>VWZF01001894.1:422662-491259 GCA_013396755.1 Sclerurus mexicanus | reverse complement strand
CAGGGCAGGGCAGGGCAGGGCAGGGCAGGAGAGCCGGCCCCGCGGCCGCTCCGCTCGGCTCCCCCCCTTCCCCCGGAGTGCTGCCAGAGGTTCCTGCCCCGGCAGGGCAGGGCCGGCGTGAGGAAACCGCGGAGAGACAGAAAAGCGTTTATTAGAGGTTTCTTTTACGTCCTGTGCTGCAATTACAGCCCCGCTAGATTGCTGAGAACACAAAGGTGTCCTTTGGAGATGAGGATTGCCTAAATTAATGACGAAATGCTAATTAATGGCAACAGCATCGGTGGGTTGCTCAAGAAGCGGGTGAGGTGGCAGATAATCCTGCGGGAGCTGGCGGTATTATCGCCGCCGCCGACAGGGACAGGAGGCCCCGGCGAGCGAGGGCTGGTGGGCCAGGAGCCCCTGCCCGGCCGGCCCGTGCCCCGCAGCCCCGGAGGGGCGCTCCGGGCTCCCCCGGTAAACCCGCACCGCGGCTGGAGTGCCGACCGACTGACTGACTGACTGACCGAGAATACATCCCCTCCGCACCCGGGATAGCCATCACTGGGTCAACCCTGTCCAAAACTGCCAGTCCTGACTAGCTGGGCCCCGTGGGAACGTCCGGGGTTCACCTTGTAGCATCACTTTGAACAGGGAGAAGAATGGGCATTTAAGGAGAGATACAATGCTGATGCCAACCTCAGGTGCTCTCTGCTGCTAGGAATTTACCTTCATGCACTAGAGAACTTTGGTTTTCCACTCAGGAAAAGATGTGGGAACTGGAAAGATTTTAAAGGAAAACAGATTGTAAGAGGGTTTTTTTTTTCATCGGGGAATGAAAAAAGGCTGAACAAACTAAGTCCCTTAGAAGAGCCTGAGGAAGATAGGTTATCAGTCTTCAAATATATAACAGACTGCTGTGTAAAGAAAGGAAGCAAGCAATCTGCCCTTCACGTCCCAGCTAGGTTGGTGAGAAGTAATGAGCTCAAACTGCAAAATAAAACTTCAGTATTAGCATTAGACTGCTTTCTAATGACAGTGAAAATGAAAAACTGTTGTAGTCTGTCTTAGTAGAGAGCTAAGTCACCTTCACTGGACAGTGTTAAGACAACATACTTCTATCAGAAATTATATCTTTATAAGCAGTTCTGCTTGGAGCAAAGAGATGGGCTAGATGACCTCAGATTAATTCCAACTTTGTGACATGTAGAACGTCCCACTGGTGAAGCCTACTCAGCCATCACACAGGACCTACTTTCATGATCAGCTTTTGCAGCTGACTGTCACCAACCAACTTTTTGGAAGTCTGGAGTGGAATGCTAGTATCTAGGTGGTGACTGATACTTTCATAATGACATTTTGTCTATCACTGTAGATTTATTTGTTCAGTCCTTCCTCCTATGTTATGTATATGAAATAAAATGACATGAAAATTCATAAAGCTCTTACCCTTTTTCAAACCTCTTTCAGGGACCTATTTCTCCCGTGATACTTCAACATGATACCTCTCCATTAGCTAAGCAACCAGCAGGAAGTTCTCCGGGGAGCAGTATGTACTGCACAAGTAGTGAGACTTTGGTTCAGTTCCCTACCTCGCATGCAGTATCAGTGCTTCTTTGAGTTATAGCTCCCCATATATGACCCAAGGATAACAGTATCTCCATAGAGAGGCTGGTCTGAAAATACACTAAGGACTGTGGGACAATGTAGGACCAAACCCTGTAAGGCCTGCTGATGAAAAGCAGTACATAAAAGCCAGCCAGGTGTTACTACTATTTGTTTTGCTTTTATTCTTGCTATTCTTAATTGATTTTATGTCCTTTGTGTACTTGGACTAGAAAACAGTCTGTAATTTTCCTGGGGCAGTGATTGCAGTAGTTGCAATGGGATCTTAGCCTTAAGTTAGGTTTCTGGTATTACTGCAATATAAACAGCTGTTCTGGCAGTTTGATAGTTTGGTTATGGAGTTAAATTTCCCCTCTGTGAATAATTTGTATACAACTTTCTGGATTAACTCATGCATATCCACATTTAGCTGTCTGCTGCTGTGGAGGCAGTCTGTAGGGAACAAACTCGGGTCTCAACTGAGTTTCCATTTGCATTGTTTACTGAAGTTATGGATATATCTGAGGGGACTTTAAGACACAGTTATCTAAAACTTTCTACATTGCTGAATGCTGGCAAAGAAATACTAAGTCCACTGTAGTGGGCTTCAGATTTTCCTAGAACGTTTCTTTGTGTCACAGTCACTTGAACAATAACAAGCCCCTTGCTCATGTATTTGATCCTAATCATAGAGGTTCCCAGTAAAAAATGGAATTCAACTAATATCTAATAAGCAACATTTGTCACTACCTCACAAATTAATTTTCAGAAAAGCTCCCAATTAATTTTTAAGTATGTGTGTGGATAGAGATTGAACTGGGAATGGCAGAGACATGGTGGTATGGTTTGGAAACCATGGAGAGCCCTTGTCTTATGCAAAGCAAAGAGGTAGCTAAGTGACACCTCATTTGTGAAGTAAGAGCACTGAGTTCCTACCAGTACTCTGCCTGGAATCCCTGGCTCCCTTGGAAGGATGGCAATCCTCATAAAAGGCAGCAGTAACATAGTGTGTTGTTGGATTGTGAGGTCACTGTTTCTCACTCTCCTGAAGTGAGCCACTGGCATATTTTCAAAAATTATGTCTCATTTAATCATATGAAGTCTATCTGATAAATAAGACTGCTGAGAAGAAAGCTTAGGAAACACAGTTTTAAAAGTAATATGGTTGTGACACCAAAGAGAACTGATGTCAGTAAAAATACCAGCAGATCTACAATTCAGTAGTTGGAAGTATTCTAGTCATTGTTGATCTTATTCCAAGAGCTGTCCTTCCCACATATCCAAGTGCATCTGCAAGCATGAGTGAGATGCCAGATCAATGGGACGCTCCTCTTGTAATCAAAGACCTGTATTTCCAGAACTCTTTACACTGGCATATTTAAGAAACATAGTTTTAAAGACAGTTTACAGTGCAATACAAAATAAAGTGTCCAAAGTACTTTATATTTTCAGAGAGGTCTTCATAACAAGGTGTCTCAGAGCTCTATTACACACAGTGGCCCCATGGGAGACCACAGAGAGAAGTTGCTGCTGCTCAAGGCAAACACTGCACTCTTGGGCAACATGTACAAAGGCCGTGGAAAGAAAAGACTCTTTTGATAAGTCTTCCTGCCTTGAATGAAGTTCTGCAACAAGTTGTTGAGAATCAACTAATGTAGCATGAAAGCCCTTGAGATGTAGGTGTCAGATGTAGTGAATTAATTGATGGGATACAGCAACTTACAAGTTAGTGAAATAGAAACTGCACATGCGTCTAGTAGAAAAAGTACTGTATTCAACTTAAACTGTAAAAAGGATTTTGAAATATTCCAAAGAAGTTTTATTGAAACATGAGAAAGTTCTGAGTCCTAGTGGAAGCTGGCAGGAATTGCAATGCTGTAGTACACACCTTTACTGACTAAATAGCAGAAAAAGATGGTTTGTTTGTTTGTTTATTTTTCACTTTCAAGTAGCGTGGCTTTGAGTTATAATTCTTGATTCACCTCACTGCTTCTGAGGGCAACATAAGAACATTATCATAATACTAGAGATTGACAAAATGAACATAAAGAATTCTTTGCTTTCTAGAAAAATGGAAAAGTAGAAACTATTTCTTTCAAGACTCTTCACTGGGTGGCAAGGTTTAAACAGGAGGAAACACCTACTTGAATAAGGGGTGTTTCAAATTTTCTTGCTTTCTCCATTTCAACTGCTATTCAGATGTGATTGACACTAATTTATTAGAACACCTTTTTGCTCTGTACCCCTGTACAAAAAGCCACCACCTACAGAAGAGGTGGGGTTTTGGCTGCCCTAGGTACAGGATGGGTGTGGGACATGCACAGCTGAATGATGAGCTCAGAAGAAGCTGTTGAGGCAATAAAGGGGGGGAAAGGCATAAGCCCTTGAAATAACCTCTTGATTAGTCATTTTTTCATCAGAGGAAAAAAAAAATAAAAAGAAAGCCTACACACATTTATGAACATGTCATTCAACACCAAGTAATTCATGCTCTGGGAGGAGTTTTGTTGATATTTGGATGGGCCAAGAAGTTTTTCTGAAGTAGCCAATTTCTCTAAGACCTACTTAGGTATTGTGCCATTTTTATAGCATCAGCAGAGACCCTGGGCAAAAGGCAGTGCATCCATCCATCAATCCATCCATCCACTACCAGCTTATGGCCCTATGAGCCCAGCTTGTAGGCAGCCTCTGTGCCACAGAAGAAGAAAGGCACAAGCCTCAGAGCTTAGAGCTGGGGAGAACCCTGCAGGACCTCAAGGCATTGGCAAGGATCAGCCTGGATTTGAAAAGTTACACAAGGATCGGAGTGAAACTAGGAAACAGATGTTAGAAGCCTACAGAGCATGGTCATGAATGAAATGTCCTGTCTAGGGATCTCCAACTAGAAGCCAACCTTGTTGTATGGAAAATAAATCCTTGTTCATAATATATTTTAAAATGTGTATAAACTCCTCTGAGAAACTGCTGTGACTTCACTAAGCCTTCCTTTGGCGCCCCAAGGCAAAATCAGTAGGAATATATTATTAATATCTATGTAACCCCACACCTGATTTTTCTGTATACCACATTTTGCATGAAAGAAAAAACTTACTAAATTGTTATGTGTATACATGGATATGTCTGTGCACTTATCAGTTCAAGGTTGGCCTTTTCAAACAGAATGAGATGCATCTCTGTTAGTTTCTTCTGATTACTTCTGATAGTAAACCCAGTTATCCTCTGTCGCTGGTAGCAAGTGGCAGATATGTTTATCAATGTACACACTTTGCAGGTTCCCAGTGAACTCATTTAACCTTCTTCATTCTACTATAATGACAGTCTGCTGCATCCAAGTAACTGAAGGGAAAAAAGACAAGCTTCTTAGAAAACTCTGCGTAGAGGTGTGTATCCCTGCCCAGTTTCAACTCTTCTGCAACCTGTGTTGAAAGCCCGTCAAGAGAAGAAGCTTTCCTATTTATTTATTGAGGCAATTCTGTAAAACCAAACATAGTTTCCACATACAGCTTCTCATGGCATGGTTGGTGAAACTAAGCATAATGTGACATTTACAGACCGTCGGCTTTCAAGGTGCATATCCCAAAGGACCTCATCGATTGCACACTCTTTTACTGCCCCAAGACTTTCTCTCCTTCCCCTTTTTTAAGAGAGCTGTCAATTACAATGAAATGGAGCTGCCCAGCATGACAAGTGAGCTTCTCTAGAAACTATTTGCCTCTACACTTTCCTGGCTGTTGCAGCTCCTGTATACCTGCATTTCGTCTTGGTGACTTCATCCCATTACTATTCTCAGTTATCTGTTTTTACTTTCAGAACTCCCATTTTTTCATTCCAGCTTTGTACTGTCCTGTCGAAGAGTCTGGCAAGAAGTGTTGCAACACTGAAAACCCCCTTTTGAGAAGCATTGCCTTTCTTAGTCCAATTTATGAATTTATGAATAGAGTTGGTAGTTTCCTTTTGAGACATTTAATTTGTATAGTTATGATACTCTCCTCATTTGCATATGGTTGGAAAGAAAAGATGCCCTTCTGTATTTTCCCCAAATATATTGCTTTAATAGCCAGCAGACAGTAGAGAAACATTCTGTGGGGAATTGAGGTAGAAAAAGCTGGATGTAATAAACACTAATCAAGTTCAAGAATTTGTGCTGATAATCCTATGTCCTGGCAATCTCCTGCCCTCTGTGCTCTAATGTGTATGGAGTGTGAGATCAACTCAGGATCCTGCTTGGATCTCTGTGTACATCCAATCCCCTGGGGAGATAATAGAATCACTGAATGGTTTGGGTTGGAAGGGACCTTAAAGATCATCTAGTTCCAAAACCCTTGCCATGGGCAGGGACACCTTCCACTAGACCAGATTGCTCAAAGCCCCATCCAACCTGGCCTAGAACACTTCGAGGAACGGGGCAGCCAGTTTCTCTGGGTAACTTGTTCCAGTATCTTACCAGCCTGACAGTAAAGAATTTCTTCCTAGTATTTAATCTTTTCTTCCTAGTATTTAATCTAAACCTACTCTCTTTCATTTTGAAGCCATTACACCTTGTCATGTCACTACCTGCCCTTGTAAGAAGTCTCTCTCCACACTGGAAAATAGATTATATTAAAGTATTTTGTTAAGTAATCCAGTCTAATCATGTGGTGTGATTCACTAAAATTTTTACATTAACATTTCCCCAATCTGCTACAATTTCTCTGAATTTAGAAGAGGAAGAAGAAATTACCTAATAATGGCATTTACTTAATTCTGTATTTTCCTTGTTTATGTCTCTAGACATATTGGTTCTAATAACCATTGTTACTCCTAAGGGTATATAACATATAAACTGTATTGTGGAAGAGAATGTTGTTTGTGTTTTACTTAGAAACTTAATCCTTGTATATCCTTTTGAGAAGATTATAGGTATGACAAGAACTCTACAACTTCTGAGTGAGAATAAGGTCTCAAGAGGAGGAGAAATACAAGAGTGTGAAGAAAGCTGATGATTGTGCTTGAATTCAGTTTAAGTCAGTTGGATTTTTACTTGCTTGGTGAAAATATGAAAAAGGTGTTGATGAAAACCCTAGTGTATTTGTGCAGTTCTTGACTGAACCTTATTACAGAGTTCTTTACTTCTAGAAAAGGGACATTTATTAGATAACCTGGCAGAAATGTTTGATGTATTTCAGTTAAAACTGTAACACTTCAGTGTTGTGGCTAACTCATAAGAAACCTTTCCTGGATCAGATAGCAAGGCAGCTTAACAAACACATCAGCTATTGCAAGTCCTTCTTCAGAGCTCAATGAGAAGGAACAATTTCTACAAGTGTTTATTACATTTTAAGAGGATTCCCTAAGTGTGCTCTGGGGAATACCAAGGTATGCAATATCAGACACAAAATTAAGCAATGTAATTGTGTAATCATCTTGGGGAGAGGCAGAGTGTTTGAATATACCATGCAAAAACTGTTCTCAAATGAAAGCTGAGAAATAATTATGTGAATCGTTAAAATTAACAAAACACACCTCAAATATGCATTGTATTTGACTCAGGTGTTTGATTCTACTTCTAGGGTTCCCTTCACAGTGTCATTGATTTGACCACTTTTCATGTGAAATTATTTATTTTCCCTTCCTTAAAATGATAGGTTTTTCAAGATCTTGAGAGAACTAGGTGTCAAAGCAGAACAAAACATCTACAGCTTAGATTAACTCTGTCACAATAATTCTTATCTTATATTACTCCATAATTACCTCCCACACACTAGTGCTATTGTCCTGTAGAGGTAGCTACTAGTGGAAAGTTAAGATTTTATAACTTATAAGAGAGAATTTTATTAAACATCTGAATTTCCAGGTGCTTTGTGAATATGGAAGGCAGTCTGAAACTATGAGACATCTGCATTTGTTCTGATATATGCAGGCACTCATATCCTTATATAGTTCAAATCTACAGGCTGTCAACACACAGCTAAGAGTAAAGACTATCGCTATCATTTAAGGTCTGATGGGGAAATGGATCAAGCTCAGTCCTGATGTCCTGCAGCAGATTTGCAGTTTATACACTAAGCTACATATAGTCTTACCTAAACAGCCAATTCCTCCCAATCCCCTGTACTTGCATCTTTTTTCAGCCCTCAGTGATATTCAGTCTCTTCTTAGTCTGCTCCCCCCAAATTTCCTGCAATTGCATATTATTCTTTCCAGTTTGGCCCAACTTCCTTCTGCACTGCCAAATCAGAGGTGCTTTCTGATAAATCAAGATTCTTTCCCTGTATGCGCTAAGGAGATACAGTGGACTAATATAATCCATTTTGAGAGACATGCTTCAGAATGAAGGCATTCAACAATACATGCAAAGATGTGAGAAAAGATGAGATGAGAGTCAGGCAGAGCGTAGACAAAAACACATGGTGGTATTAGGTATTTAATGGTCTTTTCCTGTGCTGTGCCAGGAGGGGGTTGAACACCCTAAGCATTTACATGGCAAGAAAACAGAGGCAAACTGAACATTCAGCAGTGGCTCTTCTGAGCTTGTGCCACAGAAAGCTTCACAAGGAGACTGCCAATGCCACGAACATAAGATCTGTTCTTGTACCATTTTCCTTTTGTACCTCTGCTCTTCCTCAAGAAACGGAGAAAGAGGAAGGAGGAATCAGAGTGCACAAAAGAGCAACCAGAGTCACAGAGCTGTGCATAGGGAACTTAACCACAGGATGGTAAGCACCATCCACCATGTGTTGTTGCTCTGGTGGCCATCCACAGCAGAAAGGGAGTGATACAAAGGTTTACATGCAGTTAAATTATCATTATGCCAGTACATACCATTTGCATTGTATTTGGGGCAGGAGCATGCAGTTCCTATTCCTCATTCTCCTTTTCCTTGGGACTGGATCTAAGTTCTTCAGTTTTGCCTGTTCTGAGAAAGCAAAAACAGAAGGAGGGGACAGACTGAAGCCTGAATAAAGAGACCAGGTAATCAATCAAGGAAGTTTGAACAAATGTAGCTAATTCTGTCATTATGTGAAACAAAAGAAATGTTGATTCAACTCTAATTTAGGCTGGGGAAGTCAAAGGCAGTGGAACTGAATATTTGTACAAGCAAAAGTAACATTTCTGCTCAGATACAAATCTGTTGGAGTTTTTAAAACACAGTTTTAGCATCAGAAATGCTGGTAAAATGGTTGATTTTCAGCATTTTACAAATTACAGCACAGTATATTAAGAGAAATGAGTAGCAATTTATCTGAATATGCAAGGCTATAAACTGAAGCAGTTCAGCAGCTGCTCCACAGGCAGCTAAACTGTCTTTGTGATGAGGGAGAGGCCCTCCCGGAGAAGGGTAAAGTGGACAGTCATGGGTAGGAAGCACTAAAAAGCATCATTACCTATAAGTAAGCTAGCACTGCTAGAGCAGACGGAACAGTGAGAGTCACTAGCAGGCAGCCTAGCAGTCTCCCTGTCACTTTGGAAATACTGGTTGGTTGTCGATTTTAACTTTTTTAAATGTTGTTTCCTTCCTGATGATGACGTGACTTGAATTCATCGGCGTATTTGATTTTCATCTTGTACAAGTTTAATTAAGTCTCTACAATTAAAGACTGGCATCAGTTTATCCCGTGGAATTTGCAGCAGCAGGACACCTCAAACCCTCCTGCTGCTGCTGCCTTGCCAGACCTGAGGACTCCAGTCTCGGGCACTGTCAAGGCAATGCTGTTCACCAGCGCTTTGTTTCAATAGAGAAATGTGGCGCATACAAGGGACAACAAAGGCAGCTCCTTTTTTGAAGAACACAAAAGAGATTAAGCTGGTCTCAGCTGAAAAGGATGCCATCAATTTAGACAGCAGCCTGCTCTTTCAGCTGAAAACACGGGAAATGGAGCAGCACAAATGGGTGAACTGCTTGATTTTCCAAAATATTTGTGAGATAATTAATCTCTGCTGCTTGCTTTGTTTGATAGGGGACCAGCTTACTGCTCCATTACATGCAATGATGTCGCTGAAGAAGGTAGGCATTTTCAAATGAGAGAAAAACAGAATTTATTTTCTCTTTAACACAACATTCTTTGTGTGTTGAGAAGTGAAAAAACAAGCTGTCCTTGTGTTCATGGCTCCTCAGCACTGCAGTACTGGAAGTTTAGGGGCAAAGGAACAGTTGTAAAACAGAAAGTGGGGGCAAAGCAAGCAGTGCCAGACTTTGAGGGAGAAAGTACTACTGTAAATATACCTAATGGCTGGGCATAAAAAGAGGTGCTGAGTGATTCCTCATGCTCTTGTGAGATGAAAGCAGCTTGGTGAGAAACCTCAGGGCAACCATTCCCAAGCTTGCTGGAACATCAAGACTCTGGGATAATAGTGTTGGCTCCCCTGCTAGAGCACTCCCTCCTGGCCAATGTAAGCATCAGTTTTAAGAAGGCAGCTACGGAAAATAGGACAACCTTGTGACTAGAGGAAGAATAAAACCACGACAATAAATTCAGCAGAGGGAGAGTTAGAAAACTGAGGCATTCATCAGGACAATTGTCTTGCTGTGACAGTGGGAGCTCTTACCTTGGACATCTTAGTACAAGGCAGCTTGGGCCAAGAGCATTAAAACTGCCTTAGTCCTATTAAAATACCAGCTTTCATCTGGAATGGAGAGGGTGAAACTCCTGGTGCACAGGAAAGCAAGACAGAGCTAAAATGACTGTTCCTGAGACCTTAATTTGAATTTTCCTTCTGTGTTTGCATTTTTGCTTAAATGGCTAGAGACCATTTCTGTCTTATTCCTCCAGTAAGATGTTTAAACTCCTTGTTTACTGCTTGGTACATAATTCAAACTCTCTCACTCTCAGAGCAGAAAGCACTGCTTTTGGATCTTCAGTGGCTTTTACAAAAAGCTTTTTAGCAATTATTTTGCAGTCAACTGAAGTGTGTATTTATATATATCAGCAAAGTATTTTCTAAACAAATTTGTTATAGTGTCTAAATATACTTTATTGCAGCTTCTAACCAGTTTCTATAAACTATTAAAACTAAGAAGGAATAATTATTTGCCTCTGATTTATTTTCCTGGTGATACCCTGTATCTCAGAATTGCCAAGCGTTCCTGCCTTCCATAGCTCTTACTTGACTTGTATGGCGTTGTTGGCTGTGTTAAAACAGGCAGATTTGATCCTTATGCCTTGTCAGTCTTACTTGAGATTTTACTCTGTTATGTTTTGGCTGGATTTCAAAGAAAAAATTTACAATTTTTTTTTTCCCCTGTCAATCCTTCATTTCTAAATCCATCTTACCTTGTATGTGCTCCGAGGGCTCTTTAAAACGTACTAATTGTTGGAGCAAGACTCCAGAGCCAGCAGCCCAGCTGCACGAGCATCTCTCAAGACTTCTGGAATGCTGACCTGTGATGAACTGACTCAAATAAGCGCCTCTGTGGCAAGTTTTGTTGCAGTGTCCTCAGCCCTGCAAATCCCTGCAGGCAGTGCCAGCACAAGCCAGACAGGGCCAGCAGTGGGTCCTGGAGTTGCCACCTAGTGCAGATATCCCTGCCTCAGGTCCTGGAACGCAGGTGCTGAAACTGTACCCCGAGACCTGGTGACATCATCTCGTCTGACCTACCACATCTGGGAACAGCAAAAATCTTACATAGACAGCATCTCTACGCGAAAGCCTTTTGAAATTGCACAATACTGAGTTCTGATCTAAGGACATCTGGTAAGCTAAGTAAAGTGGGGTGGATCAACAAGACATCTCCTGATCTGACACAGCCTAAACATGTCATTGGCAAAGGACTGAGCTGTGCTGTTTGTGACCTTTGCTTCTAAATGCACCAAAGCACAACCTTCCTTTTACCCAGCAGATGGCCAACTGTTCTTGCTAACAGAAAATAAACCTAAGCAAAGGCTTTCTCACTAACATTTATAACTCTGCAGATGGGCACTTTAAAGAAAAGGCAGCTTTGTTAAAACATGAAACAAAAACCTGTGAAACTTCAAGTTTAAGGCCTGTTGTTCTGTGCTCTGTGATGGATCTCCTCTTTCTTCAGACAAGTATCTTTAAGTAGTAAATAACATGCAGGGCCTCTGGGAAGGAAGTGTAGCCTGTGCTCTAGGAATATGGGGTAGTTTACTTCTACCAGGGGTGCCAAAGGCTGAACTAACAAAAATGGTAGGCTTTGCATCCCTAGAAAAGCTTAAAAATATTGAGCTTAATTACAGGAGAAAATATAAATAAATGCTTTGAAGTTTTGTTCAGTGGAGCTCTGTCTGCCATTCCCTGATGCTGTTCTTTCTCTGAAAGATCTTCGATGTTCCCAAAGGCACTGGTGGTTTAGCTGGACCTAGCTGCACCCATTGTTTGCAATTTTGCCTAATGCCTGTTACTTTAGGTTGTCAGAGGGCACTCCTAGATGGGAATGTGAAAGTCTAAGCTTGAGCTACTATTTTCTCCAAAGTTCACATTCAGGACTAACCCAGCAGCTCAGACATACAGTAACTCATCCAGAGGGGATAGGTTCAATTCACATGCTTAGAATTATCCCCAGTGTTTTGTCTCCCACCATGAACTTTGGACGGTGGGTAGTTACCAGCATGGGCAGGCTGATAAACAGGCAGTTTCTACCATCAGTACAGGTTCCACAATGACGAACTAGCTAATGGAAAACAAACTGGGAACAGAAACAACAAACCTTCATCCATTGCTAGGACATTGCGCAGTCTAACACAGTATGGCAACTGTTGGCAGATGCTCAAAAGCTGGAGCATGGGGTGCTTGCGAGGCTTAGACTGATCAGTCACAGGCTTTGTCAGCCCACATCTCCGGGAACTGATGACACAAAAGACATCAGTTCTCCTCCCAGACCCGCTCTCTTTGCAGTTGTTTTCCCTCTTCTCCTTTTGCCATAACTATTACAGCCAGCGCTATTCAGTCACCAGAGAGGTACATGTACACCCCATCAGAGGTTACAGCAGAACAGAAATTATAGAAAACAGTTTCTTGCTTTATTTTATATAACTTCCAGCATGATTTGAGTTACTGCTTTATTATTCCTCATCTGTAGCCAGTTAGCTTTTTCTGTCTGAAAATCTCTTGGATAATAACACAGCAAAGAATACAAATTAAGGAAGTATGACTCTTTACCAGAAAACTAAAAAACTGGCATGAATCTTACGGGCAGATAAAGTAAATAAAAAAGCATTAACAATCTTGAAATGACAAAGCCCTTTTTGAGTAAGCTTTTTGCATTACTTAAACATTGACTGTAATGTGTTATGCAAACAGTTTTAATGTTCTCCTCTTACTGAACAGGAGGTTATGCAACCAGACCACAATACACACGTTTCTTTTGGAAGACAAGTTTAAAAAGCAGTTAAGTATTATAAAAGTATTGTTACAGAATCAAAAGCTCTTTCAAATCGTTATAACTTCTCATTTCACAAGAAAGGGAGGTGGTTTAAACTCTGTATCGTGGTATATTATGCATGTAATGCATCAAAAATAACCTTGGGAGACAGAAGCCCTGCCTGCACTAGATAATAATGGGTGCCGCAAGTGTTTGCCTTTCAGAGGTGGCAAATAAAACTGTAAGTTCACGGACAAAAGTTTGTGCAAATGAGCTAAGAAATGCCAAACAGGTGGAAAGGTTTGTGTCATTGGAAACAATTAACCTGAGGGGAACTTCTGCGCCAGTAAGGCCGAGTGTGCTTCTCTCCCCTGCTAATGTTCTCTGCCATTCTGCCTTGGCGTCTGTTACCTTGATGTGCTTTTACTATTTCCTGCCCTGCCCCAGGTGTCTCTAAGCTTAGTATTTGATTTTTGGCACCCTTTTTCCTGTCTTGCTTATGATTGTTTTAGGCAACAACAGCTGCATGGAATAAATCCTTTGGGGTTTTATAGAGCCATTGTTCCAAACTGTGTTTGAGAGCGCTCCTACACATTTGCAATAATAAACAACCAAAGAAGGAAGCTAAAATTAATAAAAACTTAATAGAAAGGCAGAGTATATACTGTTATAGAGTGAAAGCAATTGGAAGTATGCATGTACTACAAAAAGGCTGTTTTGATTAGCTTGTTACAAAGGAATGATCATTTTTAGAGGAAGAGCATGCAGTACTTATTTCATCCACCAAGATCGGTCATTGTTGTTTTGTTGTGTTTTTTTTTTCTTTTTTTTAAAAAATCCAGTTTTGAATAAGCACTGTGGACCAAAGATGTTAGATTCACTTTCTTCATTTTGCAAGTAAATGTCACTTTAGGCCCTCTTGCAACTAAGTGACCAGTCCTCTGGTGTGTGCTGAACCAGCCTCAGCAATCATCTGGTTATGCTCGGTCTACAGTTGCTTCAAAGGGAGAGAGTCCAGCTTAAAAAGCAAGTCTTCACTCTTTTCTATCATACTCCGTTTTTGCAGAGGAGAAGCACTTGGTATACAACTCCTCTGGCAACTCCACACCAGCTCAGAGGCTGCCTTGCAACAAAGCTATACCTTGGAGTCCATATTAGACCTTATTACTGGAAAAAGAGAGAATGGTTTGACTGTACCAGAATTTTCTACGTAGTTTTGTTTGTTTGTCTTCTGGGTTACCCACAAATCACTAACTAAAAGAAATAGATCTTCAGAACAGATGATTTCAAAGTTACCAGTCAAACTTGCTATTTTAAGGACTATTTTATTAAGAAAAGAAAATCACAGTAAACATCTTTTTATAACCTAGCAGCTTGTAGCAAGCGTGGGTAGAGCCCTTCCCAAATCTTCATTCGTGAAGCCTAGCCCTGATGAACCTAGCAGATTCCACTCATTTAGCCAACTCCTATTTTGCACAAACCTCTATGTAGAGTGTGCATTTTTATATTATCTAGAAATTCAGAACACAAGATGGCAGTGTACATTCTAGTGATTCAGGCTTGGAGATGCTCTTGCTACTCACACAGAGCATATAACATTTTATTCAGGCCTGTATTAATCTGGTCATGTAATTTTGCTATTAGGAATAAACCTAAAAGTATTTGTCAACGGCAGAAACAAATGCAATTTCCCAGTAAATGAGTATTGCATGAACAAGTGTTAGGTAAAGCTTAATTCAAGATTTTATTGTGCACAACAACACTCTGGAGACATTAAAAGCCTCTTATGGAACTCCTCAGTTGCAATAACAAGAGGGTATCCCTTTATGAAGGAGTGGAAGTTGGCTTGGTTGTAAGAGCTTCAGAGCAAAATTGGCTGCTGGGGAAAAGCCCATAAGAGAGCTGGCAGCCTCAAATATGTGAAAAGCTCAGGGCTCTCGGAGGGGTAGTGCAGACCACTGACGTGGAACAGGCTGAACAGTATCTAAAATTGAACAGGTGCCTTTCTGGGAAAAAACTAACAAAGCGAAAAACTGTTTGGCATGACAATTCAGAGAAAAAAGTTTCCACTGAGAGGCATCAAATTAGAGGATAGGTCTGTGACTGAGGAGAAAACTGCTTGAAGAGCTACAAGGAGTTGGACCTTTCTGTGTGTAAGTTCTGAGAAAGTTCATTCAGAGCCATTTTAGGTACCAGTGGGCAAAGAGAACTGCAGGAACACACTTTTGAGGCCACTACCCAGCGGTCTCTTGTTGAGTTGAGTTGAATATTGGAATTAGTAGGTGTAGCTAAAAAGTTATCTTGGCTGCCTTTCTGGGATATGGTTATGCAAACATGGCCTTGGTACATAGTAAAAAAGGTCCTAAGAAAAATAGTAATATTTCAGAGTATAAAATAATCCTAGAAGACATTACCCCTGTGGGATCCCTAATGCTGACAGAATTCTAGGCAGTCCTGCTTTCTCCCTGGGTAATGTTCGGGTGATACTGTCTCCCTGTACCTCAGCTCATGGCACTAATGGGCAAGTTAAACTGACCCAGGAAATCAAAATCAACACCAAGGTACATTAACTTCTGCATACAGCTCTTAATTTGACATAGTTATTTAGAATTTGATAGTAAAATACAGGTATGTCTCTCTGACAGGTGTAATATAACTATTTTCTATTTTTCTCTCCAGATCGGGAATATTTTTCATCCTCTATTGTACTGTGCAATGGAGATCCTCCCAGCAGTGTCAGTGGAGCATGGCATACAGACATTGACCAGTGCTTTTGGTAGATGGTGGAATGCTGGGAATCCTGGTTCCCAAGTCTACTTTTCTTGTAGTCATTATCTATGTGTAAAAATATCACCCTGTTCCCAACCCCTCTGTCAGAGTAGCTCCAATGAAAAGTTGTCAAATTTTTCATGGTGGTCCACTCCTGTCATTACAATTGGATCAATTGCTGCTTGTTATTGCCTTATGTTCCCACGCATAAATCACTGGGTTAATACCAAGATTTCTTTTCCCTCTCTCTTTCTGGCTTTGCATAAGATTGAATTTGGCATTGATTCAAATCAAATAATTCAAATGCCTGGTATTTAAACTAAGGCTGGGTGGGGTTCGTGACTAAAATAAAGTGTATTACCTAGCAGTTTCAGTCATTTGGTCTATTTGTCACAGTAGATTACAGAAAGTGTGGCATGCACAGAATTATGCATGCACTTTTCAACCATCTGAAATGGAGGATAAATTGAACATGTCATGGTTCTAGGACAGTAATTTATATTGAGTACAAGCTGGGAAGGGACCAGAGCCAAAACCTCGGATGTAAATTACCTTGAGTTCCAGGGAAATTTTAATCCAAATATAAACTTCAGACCTGTTCATTACATAATTAGGTGAACCAATGAGAAACCATGTCTCAGAACTCACTCCCAAACTAAAGAATTTACACCACAATCGAAGCTTTGTGGCTAAATCCACAGATGCCCTATACTGACTGTGATCACCAAAGGTCTCTGTATGCAGTTATGGCCAACTGTCTGTTGTAGCCACCCCACATATCCCTTCTGGCTCATAAATGAACTTTTCCAGTGCTATAATAGTTCCTCACTGAGAGTATGTTATGAGGATTCACAAACTCAAGGTTTTTCATACATGTACTATCAAAGTCAGACTCATTGCTTTCTTTTCATTACAGGTGCTTATTGAAGATTTGACTTGCAAGGGTGCATTTTCCCACTGGCAACCCTGGAAATCATCTGCATTTCAAATTTTTGTGAATGCAGATACCACCAGTAATATCCAGGGTTGAGAGGAGAAAGGAAAACATTGTCTCTTCTTGCTGCTTCTGCATGGTCTTCCTTACAGTCTGTCCCATCTTCTTTTGCCTCTGGTCAAAACCCAACTATTCTTTTTATGGCAGTAGTCAGCTCATGGAGAAATACAGTGAAATTCCTTCTTTAGGTAAAATAGTTCTTACTTTTCTATTCAGAATTGTTCCTAATCCAACCCTCTTTTACCGAGTATGACCAATTTCCCCCAAATCAAAGATAGTCTACCTTTTTTCTCCTGGAATAAAATGTAGCTATAATAGCCCACCCCAAGATTAAGACCTTCCTCCCCACAATTTTTTATTTCACAGAAGCACCTTTTTGACCTGAGCCAACACAAATCAAAACTAATTTCTTTCCCATAGTCCAAAACAACTTCTTCTCCCCAAAATAAACTCTTCTCTTGACATTAAATTGTAATGACTCTTGCAAATTCAGAAAGTCACGGTGCAGCAGAACAATAGCAGTCCTAGAGACACTTTAACCTTTTCATTCGCTGCAAGCATCATCCCTCTGCCTGTCATCAACCCATAATATAAAAGGTGAAGTCTGGACTATGAGGGGGTGGAGAAGGAGATGTTGGCAGACTGGAGATTGCTGCCTTGTGGTCCAGCAGAGGCACACAGGCCCAGCTGGGGCTTCAGAGCTGAGCCGAGCAGGGAGTTACTGGGGAAAAGGACATTGGGGGTTATCACCACCACTGACGCATGCCCCCAGCAAACACTGATGGCAATAATGAAAGTAAAAGGCATTATATTTAAAATTGGCAAAAGTAATGCGCCTGTGAAACATGCTGGCAAGTGGTCTCATTGAAGCCAAGCGCTTAGCAGGATTCAGGAAAAGGTTATACATACATATTCATACATTTGTGCGGGGAATTAGATTGGACTCGATAAAAATTCATAATGGATATAAATGTTCACAGTTCAAGGCATAAATCAACCACCAGCCTGAGGTTAGAAAATAACTTCCCCTGCAGTCAGGCTGTTACATAATTATCCATTACACTTCCAGAGGGGGGAAAGGAGGTTGAAGAATAGGGCAATTTCCTCAGAGACATCTGGGAATTACTATTGGCAGACAACTAATTTAGATTTTATCTGGTATGGAAGTTCTTATTACATCAAATAATGTAATTTAGAATTAAAGCATGTGATTTATTTTGTATTTTTTACTATTAATGTAATCAAGTTCATGCCTGAGGGTAACTGCAGGCCTTTCCTTTATAAGTCAGCCAGAGTTAGTGAAATTTACTGTGCTGTGTTTTCTCACCAAGTCTCCTTAAAAACAGCTTCAGATTTTGAAAGGAAGTCAGGCAGAGTCCCAGGAATTTAGTTTGTCAAAGCTAGCCAACTAACACAGCCAACTTACTCTCTGTATTAGCAGAGAAAAAAATTGTATGCACAAACTGCAGCAAAAAATCTCGTTCTGAAAAGTTCTCATTCTTGTTAAGTTTGCATAATAACCTAAAAGACTTGCAGAGGTCCTGAATATCACAAATTATAGCACAGGAGCTACTCCAGGCTTACTTTTTCTGCTAGGTGTTATCAGCTTACCTAGGCAAAACATACATGTTCAGTGGGCTTGTTTCCATCAAGCAACACACCTCCAGCTTTTGTTGCACTTGCAAACAGTCTGTGAGCTGGTGTAGCACACACTGCATGCTAGGAAAGGAAGCTTTTGTGACCTTGCAAACACAGAGTTTGATTGAAAATCAGATTCTTAATCAATTGATTAAGAAACTGCAAATGAATAGAGGCAATCATTTAACTTTACTGCACTGGTATAGTAGCTGCATTCTGCTATACTTTCTGGAGCACACGTGATACACTTATTGCAATTACAACATAAATTATCATCACAATAGATGTGGGAAACTGAGAAACATCCATTAACCAAATTTTCACAAGGAAAAGAAGTGGTTCTTGGCATCAGTCTATCTTAAGCATAATTTCTTTCCTAGGGAGGAGTACTAGAAACGTTGTGATTGTTCAACATCTGGAAGGTTCTAGGGCCACAATCAACAAGCACTAAGGTCTAATTAAAAAAATCTCACTGTGTAAACTTGAGTGATTTGTTCAGACAGATTCATAAAGGAATGGCTGAAGAGAAAGCAGCAGATGTAATGTTGTATATTTCTTTAAAGGTTTCAAATCATATTTCGTAAAGATTTAACTTGGAAAATTAATTCAAGCTGGCTTTGCTGGGAAAGCTGTGAGTTGCTGTGGACGCCCATGCCCTGACAGCAGGCAGTGACTGCCCAGCTCGGCGCTGTAGGTGTCGGAGGCAGGATGCTCTGCAGGCTCTCTTACCAGGCTGCCCTCGTGTAACACGGGGGTGCAGAAGTAACACCGCTCTTTTATGGCTTTCTAGGAACAACCAGGGCAACTCCTTTAAGTACAATTATCTCTTAACAGCGGCGACGCTGTGAGCCCTACAGCTGAATCTCAAATGAGGATTATGGTCCTTTGGGGTGGGGCGTGTTGGGACCATTTGACTGCCGTCTTCTGCCAGTCACATATGCAGCTCTGCCGTGTCTCCTGCCTCCTTATGTTCTGCCGCTGCCACTACTGACACCCTGCCAACAGCAAGCATTTCCTTGGGAAGCTCTGAGGCTGCTTGCAGCCCAGCTGCCTCCTTCTGCCAGCTCCCACATAGGCGTCTCCCTCCCAAACAGTTTACAGGATACTGGAAGCCCCAGTATGTACTGGAATCTCAATACAATATTGCAAAGACATACGATGTATTGAATTGTGAGGAGATGTTTGAGGTGTGATAGATATGGGTGTGAGGAATGATTTTTTTTTTCCAATATTTTGATCAGGATAATAAACTTCAGAATGCTGCTTTTACAATTGTATGTCTCAAAAAGCTTCAAACACCAGTGAAGAAAGAATTACATGTGGGGTGTAAAGAAATGATGCACTCAAAAGAAATAGTTTTGATCTAGAATAAGGCAAAATGATAAAGAGGGAACAAATAAACCAAATAATTTTTCAGTGGAAGAAATAGCTGGAAAAGTATGAATTGGAAAAGAGAATGATGGGACTGTCCTTCTCCTCCCCTGGCAACTAGATGCGAGTTTGCACAGGATATGGCAAGGCAAAAGAGCAATGTCAGTTTGGGCTCCACATGAGCTGTAACAGCATCAGGTTAAGTAATTTTCTTTTTATTTTGGCCTAAAATATTTAGATCTATCCACAACACTGTCCAAAAGATGAAAGATAAATGAGAAAGAGTTCTGAAAAAAAGGCAGAAAAACAGTGGCTGGAGGTCAGATTTATTTGGAAATACATGTATATGTTTAACTTGTCCAAAACTTCAAGGGTGATTAAAGGGAACCTATACTGGATGACTTCTTCTGGAACAGGGTACTTACAAATACAAAGTAGTAAAAAAGAGTTATCAGTTCATGGGCTGTCAGAGATACCAACACTGCTTTGTTATCTGCTGCTGCTGAGCAGGTCCCTAAAGAGTGCATAAAAATGAGAGTTGCATTTATATTCTGAGAATCAAGCTTAGGTTTTGTTTTCTCAGAAACTCACTCCCAGAGGTTTGTTCCTACCACGTATTTGGACAAAAAGTAGGCACATGGTCCAGAGCAGTGCTAAGAATGAGACTGTTTGATACTGCTTCCTATTCAAATGCAGTCTCCATTCCTCCCTAGATCGATGTGTTACCCTGTCCCAATGGGGATAACATGAGGAGTGAAGCTAATGGGTGGCAACACCATGTGCATAATGACGAATTTAAAAAAGGAGGAAGAGATGCAAGCTGGAAAGAAAAGCAAAAAAAAAAGAAGAACCAGGCAAAATACCAACAGAAACGTCAAGACTTCAAGGTTTCTGCATTGCTGGCTATTGCCTTCATCCTGAGGCATAGAGGACACGTTGACACTGGAAGCCAGGCTGTGAAACTTGGCCAAGGTGTTCACTCTGCTGCCTGGCCAGCACTGAGGCTGCACAAGCATTCCGGGTGTCTGCCCTCCTGCCTGATCCCATCCCACAGCCCTGCGCACATCTAAGTTTGCACCCCCCAGGCAGACCAGGACAGGCTCAGCTCTGACAGTGGCAGGGAGCCAACAGGCTGCCTGCACCATCGCCCTGCGGAGGAGGAGCAGAGCATCCCACGTGTATGAACTTCTGCAGAACTGTGTGAACAGACACAGCAGGTGCCTTCGGTTTTAAACATGGTAAGGATGAACTGCCTGCTGCATTAGCAGAATATACGCTGAAGGAGTAAACAACATATTATATTGCCATGTCATGTGAGTATCAGGAGGAAAATGTCAAAAAAGAAAGAAGGCAAGAAAAAATAAGAGGCAGTAAAGCAGCCATCTTGTCCCATTCTCTCTGAAAATCAGAACAGTAAATAACTTGAGGTCTCCCCTGTTTGGCAAACACTTTTGTTATAGCAAAGGACATACCGAGGAGTTAGAACATAAGGAAGGTATTTCCTAGAAGAGATTATGAATGTACCATAGATTAAACACCATTTCAGCTGTGAGCTCTACTTGTTTAGGTACTGCTTGTATACTAAAATACTTTGATAGGACAGATATTCTGCCCAATGCTTCTGTTATCTCTTCCAGAAAATGGAAATCAAAGAGAACTCAGTATTATTCTCACTGTCACACTTTGTGGATTTTTTGGAGCACGGAAGTGGCAACAAAAAAAATCCATGAAGAGTTATAGTGTGCATTTGAGAAGTATCTAGGCTGTCAGAGCTCTTGGGAATGCTTGAGAATTTAAAGGGAAAGTAGGCAAGCCGGAGCCGTGTCAGCTCACCTATGGCATAACTGTATTCCAATGCTTAGAGGATGGTGGGGAGTTCAACAGCATATCAAACATGGGGTTCTGACTCTAAAGCCCATGATGCACTTTAGACTCTTTGTAGTATGTTTATTTATAGTTAGTCTGGGTTCAGCAGTTGAAATCACAAAACTAAGTCTTCTAAAACTCTTCCCAGTATATCCAATGCAATGCAGGCTACAAACATTTCTATTCACACAGTTTAGCTTGTATTTTAAATAGTTACATATATATAGAGCGTCATTAATTCTGGAATAAGCTCCTTCATCTATTTTAACTTACTTCAATATTTAATTCTAGAAGAGTTACCCTATTTTAGATTTATTCCAGAATTGTCTTGAATTGTCAGAATTGCTCCAGAAGGTCATAGAGGTATCTTCCATCAGACATACAGATATTGTAGTATGCTCTGGGTAAAACAAGAATTAGGATTCTAGTTGGGTTAGGAGCACAGCTCGTATCACTTATTATCTGCAGATGCCAGGACATTAAAACTTTCAATTGTTTTCCCACCAAACTGAATAAGGCAGTTTGTCAATACAATTACCTCTGTATAATTGGAAACTAAAGCAATTATGACTGTGTGATTTGAGTGCTACTTTAAATAATTTCATTTTTATGATGCTTTTTTTTTTTCTGCACATGGTATCACCAAATAGCTTATTCATTTTCTTGCTGGCTGTGATTTGACTTCGTGTCTTTCTCTGTGACAGAGGAAGCACATTTTCAACCCTTCTAGTTTTCTGGGATACAGTAAGCATTGCTTTTAATTATTTAGGCTGACACACATTAACACTAGAAGTCCATAGTCCACAGTGAGTGAAACAAGAGGGAAGGACTGGGAGGATTATAACTGCCCTCAAAAAAGGAGAAGCACCAGAGGTCTTTCGCAAGGCCCTTAAAGGAAAACAAGAATGTGGGGTAGACAAGCAACACAAATCTCAAGTGTTGTGAAGAACTTCCCCTACTCCTTTTGTCCCTAGTCATTGCCTGTTTGCTTTTGGTTTTAATTATTTAGACAGGTAATAGAGAGAAAGGCCACGGACTACTCACTCTGTCATGGTCTGTTCAAATGTCTCAATTTCACAGGACAATGTACGTTGCAAATTAAACTTTATTTTATAAGCTCTTTAGGAAAAAAGCAAACACAATGAAGAAGGGCTCAGTCCCCTTTGTACAAGCTAGTCTAGCACATGAATTCACTAATTTATCACTTCAGTCATGATGTTTCTAACTCAGAAGTTCTCTAATTCATAACTTGCAATTAATTAACTCAGAACTTGTAACTCATGCACATGTGAGCAAAATATCTATCCAAGGGTGGGAGTGATCATTCTTCCTCTTCTGTCACTGTTCAGGCATTCTCGGTTATCACATGGGAAGCACAAACATTAGTGTTTTATCAACACTGTTTTCATCACAAATCCAAAGCATAGCACCTGACAAGCTACTGTGAGGAAAATAAACTCTATCCCAGCCTAAGCCAGTACAATCTCCACACATTATTCCATACCACGCTCAGGTTCCACACTGTCCAACAGATCCTCATTAGCCACCTTCCCCTTTCCCATCCTTTCATATAGACACAGTTATCATTCCCTCAGTCTATGGACCAGCCCTGTAAAATGTCCATGAAATATCCATTGAGTTCAATGGTCCATGATGTTGGACTCCACCTGTTCTGGTGGTCACTCAGGACAGGAGAGGGGGTGTGTTTTGTGGCGTTATGGGGCACCGAAGCCAGTTCAGGCTGGGTCACTTCTGCACACACCCACCACTTCTTATAAGGCATGTTCTCCACTGGTAGTGGTTCCTGCTATAGTAATCCTATAACATGTAACTCAGATCAAACTTTACAACTATGTAAAGGTATATCCATTACAGTCTCCACCTGTGGTCCCTTTGGACACCACAGTATACTCCTACCCTTGCCTCAGCTCCAGTGTGGACTTATCCACAGACCCTCAGTTCTTTAGGGATGGACCTGCTCCAGCGTGGACTTACTCATGAGCCACAGTCTCTTCAAGGGTGTACCTGCTGTGTTGTGGACTTATCCATGGTCACAGATGCTTCGAGGTATTTCTTCTCCAGTGTGTACTTATCCCCAGGCCACAATGCTCTCAGGGATACCTGCTGTGGCAGAGACCTATCTATGGTCACAGACATATCTGCTCTAACATGATCTTACCCACAGCCGTGGACACTTCAGGTTGTCCTGCTCCTGCACTTATCCACAGGTCAAATCCCTTCAATTCAAACTGACCCTGGAGCTGCAGGCTGTCCAGGCCAGCAGCAATGCCCAGGCCATCAGCCAGCCCGGGCGCATCACCATGGCAGTTATCAAAGTGCTCCCAGGCACAGCTGGGTAAGATGATAAGCCCTACAGAAAACAGCAAGAGCAAAAAAAAAGGCACAAAACTAGACTAATGCACAGCAGGGCAAGTAAGCCCCCTGGCAAGCAGAGCACCCTGAAAATTAATAGCTAAATAGCACTCACAGATATAAATTCAGCCAACCAAATTCCAACCAAATCTCTTGTTACCTCAAACCCTTTGAGCCCCAAGTTGGGTACCAAAAAGGACTGTCGTGGTTTAACCACAGTGGACAGCTCAGCCCCTCACAGCCACAAGCTCACTTATCCCCAGTGGGATGGGGGAGAAAATTAGAAGGATAAAAGTGAGAAAATTTGTGGGTTGATATAAAGATAGTTTAATAAGAAAAGTAAAAGCTGTGCACACAAACAAAACAAGGAATTCATTCACTGCTTCCCATCAGCTGGCAGCCATTCAGCTATATCCAGGGAAGCAGGGTTTCATTACATGTAATGGTGACATGGGAAGAGAAACATCATCACTCCAAATGTCCCCCCTTCCTTCCTTCTTCTCCCAGCTCTATATACTGAGCACAATGTCATATGATCTGGAGTATCCCTATGGTCAGGTGGGTCAATAGTCCCAGCTGTGTCCCCTCCCAACTTCTTGTGCACTCCCAGCCAACTCCCTGTCAGGGCAGCCTGGGAAACAGAGAAGGCCCTGACACTGTGCAAGCACTGCTCAGCAATAGCTAAAACATCCCTGTGTTATCTTTTATCTGTCTTAATGCATTGTTCTTAAGAATTTTTTAACTTGAAAGGAACTTAATTGCTAAGGTTAAGTCGTCAAGCCATAACAAGACAGAAACTCTGACACTCATGCATTCAAAACAGATCAATGTCAGTTTATTCTACAGGATGAGACAAGTACCAGCAGAGGATAAACCACTCCTGATTCCTCTGAGTCAAATTTAAAATTGAACTTTCCTCAGGAAGATTAAGGGTCTCTATTCTACTTGTTCATACTCATGTCCAAAGTCTTACTACTTTTTGTATTTCCATGGTTCCTGAGAATGAGATCATAACCAATACATCTGGGATGTGGGAAAAGGTTGTGGTCATATGGTTACTAGCACTTTAGTACTAGAGACAAGGTCTTCTCCATGAATAGAAGAAAGCACCAGTTACTGTACTTTAGACTGTATGTTAATCTCATCTAACTTTTAGATGGTAAGGATTAGGGAAGATGAATTCCAGCCTTCATGGCTGAGAACATACCAGCTTACGCCAATCACCAAGCAAGGATCTATGGTCCATCTTATGGACCATACTACTTTGCAATGTAAGAAGGGGACAGAGCTTGTGGCTCATGTGATGTGGATTCCAGGGTGTTTGGCCTACACCTCATGCAGAGCTCTCTGTAAAACAGAGGATGTCTCCTTACCACTGAGTGAAAAAACCCTTTTGTTTCACTGATTCTTTTCATCAGTGTTTTTCTAGTGACATTGGAGGTATAAATTTTAAAATTAAATTCATTATTAAAAATATAACATCAAGAAACTTTAGTCAAAATCCTAGATCCTCAGAGTCGCTTCTGATTAGAGTTTTGGTCCAAATAGTCACTGGTTGAAAGTTCTGAAATTCAGTGACTGAAATTGACTTGGCAAGTGAGGACTTGTCTCCAACATTTTTCAGAGGTTTGAAAGTTGTTATTCCAACAGATATTTTCTTCCATTGCCCTTTTATCAGAAGGTACCCAAACTTGCAAGGTTTTAAAAACCTTTATTTTCAGTAGTAGGTGGCACTATGAAGTTTCACAATTATCCCAATGTAAAATAAAATTCTATGTACATACATTATTTTAAAAAGATCATGAAAATATATCAGAATAAATTCTGATAATAAAATGAATATTATTCTAAGTATTACAATTGACAAAAAATCTAAAGCAAGAATAGGAATGTCTGATATCAAAATAGGCAACCAATAACATTTAAGATCATATATGTCATAAAAAGCTCTCTATACTCTTTGCAAAGTACCACTGTGGGTTGTTCTTGAATATACTATTTCAGCTACTTTGAATTTCCTGAAAATTGTATCTATCTCATTAGCATATAAACTGTAATATTGCAATAATTACTGTAAATACATATAGGTGTGTACATTTCATAAGGTAAATGAGTTTATACTAACAGGAATACCGCAATTGAAAATGCAATTTCCTTGCTCGGTCAAAAGTTCATACGTACAAGCAGAGACTAAAGCATTACCAGTGGGGC
Source organism: Sclerurus mexicanus (assembly GCA_013396755.1). NCBI lineage: Eukaryota > Metazoa > Chordata > Aves > Passeriformes > Furnariidae > Sclerurus > Sclerurus mexicanus. Next base: position 465,157 of record VWZF01001894.1, on the reverse strand, counting down.
CATAGTCCTCTGTGTATAGGATATGGAGATATTACTGTAGCCCAGATAATTTCCAGATTAGAAAGATGTTAATAGAAAACATTTTCTTCAAAACTTCACTATACAAAAACCTGTAAAGGGCAACCAACAAAAAAACCAAACCTGTTTTCATGTATTTCAGGTTGTCTGATGAAAGGAAATAACACTATTGCAAAAGTATTGTCGTTACTTTGTTTCAGAAATCTCCCAGCACAATACACCTCATTCCTCAGTGGCGCATGGCAGGAACAATGCAGCGAGATGCAGCATTTTCATTAGGCTGATTTTTGGATGACTGCCTTCTGATTAGAAATGAAGTGCTGATCTGCCTGAGCACAAGGTGTGAAGATAAGGAAAGGAGAAAAGAAATTAAGCAAGGAACACAAATAAAATATATAGTCAATGCTCTTTTATCTGGCCTGACCAGAAAGTGTCCTTGCCTTTTTATTTCTTCACCCCAGGCTCCAAGCAAGCTGCTTGGCTTTGCATACTATCTGCACTACGATACAACCTAAGATTCATGCTTGCTTTTATTTTGCTTTTTATTAAATAAAGCATGTAGGAAAGACACTTTTAGAGCTTCAGGGCAATTTTTCATGAACTGACATTGTGTATTACTGATTTTGTGCTAATGTGGTCTACTTAATGTTTTCTTTCATAATACTGAAAAAGTCAAAAGCTGGTACTTCATAAAAATACAGGTTGCAAGGAGCTGGCAGCAAAAGGTTTTTCAACTTGGGACAGTCTGCTTTGGTTTCTCCAGAATCTCCAACAAGAGTCCTTTCAGTTGGATTCAGTTGGGTTCACTTTTAGACCATAGAATAAAGTAGTACTAGAAAAATAATACACAGGAATATACTTTAATTTTCCTGTTCATTCTCCATTGCAAATGATTCCTGGTCTCCACGCATTCTACCTCCATGGAATCAATCCATAGCATTGTAAGAGCTACTTTAATATACCTATGTCATTCAGCACACAATTTCTGCTTAGATCTCTGTGTTTAGTGGCACTGTGGATGTGTTTTAACTAAACTTTCATTGTAAGGCAAGTGCTCCCATTATATCTAGCACAGCTATCAAATATGCACATAAGAAAAATTACAGATTCTTCTTCGTTCCAAGGGATATAATTTATATATAATTTATATTATTTATATAAATACAGCAAGCAATATTTTTGGGTAGACATCCACCTGCAACATGAAGGTGCAAAGAATTTAATTATTAGAGATTTATCAAATTTATACACTTGTGCTATTTTTTAAGTTATAAAGTCGCAGTCCTGTACCTTGAAAGGCAAACCTGAAAATGAGATCTTCACCGTAGTTCTCTTTAAATTGCCAGGTCCACCACCAGCTGAGGGGCTGTGCATACCCAAAGCAGGCCCAGGGCACCAGCGGGAGGGACAGAGACCATCATTGCGCTCTGGCTGCAAAGCACGCAGACAAAGCACCTGCAAAGGAATAGGTCAGGGCCAGCAAGAATGTCCTAATTCCATGCTATTTGGCTCCATGGGACCATTGAAAGTAGCCTCAAAATGGGCTCAAGAAGTGACCAAGGGATCATCAGAAAGGTTTATACTGTCAGGTATCGTCAGCCAGGCTACACACACAATGGCAGCAGGCAGACTCTTTTAAAAGCCATATTCGGTGCACTAAGTTGGTTAACTATTTGACTGCCACCTGTATTTTCAAGGGGGGTTCAGCTTGCTCTGTGAGTAATGTCATTTACTAAGTAACGACAGGTGCTTTAAGATAAGACACTCCAGTTCTTTGGCACTGGGGTGGGGGTCCTGGGCCGTGGCCTGTGTGCTCTAAAGCGTTCCTCCCTGCTTTTAGGTGTGTTTCTGCTACACCTGAGGAGTACGACCTGTTGGTGGATGTGATGTGTTGTTAGTACGTGTTGCGTGTAGCTGGAAAAGCCAAAAAGTTGGCAAGGCGTTGTCAGGAGCAGTGACGCTGCCGCTCTGAGCGGGGCTGCCCCGGAGCCTCCAGCTCCGAGCCATCCCTGCATGCCGAGCCCGTGGCCGCTGTTCGGCTGCTCGGGTTCGCTGATCCCGGCGCCCCGCTGTCCCTCCGCGCCCGTCCCGGGGCAGGGGCCGCTCCCGGGGCAGGGCCCGGGCCCGGACGGGGTTCCCGACACGGCTGCGGCCGGCGCTGCTGCCGGGAAAGCNCAGCCCGGGCCCGCTCCGGGGCTGTCCCGCACCCGCAGAGCTCCCCGGGGCGGCGGCCCCGCCTGCTGGGAGCGCCCCGGCCCCGCTCGGGCACCGCGGGGCTGCGGGTCTCGGGGGTCTCGGGCACTGCCGGGCCCAGCGCCGGGGGGCTCTGCGGGGCCGGGCCGGGACCCGTGGGGGCCGGGACCCGTGCGCTGCGAAACCAGCTCTCTCCAAGCCCCGGGGCGTTCGGTGCCGCCGTGTTGCGAACCGGCCGCACAGGAGAGGGGCGAGTAGCTTAAAACGTAATTGAGCTCAATTTTATGTAGTCGTGTTCTTCTCGGGCTTTTAAATGGAAGTGTATCCTTATCAACAGAGTGTTAACTATTACTTCTGTAAATTTAAAACTTCGTCTGGAACTGTTCTAATTCTTTTAATACCACAAAACTAAGGCTGAAGTGTTCTAATGCTCTTCCAGTGTATGTTGGTACAGTATGTGCTATGCACTAGAGTTTCTTTTAACATTGCTCGTTCCTTAGGATATATAAGTGTGTACTTCTTCCATGTAATACCTCTTTAGCAGTATTAGATATACCTTTTTGTGTTCACTGGGTACAGCTGCTTTTCAGCCTTAGGCTGCTCAGAGCTGTGCTTGGCCCACCTTTTTTGCAGCCCAGGGGAGCAGGGCCGTGACCTCCACCTCGCCTCCCGGTCTCTTGGAAAATACAGTAACAAAAATCGGTGTCTCGGCCTCTGCTGTGTAAACACCCCGTGAATTTGGTTTTGCCTGTATCGTCGAGGCACTTTGGAGCTCGTTCCTGAAGGACTCCTGAGACACCAATTCCTGTGTACCTGCTTTTGTACCTCCTCGAATCCCCTGTGACTTCCCAAAACCTTGCTTTTTTTACTCATTTTGCCTGGATTGTCAAACCCTTTCTACGAAGCTGCTTGTTTCAGTTTTCCTATCTGAGCTCAGCAGCTGCTGGTTTCTTCTCTTACAGACCTGGCCTGAAAAAGCACTGTGTTTTTTAGATAGCAAATAATCACCATCTCTGACATATAATTTTAAATGTATTTATTGAATGGAAAATTCACATACCCTTTTCCATAAAACGTTCACTCAAAATTTCAATCTTCATTTAGCCCCTCAGATTTTGCAAGCTAGCACATGGGGAAAGCTGTGCACTCGTGCAAGTACAGTGCAGTCTCTTTAGTTTCTGTGTGCCTGGTAGCAATTGTCATAGCAGCAAAGGTGAGCGTGTAAGATTGGGATTGACCTAACTCCTGAACCGAAACATAAAATCGCCACTGCTGCTGCATGCTTCTGTGGGAATTAGCAGTGCTATTGCCTGCAGTGTTCTTGAAAACAAGTATTCCCTTATTATGCCTCTCTGCCTGGAAATAGGATGTACCTCTGTGTGCACAGGTGAACTGGGATGTTGCCTATTACATCTGAGCAACATGGACCTCAGGCCATCGCAAAAAAAAAAGACTGCGATGTGATCAGGTGTCTTGGTGTTTCAAATCACACGTGTGAAGGAAGGATGTAGTGGCTGTTCCCTTCAGTAAATCTGAAGTTACTGAAGTGGTTGCTTGTAACCTTGTAAAAAAGCTCAACAAGTTTCTCAGTTACTAAATTTCGAACCTCAGAACAACAAGAGAGCAAAAAGAATTCCCTTTACAACACCAAAAATGAAGTTGTGGGTTGCAATTAGGCTGAAGTAAGACTAATTGCAACACCTGGCAAAACAGACAATAATTGAGGGTCTATGTAAGTGTATCTGTTAGGGTTTTTCTACCTAGAGAACTGTCCTGAATTGTCTCTGGCTCACTTAAGTGTGATCTCTTCAGTCTAAAGGGCTTTTATGAGGAATTACACATACCTTTTCTCTTGGCATGCTGCATTAAAATGCCAAATGAGTGGGTTGGTTTTTTATTCCCTAATAGTCTATCATTTCCTTGTGAGGTAGATTCTGCAGGCAGGTCAGAGACTTACACTGCTCAGGACTGGCAGCAAGTCTTTGCTTTCTGAGTTGGTTGGATCTTTTTTTGTTTTGTGTCTTGATAATGAGGTTTAATAACCTTGTTGAATAGAAATATCTGATCAAGATATCTGTAAAAATATCTCTTTATGTATCTAAGTGAATAAATTTAACTATAAGAAAAAATCCACATTTCTGAGCATATTATCTACCAAAAGGGTGGACAGGTTAGATGAGAGAGTATCACAAGCACTTCCTTAGGGAAAAATACATTTATTTTGACCCAGTTGTTTTGTGCTGACCTTGATATTGAGCTGTACCGGCAGAGCTTTCTTCCCTTCAAAACTCACAGAAGAATATCTTTCATTTAAGCCAGTGTTAGATATAATGCAATGCAGTGTGTTTGGCTGAAATGAATGTAACCTTGTGGGAGCTGATCGTGTCAATCCATTCAGGAGAACAGCTAATTGGATATTATTGTTAGCGTAGTAAATATAAATCCTGTTCTGTACTTTTGTCTTTAAAATGTGTTAAGAATTTACAATTGTATTGGAAATTGATGGAAGTGCAAGTTAATTATCTTAGAAAATCTGTCTTGAGGAAGTGTGTTGCTAGCTCTCGAAGCTGGAGAAGAGTTTGGCTTTGAAAGTTTGTTGGGAAATGTTTGAAAGAGACTAAACTGGAACAAAAAAGAACATTCAGTGTAAGCAGAGGGCAGCTGGATGCTCTTGTGTGCGTTAAAGAACTTGAGACATTTTTATAGCACTGTGTGGGTGGTTAGGAAGGTTTGTGTGCACTTCCCACTAACATTCATGGGCAAGAATAAACTTTGGCTTTCTTTCTCTTACTTTTTTCTTTATTTGAAAAAATAGAAATGGTGTAATACTCATCCTGAATAAGAATGCAGCAGGTTATGTATAATCCTGAAAGACAAGGAAATTTTTGAAAAAGTGTCAGTTTAATGTATCTATTATGGCACCTGAACAGCTTTTTGTTTCTTTAGCTTTCTTTACCTCTTAAATTTGCAAAGCAGAAAAATACCTGTTCAATAGGTATTGCTATTTCTGTGATCCTGGCCGAAATGAATGTAGCAATAGCATCTTGAACATACTTTGTTAAAAAATCTTGAATATCTTTGTGGACCATGCTGGGCTCTGTGAGATGATGTTGAGGAACATTAGAAGTGGAAGGACCTACGTGAAGCATTTGTTCTAAGTAAAATCAATTAATACTATTCCTTACTTGAATTTTTCATATATAGTTGTAAAATTTTGTTATATTTGATCGTTTAATAGAACCAAGAAACCCCCAAACAGCAAAAGCTGTAAGAGTTTGTCATTGAAAGTTTTTGGAATGCAGTAGACTTTTTAAGCAGAGTGAAAATAATCAGTTGCAGGCTCAAAAAAGGGTGAGCTTAGGGGAGAAAGAGAAAATAGAGAAAGTTCAGATGAAGATGCTAGTAAATAATGCCAAGTGTACCTATACTGGTAACACTGAATGTGTGATTCATTGGGAAGAAGGAACTAGTTTGATTTTTGTATATAGGACACTACTTTTTTTCCCCCCTTTGATAAGCTTTAAAATGACTAAACCATTCACTAAAATTAGGCCAATTTGTGAGTGTGATGTATTTGCAATGGTTGTCTTGGCTGAGGCCACTGCAGTACAAGCCCAGGCAGTAACCTGTTGGCATGAATTAAATATTAATCCCCTGCTGCTTGAGTTGCAGCCAGCAAGAAGTCCTGCAAAGTCTCCAGGTTAATCACCTGGTTAAAGTTTGCTTTGGCCTCCATCTCATTCCAACCCTAAGTAACCTATTATTTTCATATAGCACATTCCTAGAGAACTTGAAAGGGTTCGAAGTCTGTTCAGTTTTCTGATACACTATTATACCAAAGTTAGATTTTTGTGCCACAGAATACAGCTTTAGGTGAGCAAGAAAGAATATGACACAGTGGTCACATTAGTCCTTTTTTGGTGATAAACTAGTTTAATTGGTTTTGAAAACACTTCATCTGCTACCTATGCAAGTCTTTCAATATAGAGCAATGAAAAGTCATGCAGGAGGAGTTGGAAGTAATGGCTTGGCATTTGTCTTATCCAAGAATGACTGATATACAGTGAACTGAAATGCTGCCCAGGATTGCTCAACTGTAATACTTCTATGGCATATTTGTTTTATTAAAGTAAACAATTAAACCAGCCGGTAAGAACTGAAGCCAGCAGTGCTATCTGTGGTGCATAAAACTGCTGAAAACCATGGAAGGCTTATCTGAAACAGATACCAGCAAATACATTTCAAGTAAAGATAGGCATTGTGTACTTTTAGCTTTCCTACCCAGTAACTGCCTTCTGTACAGGAAAAGCAAAGCTAGTGATGGTCACATATTAATTGGCAGTAGCAACAAATTAATTGATCTTATAGCACTCAAGTGTTTCAAAAGTACTAGAGCAGTATTACTGCTTTGTGACGCAAGTGCAGGGACAGCTCTGTCTCTGGGTATTTTTTTGTTCCAGTGATTTTCAGATATGTATTTCTTAATTTTTCTTTGCCACTTTTTAAAATAAGGGAAGATATTTTTTCATTTCCTAGCAGATTATCTTGTTTTAATATTAGTCTAGTTTTACCTTGACATGCATATACCAACAGTATCCATTTCAAATAGAAGCAGTCTCTCAGAACCATACATGTAAATTAAATATTTATTTGGCACCATACATTTATCTTTACTTGATGTTGTTAAAAACTGCTTGGCTACTCAAATTAATATTTAATTTAAAAGTGTTTAATTATTTGACTGCTTTGGAGAAGAGCATTTGTCTTCATCTTATGGAGGATCTTCTGTGATCCGTCTCTTGCCATTTTGAATTTTTGGTGAAATATTTGCTCTGTTTTTAACTGACACATTGATTTCTGAATGTTACATGTCAATACATGGGCTTTGTATTTGCCTCTTAATTTCCGTGTTAATATTCACTTTAAAATAAGTGGTTTGATATGTTTTTCACACAGATGTTGGAAAGCTATTAGGACATAATAAGAATTTTAATAACTCAGTTATGTTAGCATTGTTTTACCTGCAGAGTATAATTGCTGCTCAGTAGTATATTACTAAATCCTAGCACAAACTGACAAAGCTCCAGTAGGATGGGTATAGCTTAGAAATCCCACTTATGTGGCTGCAATTTATATACCACAGACCCAGTTGAAGTTTTTCATTATGTCAGTTCAGATTTCTGATTTTGGCCTGATTAGTGGCAGGTTTTATATTGGGAAGAAGGAATATAAAGGAGTGTTTATTTTTAGCAAACTTAATTTGAAGGTGCTGTAAATGACTATTAATGTTTCCTGTATTTACAGGTAAACTAAACCATTTCAAGAAGTGTATCTTTGGTTTTGATGCTATTGCTGTACTGAGGGAGTTGACATCACCCAACCTTGTGCATGTCGTGCAGTCTTAAGACTTTTAGTTTAACTCCGGCACTATTATTATGAACAATCTAAGGAAAAAAGAGAAGAGAAAGGAAAAGAAAGTTCCTTTAAGATTGATATTGCAGCAACAAGTTATGTAAGACCAGTTTGAAACCACCTCTTTAAAAGCTTTTAAGGAAGTATCTTCTGCATTGCTATGAAATGTAAAGATCTCAACCTTTTCCTCCTTCCCCCCACCTCTGTCTTGCAGTTTCAAAGTTTTATTGCTGTTTGCTGTATTGATTTTACATGCTGTCTCTTGTAAGTATATCAAAAATTCCACTCCTGGAGACAGCTTGCAAAACAAAGTTTGCATATTTGGGAAATTGACTCAGAAGGATCTTGGTTGATAGCGTGCCTCTAAAAGGAGCTTTGTTTTATGATTAAGGGTGTGTCTATTTGCTGTGTTTGAGATTAATACCTACAAAATGTTGAAGCAGTCAATTTTCAACAGCTGAGTTATGTGAAAAGCTGCTGTGACTTTGATTTGCTTCCTCCTCAGGTCATCACCACTGTTCATCTATAAAGAGCTATGGTAGAAACATCCTGGGGGCTTTTGTTTGTTTGAACCCTTTTGGTAAAATTAGTATCTTCCTACTTATTGCTGTAATTGGAGTGGAACAATTCCTGTGCTGCTCGGGCTGTTGGAAGATCCCCATTCAGAATTCCCAGGCAGCACGTGGTCAGTGCAGGTCTGCCACTCGGAATGCTGCCTGCTCTCATGTAAGATGGCCAGTTTTTCTGCCTGCTCTGCAGCTGGATGCCTGGGTGTGGACAATTGATCATTTCTTCTTTCTGCCTTCAGGAACTGTTTGTTTGGGGTATATGCTGTTGGGTAAGAAGACTGAATTTTGTTCTAAATCAGGGTATTTCCAGTTAAATTGCATGCAGTTATGTGACCAGATGACGCAATCATCTGGGTAGCAGAACAAAGGGGAAGGGGAGGGTGGCAGGCGTGAGTGGGTGGCTCTGAAGGTTGGTGCAGCTCAGTTCAGATGGGAGAGCTTTTCAGATGCTTCATGGCTGGAAGGAGAACAGGTGGACTGTAGAGGCAGAGGTCGTGCAAGACGTGTCAGTGGGAATATTCCATCCCCGTTTGTTACAGTAATTCTTGCCTTCACCACTATTACAGAAGTAGTCACTGATAAGTCTACACCAGTGCTGATAGTAGTCATTAAGTATCCTTGAAACACTTACTGTGTACTGTAGACCCTGATGCAATCTGCTGGGAATTATTTGACAAGAGATGCATGGACACGTTCTCTGTTTTATAATGCTGAATTATATTCAAACCTTTTTTTTCCCTCCCTCCCCCTGCTGTAGATGGGTCTTGAGCAGATCTGTGTCAGCTGAGGAATTTCTGAAAGATTGTCCCACAAATCTGAGTTGACTTTTGAAGCAAGTAGGCTTTAAGATACCTAAGGATGAAAATGGAAGTCATTAAAAAAATGGTGCTAGTAAAATATCATGATATGAAAAACAGAACTTACATTTGAAATTAAATCATGCCTTCTTACAGCTGGTCTTCCAAATTATTTAAACTGAATTCTTTGACTATGGAAATGCATGTCATATTTATGTTCCTCATAGCTGTGTATGTTTTAACAGAGAATTATAGCACAGTAACTTCTGATATTGTGCTTTCTACTTTGGTTTTAATATTTGAACTAGAATATTACCAGCTCAGTTCTTCAATTAGTATAAGTTGTTGTGACTCAGTGAAATGTTGTAGTGCCATGGAGTGGTTTATGGCTTGATTTGTGATCCTTTATCATCTACCACTTCAGTAATCTAGTCTGTACCGACCACTCTTGGAGTCCTTGCTCAGCTGATAAACAGTGAGCACATGCCTAGACCTCTCTCATCTCTCAAACTTTCTTTTTGTGGGCAAAATGAAGAATGGAAGCCACTTAAATAATGAAACTTAGTTAAGTGCTTTAAATTATTCTGAAAACTGTTACTAAAGTCTGAGCCATAGAATTATTTTAAATTCAAACTGAAGCTTGGGATGAGGGTTTTTGATAAAATGCGTGTGTATGTGGCAGAGATGATGAACAAAGTCTTATAAAATACAAGTAGTAATAACAATTAATAGTTCATAGCTGAGTCTGTGAGTAGTGATTTACCCTAACAAGATCTGTCTCCTTATCTGAATTAACTGTTATAGAGAAACTTTAGAATATTGCAATATTTTACTGACAGTTTGCTATAATCTGATTCCCCCCCAAGTATTTACTGAGGCATGAGTAGGAAAAGTGTTTTGGCAAAACAGAAAACTGTAAGATCCAAAGCTGACATTTTCCTTGCATTCCATATTTTTCTTATTTTACAAGTGATCTTAACATTTTTTCTCAACAAAGTCATTCTGTCTGGAAAGCAATCAAATCTTCTGTAATGACTTCTAGAAAAATCAGCTGTAAATGCTGATTTTAGAAATGGTCTGATATGTATAGTGTATTGTAATGTACTTGCAAACTGGATGGCCTCCCCCAGTATTTAATATTATCATGCCTGGAGTATGTTTACTCCTTAGGGGTCAAAAAGGTATATTGACATGCTTATTTGTGGCAAGCAGTTGCGTTTTGGCTGTTATAGGTGTTGGTAAAGTGTGTGAGGGGACACATGTCAGGGAATGGCCTCTGCCTTGATTTCTTGGGTATATCAACCCACTTAATGAGAAGGCTGAAAGAGACCTCCCTGTGAAAAGGAGGTGTATGGCTGTGAGTGTCCTGGATGCTCCAAGGGGACAGACGTGGAAGAAGCCCCAAGGCAGGCGGTGGAGGCTGTTGATTTGGATGGAAGAACACAATTACTGATGGTTCAGTTTTGCAGTTTTGTTGCTCTTTTGAGGATGTTGAGAATTACTTTGGTAAGAGGTATAAAACCATTTACTTACTCTGATTTATGCTTTGGAAGATGAATTAGATCCTTTTGCTTTCAGAATTTATAAATTGAAAAGTTAGGCCTGGATCACACCACACAGACAAAGCTTTAGTTTTGTACTCAATTGTTCAGTTCCTCAGGGGATTTATGTTTTTTAAGCAAAAGTTGTCATTGTGTACAGAAATGATAACTTGACATGCGGATGCCTGATGTGTTGGCCCTCCCTGAACTTTCTGATAGAGTTGTTTAACTTTGCAGGACCTTCATGTGGAAGAGCTTCCTGAAACCTTTGTGGGGGCTGATGACTTTTAGAGGCTTGCCTTTTGCTGAGAAATGTGTGAATTACAAGTGCTTAAGAAAATGAGTAAAACCTACTCTTGCCTTATTCTATGGAAAGACAACTCATGTGTATCTTGATATGGCTAGAGGAAAGGGAAAAGCTAAACAAAGTCTTCATGCAAATTCAATAACGATTTCTATGTTTCATGTAAATTTAGGGAGAGTGGTTTTGGTCATCGCTTCACAGCTGAATGGTACTATTATTAACTGAAGCTTTTTTGTGGTATGTCGCTAATGAAGGCTGTTCAGTTTGTCAAATAAACCATTTAACCGTGGATTACTCATTTAGAAAGATGCTGTCACCACAGTGAAAATGTGCCCCACTGGGTCTCCCTTTCTCCAGTCTGTTAGGATCCTGTACTGCGCAGTGATGAGCAGTTGAACAGCAATGTATTTTTGGCCTTATTTCTAGGTTTGTTTCCCTCCCCCCATCTAGAAACTAAATAATCTTTCTAAGTGTATTAGAAGTTGAACACTAAAAAAAAAGAAAAAACAAAACCAAAATTGGTCCTGCTTATTTAGTCAGAACTGTGCACTGACACTGAATTCCCAGCATTATCTATGTGAATTATGTATGTGAAAGGAGCACGTTAATTGCAAGACATTTGGTGAACCTCCTTGCTTTCTAACCCACCCAGACACTCTAGTTGCTTACCACTGTAGTTTGGTCCACAAACAATAATAAAGTAAGTTGCTTGTGAGATCAGTGAGGTGGAACTTGTTGAGACACGCTTCTTGTAGTACTAGAGCATGGCAGTTTCCAGTCCAGGCTGTAATGCAGCTGTAATGACCCATCTGGTCTGTCCCTGTAACTTGCCCAGCCATCAGCAAAATGCCAGCTAGAAATGGGGGCTTTACAGTAAGATTCCAGTGCGGTGAAAATGTGTGCTACAAGAAAGATTCTGGATAATCCTGGAGAATATCTTGACCCACAAACAAACACGGTTTTTGTGTTTGGTTTGAAACATGCTTTCCCCAAAAGTGTGTAATTAAAATAGTGACTAATAGGTTATAGCCCAAGGTTAATACAACATAGTGTCATTTGCAGTTTTGTTAGGTTCTTTTCTCTGTTCCTCTGTTCATATTTTCTTGCTTCCTGATTTGTTTCATTGGACACAAGAATGTGCTGTAATTTGACTGGATCATGTTTCCCAGATGACTGAGCCATTATTATAAACAAGCCCTCTTGTGGATAAACTAATGAGTATCCTATGGCAATGTCCACACAGAGTGCATGCCTGGCTGGGTACTGCAAGATAGCTTGAAAATCCTCATTTAACAGGTAACTGCTTTTCAAGTACTGTAGGTTCTATATTGAAAATAAATTGAGACACAAAGGCTTTTGTATTCCTACTGTTAAAGCATCAGCAATATTTTACTTATATTATTTGTTTACGTATAGGGGTTTTCTGTTGTATAAATGACAAAATTCAATAAATGCCTATTGTATTATGATGCAGTTTTAGCTTGGGAGGGAAAAAACCAAACATAGATAAAGCCATTAAGAAGTCTACTTCATTTCAGGAAAAGCTGTTCTATCTGAGATGGCTGCTATTTGAATGCCTTTCAAAATGGAGTTATGTGGTATAGCACATGAAGGTTAGACAACAGCTAGAAAGTCAGCCACAACAGAATCACTCCCTTTACTTGCTGGGGCAACACAGCAGTAGTTTGTTGATATATCAAGCACATAAAAACAAATAGACAGAGTAACCCACTCATAGAAAACAATTCTGTCTTTTTGCCAGCCTCCTAATTTCATTATGCAACTTGTGTAATAGATTGTAACTTGAATATGTATTAACCTTGTGTGCTTATTGACTTAATTTTGAAATGCTGCTGATGCAAGATAGAGTAAAGAGCGCTGTTAAGGTGAAACAGGGAATCAGACTTGGAGTAGAAGGGAGTGCAACACTGACCCAAATATCCTGTGGAAAAATTGGAGTAACATGATATAATTAAGACTGAAAAGGGAAGATCAGAACCCATCTAAGCAAAACAGCAAAGCTCTGAAAATATGTACGATTCATTGCTTCAGGTACTGATGTTCCAGAAAGTACTCTGGGATGTCAAGAGATTTAGGACCAAGTTTGAAGAAGTGAGATGACACCTGTGGCCATTTTTGGCTTGTTCTTAGCAGTCAGGGTAGCACTTGTAAATATGGGCTCATATTTACAAGTTCAATTTATTGAAGAAAAATTCATTGTCATCAGCTCACCATGTTAGACCTTATCCTGTCTTTTCCTTTCAGCTAAGGTAGAAATAGGGGAGTTTGTGGCAGATACAATGCGTGATAGATCTAGTCCTCAGTACTAAGAGGATAACTTTGGAAAAATCAAATGTCGGACAAAGAAAATAAGTACCAGTGTCATATTTAAGATTTCGCTTTCTGTAAGCCATGCAGGTGAGATAGCGGGGTTTTTTGTTGTTGTTTTTTAAATATGTTGAGGCATGATGAGTCCTGGGCCTATTCAGTCCCTGGAAACCACTCACTCTATATTAAACCGTATTCTTATTTTAAAGCTACCATCTAAAGTATGTATTGATTAAACCATTTAGAAAAGCTCAGGCACTTCTGGAGTGTCTGAGATTGTTTCATGTTGTATGTTCTGCAAAAAGATCTGCAGCACTGAGCAAGAGTCCACGGATCTGTTGTACCATAAATGCTCACCTCAAGGCAGACCAAATGTGGTGGGAAAAGGATATATATATATAATATATATATATATGTTTCTGGCTCCAGGGATTAATGAGCCAGAGAGGAGAATGTCTCTCCTGCTGCTGTGCCCCAGGCTGGAAGGAAGAGCTGTGAGACTCTTGCACTTGTTTCGTGTTTTAAGGAGTAGCACGGAAGTGGGGATTGATTGATTTTGCAGAAAAAGAGAAAACTTGCCAAAGTAAAGAAGTAAACTTCCTTTTCCTTTTCTTTGCTGTCTTTCTCATGAAGGTGTTTGTCTTTACCTGCTGTGATCTTGATTTACTGTTAGCATTAGGATTTTGCAGCTTTTGGAATTGAAATAAAGTTAGCACATTAATTGCCATAAACAGCCTGCAACAGCTATTTTTTTATTGCTGTTACATTCTTGCTCATTTTATGTTCTTCAGGCTTAAAGAAACTTGTCTTTTCACTATTACTGGAGAATATAGAAGGTGTAAGTTTTCCCTGGCAGTTTGGAAAGCCTGCTTGCCATAGGCTGTATATAAGAAAATCATCATGTTAAGAGTGTTACGTACCTTCCAGATACCTTTGTTGATACCATTCCTGGAAGATTATGCTTCAGGTGAAATACGCAAATCATTCACCTCTCAGAGGAATTGTTTCTGGAGTGAGGGTTGGAAGACTGAGTAACTAGTATCCAGAACTGTACTTCCAGCCAGGCAGAGCCTCTCCCCGTCTTTGTCAGAGTAATGCCCAGATGAGGCTTGTAGTGAAACTTTCTGAAGAACACGGGACAATCCAGCCAAGTAATTTTTCAACTAATCTAATTTATAAGAATAGATCCTGACAATTTGGCAGTTATTAGGAGACCATGCTGGAATACAGTGGAGGAACAGTCGGAAATATGAGATGTACGTTAGGAGAAAATAGAAATTTGCCTACATACACTTAACATTTCAGGAACTGGTCTTATCTGTCTCTCTTAGGGCAGTAGAATATCCCAAGACACATGGTCAGCATGAACAGCACATTTTAGCAGTCTTACTTGTAAAGACAGGGAGTGGAAATTCTCTTGCAACATAAGGCCTTTAAAGCTAGGGCTTTTCGGCCCTTTTAGAGTCTGTCCTTAGATAAGTTAGCCTGCCAGGGCTTAAAACGTATTTCCTGATGCAGGCATCCAAAGACGTTAGGGTCAGGAAGAGCAAATGGGCATCAAGGAGCAGAAGCAGGCTGGTGTAGTGTCAAAACATACTGGTTTAGTGTCAGTCCAGTCACACTAGTAGTAAGTGGCAGAGGTATGAAAGAAGAAAGACATCACCCTTACACCCATCTGAGCACCCTGTTTCCTCCCAGACTGCCTGGAAGGTCTTGGTGAAGAATGTGGGACAGCGGACAGCTCCACAGGGCAGTCGGGGATTTGACGTTGTGTATTCACAGATCACAGGTTGCTGTCATGTGGCTGTGTTTGACAGCTGTCTGTTCTGTCACACTTCCAAACTCTAAATTCAGACATCTAAATTTGCTGTTGTAACCTTCTGCCCTCCATTGTAAATAACTTCTGTCATTCCCATTTCTCCATTCTTCTCAACTGTTTTGGGCTAAGTTTATCTGCTTTCTGTGCTTTCTCTCAAGCATGAGGCTTATGTGTCCAGGATCTTTTTCTGTAATTATAAGCTATAATTAAGTAACTTACCTTGAAAAATATTTAGAAAACCAACCACTAGTTATGGAGATGCTAGAGATCATCTGAAAACATTAAATGACTTACAAATGATTCTTAAAAACTACTTGAACAAAACCGGTTCTTACAGAGGATAATGAGAGGAACACATTCAGCTGTTGCTTCCACTGTGCTTTTCTTAAGCAGTGAGAGGCTTCCAGCACTTGCTTTATTATTTTATGGCCTCCTTTTCATTCTTGCCTGGACATATCTCAGGTCCTTGATCCGCACTTTCTACACCTTTTTTCTGAATAAAGCAAAAAGCTGAGATGCCTTTTGTTAATTTCTTTTGCTTCCTGAAAAACAAATAAGAACTGAAGAATACTTTGCCACGTCTCTTTCTGTGAGTAAGCTATAGGAGTGCTTTCCTGCTCCTTGTGGGGTGCTGGTCTGAGCTCCGTGCTGGATCCAATAGCCATTGATTCCGTTCCTCTTTCATTAACTCATGCTGGCATGTGAAATTGTCTGTCTCCTTGGGGTTAAGTGCTAATGCATCATGGGAGAGGAAAACAAATTCTTGTTTGGTGAGAGACTCTGCTAGTGTTATCCCAATTTATGTTGCAAAAGGCATGACTTCAGGAAGTGAATGCACAACCCCCACAATGTGCTCTGTACAGAGGGGATAGCTAATAATGGATTGAAGGTGCTGTCTGAGATAGTAGATAGTTTCTCTGCTGACACTTGGGCTGCTGGATGTTTCCATTTTACCAATGTTACCTGCGAATGGCTTATATTCCAAACAGCACCAAAACTAGTCAGATAAACCAGACAGGGATGAAACAAAAGGTTAGCATTTTATTTAAAGCACAAAAGTCAGTCTGTGAAAGTAACATGAAAACAGGGTCTCTTTCCTTTGTTTACCCTTCTGCAAATGTTTGCTTAGGAGCAATAAGAGTTAATTGTCAAACTTTACAATGCAGTCAGAGATTTTCTCATAAAATGTATAACAGACTCTGCCCAGATGGCAAATGCTGATATGTAAATTCAAAACATGAAAATTTCCATTGGGGGCCAGATGGTGGCTTAATGTGAATTGTTTAACATTTATGTTTATCTTATTAAAAGTGCCTTTATATGTCCAAACTAAGCTATCAATGTGGTTGGAAGAGCATATCACTAAATGAACAGAAAAATCAAACCATCAGTACAAGGCACCTCCTGCTTACGTCGATCATGGGAAAGCAAAGCATGTTGTCTGTTGTCAAGTTCTTTCTCTGCCTACAAAGTTATGAAAAAAAAAATATAACTAAAGTTAAATCACTGTGTGCTTGGGAGAAAACATTAAACCCGTGTTATTTTCCCAGCAGTTAAAGATGTTGGACAAGGGGAATACCTGTGTTGGATACCATGATGTGTTTCCCCTGAGCGCAGGTGCTGGTGTTGAGCTCAGTCGTGGCTGCAATCCCTCCTGGGCACAGGCTCTTCCTCCTCCAGGGGAGGCCTGGCTCTTCCTGCAGCCTCTTGGCTCTGCCAAAACCATCGTTTCCTCTGGTGCAATTCAAGAAGTTGCAAAACGGAGGAAAGAACAAGTGGGCGCTTGTGGAGTCTGTCACATGAGGCTGGTGCCTTTGCAGTAAATGTGTGATATTAAGGGAAGTGGTTAGCGTGGCTCTGAAGGGCAGCAACAAGCCCTGGGTCAGATGAGTCTTTCACAGGACTCTGTGCTTGTGTTCCAGTTTAGATGCTAATCTGCGCTCACTTGTCCCTTCAAATGAGTCTTTCTGAAAAAAGCACATCATGCTGAAGCATCTGAAAATCAGCAGGTCGCTCTTGCACGAGCAAGAAGGAAAACACCTTTTAACAGCTTTAGTTTAAGCTCTCCAGGCATTAAATACACAGTTACTTATGGGATGCTTACACAGTAGAAGGGAAAAAAACGCTTCAGTGATAAACCTAAAACAGAGTGCCTGCCTGTGTGAATACCTCTGTGTATGTGTGTGATGGTGTTCGACAAGGTGGAGAAATAATTTAAAGAGGAAGGTTATGGGGAAGCTGGAGAAACAGAATTGCAAAATGTTTGCTTTAGACTGAAAGTTGTGGGGGTTTTTTTAAGAGTTCTTTGCCATTACCTCATGCTGGTGGTTGTGATTCATTCCTTAGTGAATCACTGGTCAGTGTTGACTCCATTAACTTTGACCTGGGGCTTTGGACTGATGCCCAGAATATTTTTTTTCTTGAAAAGGACAATATTAGACTGAAAGTTGTGTGAAATTATAGATAAGTGTTAAATGGCAGGTTAATATTTAAATCAGTGTGCTGTTTGATACTGCGTATCAGCATATTGGCCAGAAGAATGCTTCCTCCATGTTTAAGGCTAAGAGTAATTACTTGAATTGTTATTCAGAGTTAAGGCTAATATTGCTGTATTTATGTAGAACTTTCCAAATTGAAAACAGGAGGGCTCCTTCCCAATTATATGGTGATAATAAAAAGCTCCCAAAACCCAAAATAGCCCATCCTTTTGGTTTTAATGCCACAAATACAACAACTAAATAAAACAAAAAAGATGCTCCCAACAAGCGTCACTCTCCAGGGTAGAGCATATCACTGTTTGGCAAAGCTCAGCCTTTTGGCAGAGATAAGACACTGGCCTAAATGTGGTCCCATGAATAATGCTGACAGGAGCCAATCAGTGCTGTCATGTTGGTCGAACAGCAGCTCAAGATCCTGACAATCCTGATAGGCATGGAAGCATATTCATTCAAAAAGGAACCTGCTTGCTGAATTGACTGGGGCACGTACACAGAGGCGCCACAGCGTTTTCTTTGGTCTCAGGTGTCTTTGGAGAGATCTCACCCCACAAATGAGGCAGCACTCACAGCTGAGTGACTTTGATAATGAATATTGCCAGTAGAATGACTGAAGGATGTAAGGAGCTGTGTGTTAAGTTTTTGCACCAAGGCTGCATGAATTTTCTTCTTAAGGAAAATGTTCTAACTTTTGTAGCTTTTTTTTTTTTGTATTCACTTTTGTTTTTCATGATTTAAACTGAAACTGAGCACCAGTTCTCACGTTTTTGTGTTGCAGTCTGTTACAACTCATGGAGGAAAACAGCTCTTAATTCACAGCTTTGGGCATTATATATACACACACAAACACAAAAATCTTTTGAGTCACATTTAATGGTGCTTTGTAAATGAATAATTCAGAAGCGAGCCCTAAAATCCAGATTCTGCAGTTTTATCCAGAACATATTGCAAATGCTCAGAGACTAGGAAACAGTTTTGGATCTGCTGCAGGAGGAGACAGTGAGCAGCTGGTAAACTACTGGCCCTTAATGAAGCTATACCATATTGCAGTATCTCCAATTACTGCAGAACTTAATTAGTTCGTTTTACCCTGCCAATCTGGAAAGACCAAACATTGTCTTGGGCAGCCACTGTAATTATTTCAGCTTCTTCATTGCTGTCCATTAAAGATGAATTTGGTCTCTCCCCAGCAAGGTATATTAAGTGTGTTTTAGATTTGGGAGTGCTTGCATTGTGTTATACACAGCCGATTTTAGTAAAAAATAATTTTTTTAGTTATCAGTAGAAGTCATTCCTGCTGTGTGTAAATGAGTGCTAATTTTCAATAAAGAAATGAGAACACTGAATTGGTTTGTTCAAATGTGGATTTATCCTAAAGCTTTTTGCCATGACTGTTGTACAGAAGTGATCATTTTGAATGGCAGCATGAGTTGGCAGTCAGGTTACTTTGTTTCTCTATTTGAAAATAACTTTTAGAGATAAGGGAATGTTTTAATTTGATGTGATGGCAAAAAAAATCTATCTTGTGTGTAGAGCTCCTAAGTGAATCAGAAAGAGTCTGCTTAAATGAAATGCAGTGTTTGGTGTATTATTTGTAGTGTGTTAGTCTGGTGAGGATGCCCAACACTGAGCATTATTTTTGCGTGCTGCCCCAGAGGGTAATTTTAACCATTATGAAACATGACGTAAAATGAAAACTGCCAGGCACCAGCTAAATGGTTGGCATTTCCTATCTGAGAAATGTTGCTACCAAGTATTAAAATTCTGTATCAGCAGACATACAAATGGATAAGTTTGGAGTGTTAGGTTTTCTTTACAGAATAAAGTACTCTAGACTTCAGCCCTTCAAAATATTGAATATTTGAACAGTAAAAAACCAAAACAATCCACTAATCCCCTTTGCCCCCCATCCTCCAGAAAAACCTCTGATGCAATATATTAAAAGTAATTTTAGCCAAAGCAAATAGTATTAAGTGATTGTTTTTCCCTAAAAAGCGGGGTTTGTCTTCTGAAATACTACAGGTGCAAGGGGTAGCTGATTTCCAAGAAATTTAGGTCATTGTTAGCTGTCTGATAATGATGGACTCTGTAATGACCCAGAGGCCAACTGATTAACCATATTTGAGACATTTTGAGCACTGTTTTTACTCAGCTGCTCCAAACCAACCACACTTAGAACACCAATTTAGGCTAAGCTTTAAATTTACAATTTCTTGGTAACAGTCTTAATAATTGTGTTTAGTGCTACAATGATGTTACATCACTTGGTGTCTCTGAAACCATGTTATCCTCCAGCTCTGAAGCTCTGTGCTGCTGATCTTTAAGATTAATACCGAGATGGAACATAAATAATTAAAAATACATTTTGCAGTATGGTTATTATAGTTCAGAAAGCCTTCATCATGTTCTTAGTTTTTATAGTTTTAGAAGATCATGTAAAAAAAAAATTACATGGTCAAACTTTTCAATTTATCTTCTTTTCTCCTAAAAATTACTTTCTTAATGTGACACAATTCATTCTATACCTTCATGTTTTCTATGAGATAGGTTAAAAAAAGAATATATTTATCCCCTGGCTACTTCCTGTATTACCTTACCAAGCGTAATAAATTCTTGGTTTCTATGAGCCTGTGTGTGGGCCACAGAAACCAAACCATCAGCTAGCACACTTCAGGTAGGTCATATGGAGCCACATTTTATTTCAATAATTTTGTGGGATTAAGAGAATAAACCTCAGTTCCAAGCATCTACTCATTTGACAGAGATTAGAAGCTTTGCTGTTGTTCTAAACCAGTTCTCCTGGGGAGGACACTTGCTTAAAAAAAGCATTTCTGTTACAGGACATGAACTTGATCGACATCCTTTGGAGGCAAGATATAGACCTTGGGGCAAGACGTGAAGTTTTTGATTTTAGTCAACGACAGAAGGAGTATGAACTCGAGAAACAGAAGAAACTTGAAAAGGAAAGACAAGAGCAGCTGCAAAAAGAGCAGGAGAAAGCCTTGCTGGCTCAGCTGGAGTTAGACGAGGAGACAGGTGAATTTGTTCCTGTGCAGCCAGCTCAGTGCATTCAGTCAGAGAACACTGAGCCACCAGTTGTTTTTTCACAGGTAACCCCCCAAAAAAGACGTGTTTAACCCTTTTTCCATTCATAGGAAGGCATAATGCTAGTGGCTGCCTAAAATGAGTTTGCATGTGTTGCTGTAATGGAAGATTCTTCAGTTATTCAAAGATTCCATTAATCTTTTTTCGTAACTTTCCTATTTAGACCACAGAGCCTTCAAAACCAGAAGCAGAGGCCTTGTCCTTTGATGACTGCATGCAGCTCTTGGCAGAAGCATTCCCGTTCATAGATGAGAATGAGGTAAAAATTCTGCATACAGCAGTTTCATGGGTTGTCTTCTATGGTGTCAGTCTCATGTCTTATGCTGAAGACGAATCTTACTCAGAGAATACTGGTTTGTGATCTGACTGGAGATCTCTCCTCAAGCTGGCTCCAGCTGGAATAAAGCAGCGTGGCAGTCTTGTTGAGCTCGGGCTATGTTTGGAGGGAGTGGAGTTGTTGGTACTCTGGTGTTCCTGCCACTTCCAAGTCCTGCAGGTGGGGCTGGTGTGTGCGGCCACCACGTCGGGTGTGGGAGGCTCAGTGTCAGGACCCTGAGCTCAGCACGGCTCTCTGGAGTGGTGTCCTTGAGTTGCTTTATTTCCACCCACTGACCCAGACTGTTTCACGTGTACGGATAGGCCCTTCACCAGCCACTTTCTAGATTTTTTTTTTCCTAATTTTTTCCTTAAATTTCCCTTTCATGGGAATATTTTATCCCATTGTTTACAAAAAAAATGCTTTTCCTAAGAAATTTCTGTCTGTTCATTCTGCAGAAATGGTAGAACTCCAAAAACTAGATTTTTGCTTTGGAAAATACAGTTATATATTTTTGAGGGGGGTTTTTATGTGGAGGGTTTTTTGTTACTGTTGTTTTGTTTGGATTTTTAATTTACTTTTTAAAATTTTTTTCAGGTTTCTTCAGCTGCATTTCAGTCATTGGCTCCTTCTCAGATTGATAGCAACAAAGACTTAGTTTCCTCTGATCAGACTCAGCCACCTGAATCACCTGATCTAGTGCCATCCACTGATGCAGAAAATATGCAGAACATAGAGCAAGTTTGGGAAGAATTATTGTCCCTTCCAGAGTTACAGGTTAGTATGAAGCAGGGTATTTTGGAAGACTGTGGTATTTTGGAGAAGGCAGTATGATAGCATCTGAACAGATGGTGACTGTGACTGTTGTGTTGGATTCTACACCTGCAGGGTGCCTATAACTCAAGATAAGCTTTAATTTTTTCAAAAAGACTATCTTGAAAAACCTGCAGAAAGAAGAAAATTAGTTGTTTATGGTTAAGCCTTAATAAAACACAGTCTAACTTCTCAGTCAGAACTTCCTCATGTTTAGCAAGTCATTGTTTGCCTCTATATGCAACTTGTTAAAGCATGATCATCATTAAAATTTCAGCTGCTTAAAAATAGACACTTCTGAGTTATGGATCTACAGCATGAATTGTTTTAACAGGCATTGTAGATTTTTGTTTTTCAGTGTTTGTGTGAATTATTTATGATTACTTTTGCATTCAACTTTTATCTAAGGAAAAGGTTTTTTTAAAGCTGATAGAATATATATTTAGATACATAGAAGAGTCAGGTATATTTATATAAATGATTTTTATATATGCTCAGTAAGAACTACTTAGGTAATGTATGCAAACTGGGTATTTCACAGGAACAAAAAAGTCACTCTTGCCAATACATAGGAGATACGTAGGGGTTTTTTATCCTATCCTTACATTTCTATTTCTGTTTTCCTTAGATTTGACTATAAAATTGAATAAATTTATTTTCAGATATACTACTGTAGAATGTCATTGTGCTCCAGAATGATGCTGTTCTATTTATGCTGTTAATATAAGAGAGGGTTGCTTGGTGGTATGCCCATAAATCCAAATCATATTTCAAAAAAATAAAGTGAAAATTTGCATGAATTGCATTTTTCCTGCCAATCTACCTTTTCCCTCTGTCTTTTTATACTTTTCAAATGTTTTTCCAGTTTCCTAACCTTACTACTGTGGTAGGCTTAAAGGCCCCACATAAGTGACAAGAGCAATTGGATGTGAAGAGAGAGCAGTGGTGGTGAAAATACATTAAGAAACAAAACCACCAGAATCTTGCAGTAATTGTGTATAGTAATTGAATAATTTTCTGGGGAAGAAAAAAGTGAGATAATTAAATTGAGAGCATTGCCTTTTGCAAATTAAGTTTAGAGAAATGGAAAACCAGAACTCTCACATTCAAAAACCTTAGCTTAAACCTTGAACAACCTCTGGTTAAATAATTAGGGAGTGAACCCTTCCTGAGAGAAACAGAATCATTCCAGTAATTTCCCCAATTCCTAGGAGACAGCTGCTTATTTCAGCTTCAGTTAAGAAACTGCCACCCCATTAGAAAGGACATTGGTCTTGTAGCCAGTGAAAGCCAGTTACCAGTCTGATGCTAACACTGGTGTTAGCCAGCTTAACTGAAAGGATGTGGGGCGAGGTAATGTTTGCCAGTCCGCATGTGAGTACTCTTACTTCACAAAGAATTACATTTCTCTGCACTGAACAGCTCCTTCATTCAGTAAATCCTAAAAGAGTCTTGGTTTTGAGGAAACAGAACATGAAATTAAGAGTGCTCAAAGTAATTGCTTGCTAGTAATGCTCATTAAGTCTCCTTCAGGAATTTTGCCTTTACTGTACTGGTGCTATTCCTAGCACTGGTGCTTGTGAGAAGTTCAGACATGGCAGCTCCAGGATCCACACTAGCAATCACCAGAACAGGAGGGCTCCATGCAGCTTCCCTAAAGCATTGGAATGGGTCTCTTCAGCATCTTGCTCTGAGTTTGAGAGGTTCTGCTATCTTAATCTAAAATAGCTTTGTTCAGAACAAATTGCTTTGTACTCTTGCTCAGGTATCTGTTGTCTTCCTAGATTGCCTCTCCATAGTACCAGTGTGCTGTAGTCATCTAGATTATAGCAATGTTCTGATAGCCTTTTTATTGCATACATTTTTTTATGAGCTAAAATATTTAATGTTTGTGGGTTATAGAAAAGGGGTTTATCAACTGGAGATGTTTCTCATCCTCTTTCTTGCATTTCCCATCTAGTGTCTTAACATCGAAAATGATAACCTGGCTGAGGTGAGCACAATCACAAGCCCTGAATCCAAGCCAGCAGAGATGCACAACAGCTACAATTACTGCACCTCATTATCCATGATGAAAAAAGATGGTAACTGTGGTTCAGATTTCCTGGGTAGTATTGAGGGCCCCTTTTCTGGCATTTTGCCACCAGAAGACACCAGCCAGCTGAGTGTGAACTCTTTAAATGACACATCCCCTTCAAACCCTGATTTCTGTGAGGATTTCTACACCACCTTTATTGATACAAAGGAGAATGGTGACACAGCAACGACAAACACTATCAGTCAATCCCTCACAGATGTTCTAAGTGAACCTATTGATCTCTCTGACTTCTCACTGTGTAAAGCTTTTAATGGCAACCACTCAGGGACCGGACCAGAATGTAATGATTCTGACTCTGGTATTTCATTGAATGCAAGTTCTAGTATAGCATCACCTGAACACTCTGTGGAATCATCTGCCTATGGAGATAAGACTTTGGGTTGTAGTGATTCTGAAATGGAAGACATGGATAGTGCTCCTGGAAGTGTGCTGCAGAGCAATGCTAGTGTGTACTCTTTGCAATTCCAGGAGCAAGTGTTTTCGTCCATGGGGCCAAATGCTCAAACACCGAGTTTGCTGTGTACAAACACACCAAAGAAAGAACCCCCTGCTGCTCCTGGCCACCCCAAAGCCCCATTCACAAAAGATAAACCTTCAAGCCGCCTTGAAGCTCATCTCACAAGAGATGAGCAAAGAGCAAAAGCTCTGCAGATCCCTTTTCCTGTTGAAAAAATCATCAATCTCCCTGTTGAGGACTTCAATGAAATGATGTCTAAGGAGCAGTTCAATGAAGCCCAGCTTACGCTTATTCGAGATATACGGAGGAGAGGCAAGAACAAAGTGGCTGCTCAAAATTGCCGTAAAAGAAAACTGGAAAACATAGTGGAACTGGAGCAAGACTTGACTAACCTAAAAGATGAGAAAGAGAAATTGCTTAAGGAAAAAGGAGAGCATGACAGGAGCCTTCGTCAAATGAAAAAGCAGCTAACCACCTTATACCTCGAGGTCTTCAGCATGCTACGTGATGAGGACGGAAAGCCTTACTCTCCTAGTGAATACTCCCTGCAGCAAACTAGAGATGGCAATGTCTTTCTTGTTCCTAAGAGCAAGAAGTCAGGGACTAAACTTTGAAGGGCAATACAGCTGGCTACTGTTCTTTACTATTTTTGTATCATTATCCTGAGGTGGAATGCAGAATTAGGTAATATTTTTCAAGTAAGTCTATGCAATGATAATTTTAAAGTTGTTAATTAGTTTATGGAAGATGTAAGTGGAAAATTAATAGTGTAATGCAGATGGATGTATGCAGAATTTGTAATCTCACTTTTATAACAGACGTTTCCTTCTTATAGCACCACTTTGACTAGTTTCCGTATATATGTAAATATTTAAAGATGCCATATTTATATACTGTTCCTATCTATTGTTATATTCATAGATTTGATATATATATAAAAATGATTTTAGCCTTCTAAATATAATTTCTTGCAAGACAAACAGGTTGGCTTCTGATACTTTTTTATAAATACAGTGTTTCCCATTTTTCTTACACATTTATACTTGCTTTATATTTAATATATTAATTTAGTATAAAAGTTGGCACTTTGTTTGATTTTACTTTATCAGTTCATTAAACTTTTTTAACTTTACTTCATACTGATTTATTTCCCTAAAGAAGATAAATCCTTGCTAGTTTTCCAAGGCTAAGCCTTCATGTAACAGATATGCATAACCAGTTGCACAGCCTTGTCAGCATTACTAATGCTTCACTCAGCATAGTTTTAACTGTCATTTGGAAAGATCATGTAACACAAAGTGTCAAGTCTGCTAAGTTTACATTTTTGTTTTGCTCTCTGAACACTACTTAAATTTGTGACATCTTCCCTCCAAAGACATCTGTTAAGACATTGTCAGCATTATGCCTTTTCCCAACTCAAATTTCTGTACCTTTGAGAAAGTCTCCAACTTTGATCAACAAGCATCGCTTGTCCCTGGTCTTTGGTGCTTCTGGGAAACAGCACAGAAGCTGTCAGCCAACTGCACTGTTTGGAATCTGTGCTCAATGAATTTAAAAGCATTGTGGAGTTTAAATTATGATTTATAAAAGAATAAAAAATGGGCAAATAAATAGCATTGTTTTGTTTACTCTTCAAAGGAACTCACTGCACTTATCATTGTGGATTTTTTTCAACACAGAGAATGCATTATTTGTAAGACACATTGATGTGAACATTAAAAACCATCTTTCTACAGAACTTCTAAAAGGCATGTTTAATCTGAAGTGATTTTTTTCTATTACTGCTGCTCTATATAATTTTAGGAATATTTTATCTATTGCACTATTATATGTAACTTCATTTAAGTAATCATAAAACCCAAGTTGTTTTGCAAGACCTCAAGGTACATATTTTTAAAAGGAAATGGGAGTACAAT
The DNA here is from genome assembly GCA_013396755.1 of Sclerurus mexicanus. Taxonomy (NCBI): domain Eukaryota; kingdom Metazoa; phylum Chordata; class Aves; order Passeriformes; family Furnariidae; genus Sclerurus; species Sclerurus mexicanus. The sequence continues at coordinate 438,976 of VWZF01001894.1, read as the reverse complement.
CCACAAAGATTGTTTAATAATACTATAGGAAAAAGGGTTTAAAGAGGGACATCAGCTTAGGAATCCAGCCTCCCCTTAGTTCATTATTGACAAAGTTAGAGTAATGCTAAGTAAAATTAAAGTTGGTTGTGTTTTACTTCCCAAACTTTTAAACTGTGCTGGAGTTGCATATCCATCAGAAAACATGACATGGCTGGCCACAAAAACAAGAGATTTTAGTAAGCCCCTGCCCTGCACTTCCAATTCCTCAATTTTTCAATTTCCTTAATTTGTTCACTAATGTGAAAGCCAAAGGCAAACAACATCCTTACAGCTTCACAGAGGCTGTTGTATTTGTACTACACATATGTCTAAAAAGGATACTTATTCCATTACTGCAAAAAGTGCAAGAACAAAAAACCTGCAGTTAATGTAGAAGCCTTGTTTAAATTTCACCAGCCAAAGAATCAGGCTAAAGTAACTTGGACTGTGACAACTTGCATTCCATTTAAACCAGAATTCACATCATGAACACAGTGAACGCTGTACTCACATTGAAACACCCGACAGCATTAAGGAAAAGAAATTCCACATCACTCATACATGTAAAAACATCAGATTGCAAATGATAACCTTTATTATTACTGAGGTACAGAGTATGCTTCCCAAACCTGAGAGTGACTAGTGACATTGCCAAGTTCAAAGCACCACAATGCTGAGACAAGTCTCCATGTGGAGACCATTTATTTCTTGATCAATACATCCATTTCTAAAACCATTAAAAGGAAAGCTGAAAAGCTGTGCTGAACCACAGCAGTGGGATCCCTAAGTTGGAATGATGATCCTGTAAGAAAACGTGTTGCAATAATTCAAGACCGCTTTGTGTTCATCACAGCACTAAAAAAGGTGATGGCAACGCATTTTAGATTGTAAGTCATTTGACAAGATACACTTTATTCTGATACAAAATTGAAATATTTTAACAGATTTCAATCCATTATGGACTACACTGAAATTTTTAATTTCCATGCTATTTCAACTTGTTTAACCACAAGTTCTAAGATTTCAGCACACTAGCACCATTGCTCTTGAAGTCTTTGCCAGTTATACCATTTTATTCTGTTTCCAATCTTGCAGTATTATCTTCTACATGAAGGCCATTTTTCTTCTGCGGAGATACTTGGATTACTTTAGTTCAGGAAAAAGCTAACAGATAGAGATGTCAACCTGTAGCACCCACAGCAGAAAAAGAACCATCCATCAGATATCTGAATTTCAGTGATACTCAAGATCTTACATGCTCCACACAATTTAAGATACACACACTTGTCTGAGACCACAGACTGATTTGTAAGTGAATATTCACCCCAGTGTAGACAGCATATGAAAACATGTTGATGTCTTAAACACAGGAACCAAAGACAGCACGTCAGCACATCACACAGTCAAAGCTTGAAAGACTAGGAGCTTTAAGTATTGAAAAAATACAAAAGGTAAGATGCTGTGTTTAATTTCCATGATATTTAATAACAACATACTTATCACACCTGCATCCCTCTGGGCTCCTTTTGGGGAAACCCTCCTTACTACCCAGAAGTACCATTTTTCTTATCAAATACGGTGCAACTGCAGCTTGGGGACCAGTGCTTTGTTAACTTTGCACCTTTACACCTCCATCTCCATTTACAGCTGCTGTTTTCAGTAGCAGCCAGGAAGGAGAAACATGGCCATGAAACAACATTCTTAACTCTTTGAAGTGGCTCTTGGACAAAGATACGCTTGACCAAGTACTCCCTTAAGAACGTGTTTATCTTTGACAAAGCTATTTCTGAACAAATTTGGGTATGAATAATTGAATTTAAGCCAATTAGTGTTATAAATCAAAGTGTGAAGGTAATTCTAACAGTGACTATCTAGTTCCTTATGTGGTGCAAAAAGACCCATCCACAGCACAGAACCAGTCTGCAGCAATGTGGAATCCTCTCATGTTAAGGAAAGGTAAAGTTTTGCTCTATACACAGGCCTAGAAGTGGAATGCAAACTAGGAAGTTTTTGTTAAGAATTACTTAGTTAAAACATTTTTAAGATTTCACTGTGAAAAAATACTAAGATCCCCGCAAGTACAGCAGCATTTGCCCTCACTTGAGTAATTGTGAAACACTAATGCTGTTCCCTGTTAACCTGTTGCTACACAGATGTTTTTAAGGGCTCTGTCTGGCAGAGGAAAAGCACAAGTTTCCAACTTCCAAATTTAAGAAAGCAAGCTTGTCATCTCTGCAACAAGCTGTCTGCCTTAATAGACTAAGGCAACTGTGACAGTACTGCTGCAGTTTCAGATGCTGGCTCAACCTTCACTAAGCAAAAACTTCTGTCAGTATTTAGAAAAAAATACAGTAAGATTTTCATAAAATCAGGAGCTACTTAATTGAAAAATCTCTGTAAATTACTGCCAAATTAACTTTTTACAGTACAAAGCCATGAATTGCTTTCTGGAACTTTACAGACAGCAGATAAAAAGTTTAAATACTTCAGTCAGTTTGTAAACTTGCCTTAGCCTCTGGTTAAACTGAAATGCGCAGATACCATTTGACTATTTTCGGAATAACTAAAGTATAACCAACACTAAAATAAAAACTGACTTCATAAAAATGATGCACAAGCTCAGAAATGTATCGAAGTTGGAAAGATGCTGGACTACTATATAAAAGGACCTGTAACAAAGATGCAGAAAAGGAAATAATACATATTTCAAGATTTAAGAACCAATATGCATAAAATCATACTCTATTTTTATTGCTATTCACCTGTACAAATGTCATTGTGATCTCAGGGTATCAGAGACAGTACTGGCCTCCACTTCATTACCCTACCTAGAAGCACCCAAAATCTGAAAGGGAGCTCTGATTTGTACAGGTAAATACAACCCCACCTGGTAAGCCCAGGCCCACTGGCGAGGAAAAAGTCCCAGCTCCCAGCACCGCCAAGCACCCTTGCAGAACCAGAGCAGCAGCAGGTCACACACCTCTGAGAACTGAAGTACCAGTCCAGTGTCACCACCTTTCTGGGCTTCTGAATGGCCTCTCTCCATTACACAGCACCGAACAAATTCTCCACACCCCCACCCCCCTGCAGTAGCCAGAGCACATATTTCAAAACATTGACAATTTCTGTCTTGTTGATATTGAACACACAGCAGTATCTGCCAGGAACAGAAGATTCTTGAATAGGAATTATGCCAGCAAACAACCCTCATCCAGAACAGGAAACACCGGATGGCATATACTGGAACATTTACTCCTTAATACTTATGGCTTTCCTTGATATTAAAAGGCTGGCAAAGGAAAGCCTAGAAGGAAAGAAGGGTTAAACAGATGTTTTACTATACACTACAAATCTTACCCAGTCAGAAACCTTCCAATTGAAGAGGATTGTGCAAGACATTCCCCATTTTGTCAAGCAGCAGCTTCTCATTCAACCTGAAAATTAAAGAAATTACTCTTACCTTGTTTAAAAACCTCCCGCTACTCTTTGTAATTCATAAAAAATTTTAAAGGCAAACCTTACCTATGCTCATTGCCCTTCCTTTCAGGTCTAAATGCTAGACCTATTGATTTTGAGTCAACTCAAGTAGCTATCACTCAAGGAGGTTCCAAAAGGTGAAGAACTCTTGCTAGACTTTCTTCGATATTTCAGCTGTGATAAGCAGATTTAACTAGCCTTGGGAAAGCTGCTCACTATCAGCACAGTATCTTATGCCTTCACTTTTCTGGAAGTTGAAGCTGTTGCTCCTGCTGCCTTGTCATTCTTTAATTAGGCTGACTTCTCCATACTCAATAGGCTGCTGAAGTCCTGTCTTACGAGTCTCCTTAGCAATGTATGGATCAAAGAAGTACATCCTAGGTTCTGTAAAGCTGGTGAATCACTGTCCTCAGGCTTACACTTTTCCACATCACAAACAACAGCTAAGCTACCCCACCCACCTACAAAGCGGTCACTTACATCCATCTGTTAAAAGGTTGCATACAGATCTTGTTCATAAAGTTTATTATGACACTATTTTTCAAAGTTAACATTGTTGTCACAGTACAGCTACAAGAGGCCCTGTTAAAAAGAACACTGTCAATACATTCTAAAAAAATTTAGAAATATCAGATCAATTATCAGAAGGGACATCAACCCCATCCTCCAGTTGTTCCTGCAATCAGATGCAGGCCCCAGGTTCAAGTCTACACATCTTCTAAGCGTAGTAACGTACAAAGCAAGTCAGTAGTTAGGTGTCTCACTCCCTAGTGAGTTCAGGTTTAATTTCCCATGTTTTCAAACTCCAAATGGGTTGTTTAAAAAATGCCTTTATTGAAGTTCAGCCTCCCCGCCCACCCCAAGCCCAAATGAGTATGCACAACAGAAACGTTCACTAAACCACCAATTCGTATTTTAACTTTTGAGATCTTTTAAAACTTCACAGAAAAGAATAACCAGACTTTGAAATCCATTTTGGAGGCTACCATCTTGACACTGGTTCCTTGTTTTAGTGTACTGCAGTCTAAATACACTCCAATAACAGTGTTTAAATAACATATGTTTAATTTTTTTCAAACAACACACTCATTTTTCTACTTCTTAAAAATTATAATTCATTATTAATATAACTGATTATGCCTTGAGCCATTTCATACATCTTTGCAGATTCATTCCTACACTGGAATTGCATTTACCTTATACTGCACATTGACCCAGAAGTGAAACAGGTGTGAGTAATTCCAATACATATTGCCAAGTGTCTGAGTATTTCTTTTATTGACTGGCTCCCTACTCTTCTGAGTCTGAATTGACAGCAAGCACTGGCCTGGCAATAGTCAAGAGAATTCACATCAAATGAGGATAGGACAGACTGCAGTGCCTTAATTTGGAGGTCAGAAGTGAGAATGGAGTACAATTTCTAGCCATGTGTGCTGAAAAAAGATTTGCTACTCCAGTGCACCAAATCCAGTTGTAGCACACTCCACTACCTGTGGAAACTTTGGACTGTACCATTCTGTATTGTGGGATACAACTAGATTGTTTTTTATCTTAGAGTTCTTAGCTGAGCGCAGACATCTGCAAGGGAAACAGCTTACAAACTGTACTACTTAAGAGCCCATGGGGAATGGGCTTTTGGAACGCGTTACCTGGGACTGTCAGTGATTACACCTGTGCTACCCTTGGCTCCCAGTCAGAAGGATGTGTCCAGAAAATTGCCTAGGGTGCATGCAAGAAAGTATATAGCCATTAAGTTATTGAGGAACATACCTATTACTCTCACTATGACGCCTCATTTAATTGAAACAGTGCAGTCTGGTGCGCAGGAGAAGGAAATGGGGACAAAGGAAGGGGATGAAAATTCCAAGCCACCCTCCCCAAAGTATAGTTTTATTGAAACAGAATCATTGTATATCCCAAGGAAACAGGCACTTGATTCCCCCCACCTTAACTTCTCGGGAATTACAATAAATATAAAGGTAAAAAGCAAGTTTCTTTTTCTCGTCACCCAAGACTTAAACAACTTCAGTTATCCCTTATGCATCTCAAATGAGACGGGAGACAGCTTTCATGTGTCTAAAGTTGGTCTTGTTAAAATATTTATCATGCCTTATTTTCTTGAAGCGCTAGTACTAATACAGAACTACAAATTAAAAAAATATGCACAAACCAAAAAGTAATTTTAAATTTTCATTAAGGTAAAGCTTAGTTCTATGATTCACAAACACTAATTTGAGTAACTCAATCCTAGTTATACATCTAAACAAACTATAATGCAACATACAGACGTTTTCCCTCTGTATGCCTATGTAACTCATGTCAATGACAGTTACGTATATACACTGAGACTAGACCTCTTAAGACTGCAAATCAATAGGTGTTTCTATTGTTAACTTTAAATTAATACAAAATAGTAATTGAGAAATGCATTAATCTTCTCTATTAACTAACAAGGAAACACCCTAAACTACATTTCATTTCTGTTATAGAGTTCTCTGTACTAAATGTGGAAAAACTGAACTACACAAATATTGAAAAGTTAAAAATTCATTGATTTGTTTATTCCTGGTACCACTACCACAATTTACAGGGCAATATACCTGATGTAATGGGAAAATAAAAAGAAAAAAGAAAGACAAAGCTACAACAGAGAAAGACCTCAGGAATGTACATCTAATCGACACTACATTGCATTAATCAATAGCTGCACTTTTTGCAAACTGTGGCTATGACAGTCCTGATCAAGAAGGGTTTCCTGTTTAAGCTGCAGTAACTTTTCTGACTATGGATCATCGTTCCTTCTGTGGCAGATTTTACAGTTCCTCTAATTCATTTGGGACGACTGTCTCAAAGTAACCTGCAGCTTTCCTGACAACTCCTCGCTCTCTCTCCTGCTAAGAACTGTAGCCTGTTGAATACAGGATAAGAAAATTATTACTCTCAGTGAACAGTGGTACATTATTAATCATCATTATAAATATGCATTACACCTACCCTTTTCCTGGTAGCATTTTTAGAATCTTCTACCACCATAGCCCCCACTTCCACTTCCAGATCCATAACCACCTACAAAAAATAGGTTGTATATTGAAATACAAGAGTAACAAGGAGTTTTAACTCAAAACACATTTTCTGTACAAAATCATGCTTACCACCATAGGGACTGCCTGAACTTCTGCCACCAAAGCTGCCACCACCTTTCATGGGACCATAGTTAGACTGCTGTTGTCCACTGTAATTGCCAAAATCATTGTAGTTTCCGCTTCCACCATAATTACCTGAAACAAACACAAATTTATAAAGTCATGTTTGTTCAACACTTAGGGCATGAAGCTTGCCAAATCATGATATCAAATTTAGAAGTAAATTGTAATAGTTTAAAACTATTTAAAATGAAGTTCAAGCACTTTGCGTGCTACTTTGATGCAAAATGTAGAAGTGTTTAGGTTTAGAAAGTGGTATTTCACTGAAGAGGGAAAACATCACATAACACTGGAAAATTTATAGATTTGAGTAGGCAATCTGATGTTACTCCAACAGGCCAAATTTAAGGCCCCTAAAGTCAGAAAAAGTATGAGTTTCACTACCATTCTTCCACTGCCCAACACTTCGCATGTATGACAGCAACGTTAATTAGCTGCTCCAAAAAGTGATAGACCTGTAACTGGCATGCTGCATACATACATCAGAAAGTATAAGCACGCACGCAGCAGCTTTTGCAGCTTGACTCCCCAAATTTGGGGCAAACAATTTAAAAAAAACTTACAAAACCTTAAGATTCATAGTCCTTACAAAGTAGGATGCGATCTATATGATGTGAACTGGTAACTGAGGACAACACATTTTAAATGGTCAAAATCTTTTATGTACCATGGCATTCAACATTAAAACCTACTTCTACAACTCATTTTATGCATATCCCTGTATCATATTTCATGCACTGTAAAATGAGACCCAACTAAAAAATATGGATGTCTAATTGAAGTGGCATCTTACCACCACCAAAATTTCCTCCTTCATTGTAGCCATCATATCCTCCTCCGCCACCTCCATATCCACCACCTGGGTTTCCATATCCTGGTCCTCCACCACCACCATAACCTCCTCTGCTGCCATAACCAGGACCACCTCCATAGTTGCCACCTTTGAACAGAAGAGTCAAACTAAACACACCACAGCTAAATACTGCTAAGGAAAGGTCCATTTAACAAAAACAAAACACCAAACCAATACAACTGCACAATAAAAATGTCCCACAGCATTCTCCCTGTATTATACCTATTGTGGTTGCACAATTATCTAAGCTATTTAATTGAAAAAAACCCATGTTTATAAAATCAGGACCCAAGTAATCACACACGACTTCTCTCAACCCTTTTTGACTTTTGGTAACTGTCTTTTTTTGCCTTTTGGTATTTTACACATTTCAGATGAATTTTGGATACTCATACGAATCTCATAATGAAAAAGATACTACTGAGCTATGAAAAGTCTTACAGTTGATTGGAAATATTTCTGCTATGATAGCTAGCCCTTGCTTTGTTCAGTCTTAGTTATCTCAACTGACACCAGAACCTTCATTTAGTTCTCAAAAATCATTAACAGCTGCTTCATGACCTCACGATATGAAACTATTTAAAGGGTAAATATGTAATTATTTACAGCAGAGTATTTTTTCTATCCACCATTTTGTGGGGAAAACAAAAAAAACATTAATACTTCACAGCTCTCCAATGCAGACATTTAACTTCCACTACAAGTATTATCACATTATCACCAAAGTAGACTTTGTTTCCAAGGCGAAGGCAAGTTTTACAGCTGGTTCTAACATTGTGGGGGAAAAAGGTGAACAATGCACTTACCATCACCAAATCCATTGTATCCGTCACCACCCCCAAAGCTTCCTCTGCTCCCACCACCACCACCGCCACCCCCATAGCCTCCTAGAACACAAAACAGATGAGAATGTTTTCCAGAACGCACGTTAAATGTTTAAGTCAATTGACATAGGAAATAAAAACACCCCAGCAATCACATTCTGTATAAATATTCCAGTCATTTACCTCTCCCACCAAAGTTTCCTCCTCTGCCGAAGTTCCCTCCACCGCCTCCGAAGTTTCCGCGACCCATGAAGTTGCCTGAGCCACCCCCACGACCTACAAAATATTTCACTTGAATTACATTAATTGAAAGCCTGTTACATAAAATAACTATGCACAACTACAACTCACCTCTCTGAGAGCTAGCAGTCTGCATCTCTTGTTTTGAGAGTGCTTTTTTCACTTCACAGTTATGTCCATTTATAGTATGATATTTCTGAACTACAGAGAATTGTGAAATAGGAAAGTTAGAAAATCACATCACAGTAATATGCTGTAAATAAAAAGCTACTGTAAGGCATGAGCACACTTAAAAGGAATATTAAATTGATCCCCTCTCTTACAGTAGTAAAGCAATTAATTACACAAACATCTCATTCCACACATTGCTGTTCTGAAGTCTTACATTAATACTTTTATCTGGTAAGTCATTTCTCACTAAAGAGTTACATACCAACAATTTTATCAACTGTATCATGATCATCAAAAGTTACAAAAGCGAAGCCTCTCTTCTTTCCACTCTGCCTGTCTTCCATGACTTCTATGGTTTCAATCTTGCCATATTTTTCAAAGTACTCCCTTAAATTATATTCTTCTGTATCTTCTTTAATTCCACCAACAAATATTTTCTTTACTGTGAGATGTGCCCCAGGCTTTACAGAATCCTGCAATGCCAAAAATTACATTCAGTGCTTTAGGTAAGTATTAGGTAAAGATTAGGAAATACAGTTCACTGAAACACTAACTCACCTCCCTGGAAACTGCTCTCTTTGGTTCAACCACACGCCCATCAACCTTATGTGGTCGAGCACTCATGGCAGCATCCACCTCCTCCACACAAGAGTAAGTCACAAAGCCAAAGCCTCTGGAACGTTTTGTTTGCGGGTCTCTCATCACCTGCAAAGACACAGGGGGTACTCTCCATCTCTGTCCTAGATTAAGTACCTATGCCCTTTCAAAAGCATGAACTAATATTAAGACACTTTACCACACAGTCCGTGAGTGTGCCCCATTTTTCAAAGTGCTCTCTCAAGCTATCATCTGTTGTTTCAAAGCTCAGACCTCCAATGAACAGCTTTCTCAACTGCTCTGGCTCCTTCGGCTCATGGCCCTACAAAGTCAGAAATAGAAAACATATTTTGAATACAAATCACAGAACCAAAATTTCACAGATTCACTAAAAATTATCTGTGCACATTAAAACTACAAATACGTGGAATACACTTACATAAAAACAATGACTTCTAATGGGTATAGACAGCAGCATAGTAAACAATTAATGAGGTATGACTTTAATTAAATCACTAGTAACAACTTAAAGATGCTCAAATGCAAACTGTAAAGGGATTTCAATATACTAAGTAACTTGGTTACTCCCCACCCTCTGGAAGCGCGTTCATTCTATGCCTGTCTTTGAGTTGCAGATTGCTCTGTAGGGACTAGCGATGAAAAACTGCTGGGATAAAGGTAAGTTCTAACAGTTTACGAAGCATAATCACAAAGAACTACTAAGAGTTTAAGGACGCAGTATACAAGAAAAAAGGGTTGTTGTTCAAACTGAGTGTCTAGTCTGGGAATACCCACTTTGAAAGGTTATTTTTATGCATTTTGAAGAAATGTATCAGTTTGTAATTCCTTAAAACTGTAAATTTTGTACTTGGATAATTTTCTAATTGGAGTACACATACGCAAGATATTAGAAGTATGTATTTTAGTTTCAGTGTTACAAGAAATACCTCTCAAATGTGAAGCAACAGGGACATACGTCTTAGAGATAAAAAAAAGCCTTGAATAATAACATATATGACCAGTAATGGGTACAACTACTGGAATAAGGTTGGTAACTTTAAAAGCATCATACAACAAGCCAGTTTTAAAGTGTGCCAGTTTGCAGGGCCCAGTTTTCTATAGCACGATTAAAGTGGGCTTACAAGCACAACTGCGTTTCTGCTCTTTCATTGCCGCATTCAGGCAGAGAATCTTCCCATACCTTAGACAGGAGTTTGTGAAAAATTACTTTAAAACTTTTCCCACTGTAAGGGAAGTCTTACAAAAAAGCAACCAGATTAAAGTCTCATTTTGCAAGCAGGTACTTTTGTGTAAGTGAAACACTCCACAATAAGGTGCTGGCCAGCTATGCTGTGTATGACTTCAGTTCTGCAGCACGAACGCGCAACAGGCTTCACTGTTTCTGCTGCAGTGCATTAAACCAGACTAGATGCAGCACTATCCTGGGAGGTGAACTACATAAAACCAGCCACAGACTTCTATGTAGTCAATGATTCTGTGACTACAAAGTAAAGCTCTTCTACTGTCTTCTAAGTGGTCTGAATTACAAAAGTATAATAATTAAAAAAATATATCTCCGTTCTAACTATATGTAAAACTTTATAGGCTAACACACCTACTGTATATAGAAGCTGCCTTAGGCCAAGTGCTGTTTGTTGTTGGTTTTTTTTTTAAAAATCTACTGACAATACTTAATTTTTAGCTATGTTAAAGCTGGAGCACCAAGTGTCAAACGCTTTTACACACATCAAAGGAAATTTTTTTAGTGAAACTGTAGTTTAGACTACTGCAAAAATAAAAAAACCTACATAAGGAAAAGCTGGACAAACTTCTTACAGCTCTTTGACATCCCTTAAGGCTACAAGGGTTTTCAGCTAACAACTCAGACTGCTTTTACCTTAAAAGAATGACCACACAAGTTTTCAGGTCACTCCTGAAAGAAAAAGTGAAGTCCTTTTGTGCTTATTGTTATTAGGGGCACATGAACTGCTGTTCTCATACAGGAGGAAGAACACCTGTTGTTACAGCTTCTCTCTTCCATTGGAGAGAAATTATCCTCAGGACACATTTATGTTATGGGAACTCTACAGAGAAATAAAACGCAGCATTTTCTTAGGAAATTAGGTGCTTTTTCAGGCACTGGGGTTTTCAGTCCTATCCTCTATGACACAAGATACTGTTTACTCAGAGCAGCAGTCTCTCCTGGGCAGCAAATCCTGTGCAAAACCTCTTTCCCTTCCTCCTTAAGTGTAACTACCACACCGCTCCAACACGACCAGCAGGCTGCCTCCTACTCGGCTGACAGACACCGCAGGCCAGCACGCCATTTTGCAGCGCTCCTCTGGTCGGTGGCGGGGAGTGTAGCTGTAAGAACGCCCAGTCTGTCTTTGGCCTGCAGACGCTTTGTTTCTCCCCCGCAGCTGTTTAAGGGGCTTCCAAACACATCAGGAGGCTCTGGTGACGCAGAGCGCTTTCCTTCCCGCCTCGGCCGCGGGCTCCNCGCCGGGCCCGCGGGGCGGCAGCGACAGCGCGGAGCTGCCGACAGCCCCGAGCTGCGGCACTGCCCGCTCCTCTGACCACCTGCCTCCCGACAGCGCGATACAAACACTGCTTCCTATGACCTACCGAAACCCCCACACACTCAGCACAGTCTAACTGTACCTCTCGTAAGAGGGGAAGAAAAGATAGCAGCTAAAATCCCCAGGATTCCTGAAAAAATCCTTATCTTGGCAGAAATCCTGACACCTTTTGACAACGATGCTGCAGATGCATGCTGCCTCTATCCCGAGGTTGCAATCGACTCAAATTTCACATAGCAGGGGTTTTGAAAAACCACCCTTTCAGAGCTGCAGTATTTCTCTAGAGACTGAGGTTGCAAGCAGAGCCCTCCAATGCATTATATCTCTGTAAGAGGTACTGGGTGCCCACCAAATGCCTGACACCACACCTACACTCAGCTTTGGCTAAACCTGAGACCACCCTGTCCCCGGGGCACTACAATCCTAGAATGTCTTCTGAAACCAGAAGGCTTACAGGCAGCTGTGGCCTCAGCACCTTACTCTGTGAAACACATTCTCTAGAAACCTCAACAGGTTTTAAGATCATTCCAGGGCAAGCTACTTTTGCGAACTACAAGAGCTTCTTTAGCATGTGCCTGAGAGACCCCAGTTACACTATCCAAAGTCCAAATCAGTGAGCGTTTCAACATTCCTTTCAGAAGGACTTTAAACACCATAGTTCAATACAAAATAACCATACGCTACCAGATGCATGCAAGTCTGACAAGGTTTGTTCTTAATTCAAGTATAAAGGCCCTCCCACATTGCAGCAGTATATCATCCCAGAAGAAAGTTGGTTTCGACTAGCTAAAATGTTCAGGCATCCTGAAAAAATGTTAGAAAGCAAGCAAATCCAAATAAACAATCAGAAAATGCCTCAGTTACAAGCTATATAGGCATATTTAATACCCTTTTGCTGATCTTAAAATTACTTTCCAAAGGGTACTTTCCAAACTTTCCCCCCTCCCATTTCCAAACCCTGCCCCAAAGTAACTAGCTCCCATCCTCCCAGAAACAGCCCCAACATCTTCTCTATACTACGCACCTTATTCAGTCTACGGTATTTCTGCTAGAAGCAAAAGAAAACAGTTATTTTTACTTAGTACAGCTCGCTTTCATTGCAGTGACTATCAGGCAACCATTTTTTTAATTAAAAAAAAAAAAAAGAAAAAATAGGAACCTGTCTTCATTCCCACTAAAAACAGGACTTTGAAGATACGAAGTAAGCAAGTTCCTGCTGATACTCTGAGGATGCATGAATTTCTTAATAATTACACCTTGTTTTAATCAGAAACATATATTTAATAGGTTTTGTCATAACAGAAAACTAGAAAAGCAAAATTTCCCCATTATGCTTAACACCCCACCCCTTACAACTGTAACCAATAAACTGCAATTTAAACTTACTCTGCTAAGACGGGGATGAAGAAGGTACAAAAAAAAGTGCTATTTAATAATAGATAGAAATGGGTAACTCTGGTTTTTTTCATACTTCCCCCTTAAAACTACTTTTTTTTTAAATACGAAAAGCAATCCTCTCACCTGTGAGGATCGTCTTCCTTTCCTCTTGTAGTCTTCCACATCTCTCTCTTCCTTAATAGCAGCCATTTTGGAAGGGTACTCTAAACTCAGTCTTTCTTTCAGATCTAGGAAACCAAGAAAACAGGTTGGCTAAGTCAGTACTTAACTCAAATCCTGTGACACAGGGCCTTCTCTGGCTGAAATGTACTGGTGTGGCTTTACAGGAGGAGATGGGTCAAAGTAGGAAAAAAATACATCTAGGTATTTAAAGGGGTAGAAATCCTCAGCCTATTTTGCTGACGATTATGAAGAGCTGCAGAAGGAACATCCTTATCCTAGTAAAGCTCCTTTTCAACTGTTGGAATAACCAGGTACAATGCTACAATCTGTAGAAAACCTCCATTACTATCTTACATAACTATCATGAATACAACTGATACAAGGCAAAAGTCCACCTTTCCTACTCAAAACCACTACATGAATTCTACTTCTCTGGATTTTAAACCCCAAAAATGTTAACAATTTACAAATACTGCTTGTAAGAACTATCTGATGTGTAACCTATTGTAATCACCAATACAGCAGCGTGGAACACTAGAGGATGTGTTAAATGTTTTCTGTACTGAAAGGCATTTTCCAGTAATAGTAGTGAAATTTACTGAGTCTACCTTGCAACATCAGAAATTTTAACAGCTGATCCTCAGCAATCTATAGCACTAGACATTTGCATTACTTTTGCATCCAGATACCTACACATTCAAACGAAAAAATGTTCCCCATAACCTTTATTCTTCAGTATTTTCTGAGATCATTAAGCTACTTGTCTTGATGTGTTGGCATCTTCAGCCACAATTCATCACTACTTTAGATGTTTCTTCAAACATTTTAAGTCAATGAAATGCAACACTGCACACTAGGTAACATACTTCAATAAAACTGTTCTTGTGCTCCACTAAAATCATAGATACTTACAAGATCAGGTAAGTTTCTGTAGGGGGTTTGTTTGTGTTTGGGTTATTTAAATTTTCTTCACATAAATACCGCAGAGGAAAAGGCAGGCAGGTCTCTACTAATGACCAGTATGTGTTGTTATTCATAGGGGAAATTATTAATATTACTCCATGATAAAATCCATTTTCCAATTAAACTCTGAAATCTTGAGTATCGTGATTTAAGGCAGTAACAATTTTAAAGGTTTTATTAAGTAACATCAAAGTGTTTTTATTATGTTCAGTTCCTCTCCACACAATATTAAACTTGCTCTTGAAATCCTTTAAATCAAACATCGGTTTGAATCAAGAGGTATTAGGATATTATGTGCTTCAACTAAGCTGTTCAGTTCTTAAAGTCAAACAGGGCAGGTATAAAACACAACATTAACAGTTCAAGGGCTTTTTATAAACCAGCTGTATGGCAAAATAAAACTTTGGGAATTGTTAGGAAAGAAAGGGATAAACCTATTTAAATACTTTTTATAAGTAATGGAAAGCATGCAATCCCTCTCTGATTTTGTCACCTGCTGTTTCCCCCAGTGAGGGTCAGTATTGGCCAACATAAAGCTCCAGGGCATGGCCTCCGCAGGCCATGACTTGGAGGGTTCTCTTCTTGCTAATGCACACCATCAGCTGAGGTGGAACACAGGCATCATTAGATGCTAGTTAAACTAGCACTGAATGTTATGTACTGCAACTATAGATGTGAAAGTAGTCTCCGAGCAAATCTGTTAGCTATAATGGGAAAAAAATCACTAGGAGATGTCTCATTACTCAAAAGAACTTACAATGCTGCTGTATCTCTCACAGGAGATAAGAATGGAATAGAAGCAAAACAGATATTCCCCCAAGACGGAAGTTTACCTGTCCAATCAGAGAATACTACGAAGACGTATTGGCCTTTTCTGTAAATTGCTGAAGTGGGACCTAAAGTGCACACACTAGGATACTGTACTAAACCTAAAAGTGAAAGCAGGAAAACAATTAATTTTCAGCTCTAAGTGTGTTGGTAGTTTATTCCCAACGCAAATAGGAATGTCTGCCTGGAAAAGAACCCCAAGATACTTAATTTCTTATGAGTTTCCAAGCTTTACCTGAAGCATGTTCAAATGCTTTGAACACATCATCCCCCCCCAGTTAAACTCTGAAGCTGCTAAAACAATTGCTTACATGGAAAAGTTATTTTTAGCTGTTTTGCTAAGGGATCCAGTTTCTTCTCTGGTTTTAATGTAGGAACAGAAACTAGTGTGATCTGTTGGTTTCTCTGTCTTAATGTTATAGGGTTTCATCTTGCAATGAAGGCAATAAATACCACAGAAACAAACCTGCACTATTTTTGCTCACCACTCTGAAATATTTGAGAAAAAACCCTTGGGTTTTGAGGAAAGAAAAGCAAAGGGGGGAATATCATGACTATTTTCCCCCACGTAAATGGAGGGAAATCATCCAGGGCGGGGATGATCGCTCTAGTCTGCATTTGATCTCGGCTTCAATCAAGTTCAGGGTATCTAAACCAAGGTTTGTAGACGGCTGCTTCTTCGTGCTGCATACCAAGATAATGCCTGAATGCCACCGAACGTCGTGGCTCCTGGGCATACGTGGTTGGGGGAGTGGAGAAAGGGAAGAGAGCTCAGTACTTTGCCTTCCCGCCACCTCTCCGGCCAGTACAGGCTACACGTGTTAATTCCCCTTGAGAAAGGGGGAGGGATGTTACAGAGGTGCTGCAACATGTACCAGCATTCCTCTACGACAAGCAGCGGACTTCACTGAACAATCTTAGTGCTTTAAAAGTCTTTTCCGAGGAAAAACTGTGTAAAAAATACCCCTGGCGCACTACTCCGGGTAACTTACATGGCG
>VWZF01001894.1:120133-422258 GCA_013396755.1 Sclerurus mexicanus | reverse complement strand
TGGCGCGCGGCAGTCCCCGCCCCGCGCGCGTGGCCCCGCCCCGCTCTCCGCGCGTGCGCAGTGCGGTGTGCGCGCGGCTGAGGGCGCGGTGCGGGACGCGGGAGGGAAGGGAGGGACAGGGAAGGGAAGGGAAGGAGAGGAGAGGGAAAGCAGGGAATGCTGCTCTGCAGGGCGCTCCCGCAGGGCTGTCAGCGCGTGCCAGAGGCGCCCAGGGCCTTCTGCAAGTTATTTGTCTCCACGTATTGTTTTAATCCCGGGGATTAAAAAAATCCTGTCTGCAAAGACACAGCGAAAGGTGAGCTCTCCGGAGCCTGTTCGGCGCTCACCGTGTGGACTGAGCGTGGGTTAATCTTTCCGGATGAATACCAGAACAAATCCAAGCGATAAGTTTCACAAACTTAGCCGCCCGGAGACATTGCCTATGTCTTGTACTGGCGTTTGCCATCATAAACGAGCATGGGGAGTTAAAGGGTATTCTGCAAGTGGCTTGTATAGAATAAAGCATAATTAAGCACATACATTGCAAATTTTTCCTTCTCTGAAAAATGACATCAGGAGAAGCAGCATTTTAAAAATCTACCATTAGAGTCAATGTTTCTTTGGTCTTGGTTATCTCTGTCCTCTCACAGTAGTGGTAACTATTTTAG
The DNA here is from genome assembly GCA_013396755.1 of Sclerurus mexicanus. NCBI lineage: Eukaryota > Metazoa > Chordata > Aves > Passeriformes > Furnariidae > Sclerurus > Sclerurus mexicanus. The sequence continues at coordinate 421,611 of VWZF01001894.1, read as the reverse complement.
AATGATGGCCTGAGCAGGAGGAGTTGGCACTCATCCCCTTTAAAAGTATCTTTATGCTATGTAAAGGAGTAAACCAGTTGATGTGATTTTACTGAACCACTGGAAGTTTAGTATTAGCTGCTAATTTGATTTCTTTATTTTACCCTGCAGTTTCTAAAAAAAACCCCTACAACAAAACCCCCCCAAAAACCTGAGTTTCAGACTAGCATCTTTTATTTGTGTAAAGGTTTCAAAACCTGTTTGAGTAACTAAAGAGGAATTCCCAATAGGTCTAGAATTGTTCTCACTGCTATTGTGTACAGAAGTTACAACAAGTTTTTAGACCATTCCTGCATCTCTGTGAGAAGGTAGATGCCTTTATAGAAAGTAAAACTCACTGAAAATCTCAGCAAGCTCCAGATATTCTTTGTACTGAGGCCAAACCCAACAATTTATCATCTTCCTTCTCTCAAACGAGTACACCACAGCATTTAACTTTTTATTTAAAATAAAATTCTTCATATATGTTGGTTATTCTCTTGCCTGTTGCCCACAGGATGAGAGTACTGAGAGACAGACAACAGCACTGGCTAAATACGTCTCTTGATTTCAAAGGTTCTTGTGTTTCACACAGGAGCTGCCTCACTGAATTTGAAGATTTCCATGCCTTTATTAGTTTGATTGTCATTAATTTCACATTTAACTGTTACTCGTGGAGGCTGATTGTCTTGCAGATTTTTTTAATTAAAAAAACATAGGCAGATCACGTTTGAATTCTACAGTTTCAGTTCAAGATCGCCCTCCCCTATTCAACTGTACAGAATGTAATAATTTTATAGTACTGTGCTTACTGCAGTACATAAAAGACAAACCACTCAATGAAGAAGATGCACATTTTGCAAAGATTCACAATTGCAAATGAAAATTATCTGCAAATTTAAGGGCTTAGATTAAAAAAATATAATTTTGATTTCAGGGAAACAATTTTCTGATAGTTGTGTGTTTTCAGGTTCATTATCAGGTCATCTAGTAGAATATTGCTTCCCTTTTTGAGTCACCCATTTCCATAAGTGAAAATGTAGCATTTAAAATGCCAGTATCTATTCTGGTTGATGTAGTTTCATAGTCAGATGAAGTTTCGTATTATATAGCAGTTGCGGTATTGGTCTTCTATGCAGGTGGCTAACATGCTTTTCTTTTTACTAGCAGTGTTTGCAAACATGTACTCTCTTTGTAAGCCAATGAAACAGTAGTGTATATCTAGTTCAAAAATCCCCACAATAAAACAGTGGGAAAGGCTTTTAGTTTTTGTATATTTCTGTGGCTGGAATGTCAGTTTCTCTTCATTGGCCTTTTTTGTTGTGGGTTTGTTGAAGGTTTTTATTGCTTGATTCTTATAAAGCATTTGTTTGTCAAGTGAGTCTTTGGATAGGTTAATATTCTTGGTGAAATTGTCCAAAGCTTTTTTTGTTGTTACACAGCGTTTAAGATGTGAATCTGAAATTTCTTTTGAACTTCAGTGTCTAGAATAGTCAATTCACTGAACTAAATATATTTTCACTGAACCTATTTTCTGTAGGCCTCTGAGATTACAGAAACAAATGGACTCATTATTAATTAAATATGAGTATTGTCATGATAGTTTTGCAAATATAGTTGATTTGAATTTATTTATTTATTTATTTAAGTTATATATTTACGTTTCATACTTTAAAAAGGACGCAGACTACAATTTTGATAAGAAGGCCTGAGTGCAAAGCATGCATGTAAGCTTCAGGACAAAAGATTGTTTAACATTCAGTTCTTTTTCCCTGGGTTGTAGAAATATGGTATATTTCAATGTGGGCAAGTGTTACTGCAGTCACTTGACTATTGTGCAAACTTCCTTGCACAATAAGGCAGTGAGACTGCAGCTTCTGCTATGTTCTTCATTTGGAAGCAATTGTTTTCGTCTCTGATTTAAATTGCTGAGCTTCACTGAACAAAGACAGGATAATATATTAGTGTAAAGTCTTGTAACATTTTTGCAATTCTTGTATGCAGTGTAGGGTGCATGAAACCTGCTTACTTCATTCATTAAAAAAATACGTAGAGCAAATAAACTGATTATTTTTAGTATGATTATGCTACAATATTTGCTTTATTTCAGTAACTGTTAATAACACTTTATATATATATATTTATATGCAGGCATATATGTATGCATACATATATTTGTACACACACACTCTCCAAAACCAACAAATCCTAAAGACCCTTTCCACTATAGGTTGTGCCAGTCAAGTGTTTTGTGCCCCAGAACTCTGGCAGTCTCTGCATGGCTTAGTTGCAGTGGTTTCAGAACGCATTCTGTCTGGTTCTTTTCCCCATGGTAGTTACTCAGTGCATGCAGACACATCAGCTGCTTCAATGTGCACCCTCCTATTTTAATTTTAATAGATAAACATGTGTTTGAAGTAATATGTCAGTCTGTGAGCTAGTTTGAAGTGAAAACACATATACTTATCTACTAGCCTAGTACAGGTTTAGTAATCTTCAGCACATATTTTGGAAATAGCACCAAACTCTTGTGACTGTGTCCATTACAATCTGTCTGTCAGAGACCTTAGATCAATTTTGCATGACTTCTGTTCCTCAAGAGCTATATCTGAGGGCTGTCATCCAAGAAATGAGAGAGATCAAACAATTTTGAGCAGCTCAATTAAAAATACTTTTAAACTGCTTTCCCTTTGTATATTTCAGTTTCATTAAGGGTCACAGGATTCTTTCTACAAAGAAAGAATCAATCTCTATATAAAATGTTTATTCTTCACAATATTTGGATTTGTACCCGATATGTAATATGGAAAATAATCCTGCAGTTTGGATTGCTATAAATATGAATAATTTCCTAAACATTTCTTTTTTCCTTTTGTTCTGCTCTTCTTTGTATGCTAATTAAATCTGATCCCATTAGACTCTGCTTTATTCCATAATCTGCTTTGCCTATGTTGTATTTGAATTTTCTTTTAAAAATTTTATTTTATGGAATCCTTCTGACAAAAATGAAAGGAAGAAGCGTGCATTAGCAATGATACTAGGACTAATCAAACAATAAAGCCACTAGCAGTGAAGGAAAAATAGCTTGATGAGATGTCATTATGACATAGCTGGCTTTGTAACTTTGTGCCCAAGAATTTCACATTTATTGTCTGTGTCTTAGGATAGAGAGAATTCTGTTACTAGCAGAATTATGCCCTAGATGAAGTGTAAAGATGTCATGTTTAAGTGTCAACAGTCATATTTAAGGAGTTTACTTTAGATAAAAAATCCTATGCCTAACATTCTGTGCTGTGTGATTTAGAATAGGCTCTATGGTAAATTTAGGGCTTTCTTAAAGGCAATATTCTTTGTTATGCCAGAAATTGTTTTGTTAGCAAACACATTTTCTTTCAATGTAAAACAAATAGAAAAGAGTTTATGAATTGCAAAGAGGAAAAAGAACATGATTTACAGTTGAAAACTACAGGTAAAATGAAGTTTAATATGTTATGTTTGAGATGTCAGTGCATGTGGAGTCAGCTGTTCTGAAATTTGTGTAATAAAATCATCACAGCTGGGAAAAATGTAAAAAATGCAAGATTTCTAGGACAATTTTTAATTTGGATTCATTTGTCTACACAGGAAGAAAAACCCCCTTGAAATGCAGAAGAAAGAAGAAAAATGGAGGATATAGCAGGTAATATCTCCTGTTCTTGAAGTCAGAATTGTAAAAAATAATATATAATTGTGCTTGATCATGGTGTTCATTCTTTGTTACTAAGATTTGCAAAACACCAGTTAGAGGTAATCGTACAACTAACAAAACAGTAAGTATTATTTGTACATTTTATTAGGCCGAGGAAGTGGATTTCCTGCTTGCGTATGAATCTGTGCAAGAGAGTAGAGCAGAGGAAATAAATCTTGTTCTTCCCTTGACTGCAATGCAGATCTGGCCCGGGGAGGGGTTTTCATACCCGCACGGCTCGAACACATGGTCAGTGCTCAGCCAATCGTTCGCCTCACATCTGGCACTGGGTTTGTGTGGCTCAGAATGCCTCTCTGACTGCTAACCAAGAAAACCTCTCGCTTTTTCCCCCCTAAGTTTAATTTGCACGCATTCTTCAGACTGTGATTTATATAAAACGTAGCTTTAACTGTTTATCTGGGACACACTGTAGCTACCCTAACAACTGCTTTCCCAACACCTGTCACAGACAGCATTTTTTAAAAAACACAGCTACATAGACGATCCTTTTCCTATGCTTATTTTCCATTCTATGCTCTAAGCTGCTAGGATCATTCTTTTTGATGGCATGCTGCGTTTTAGTCTGTTTGTAAATTGTGCTCCTCTTTCAAGTATTGCATCCCCTCGCAAGTCAGATATTTCAAAATGCATTGAATTGATTTTTACATAATTATTTTCTGGTCTGTTGCTACTGAGAAACAGTTTATTCTTTTTATAACATGCGTCTGAGATTTTTAGATTACTGTGATATAAGGACATGTGTACAGTTCTTTATATATAGCATGAAACATATATGAATAAGGCTATGTCTTTCAAAAGCTGCCAAAATAAATTTAAAATTCCGGAGAGTAATACCACATATGCTAATGTTTGCATTTGGAACAGGTATTAGAGTTAGGGCAAATCTGTTTAAAAAAAAAAAAAAAAGGAGTCTTCATAATGAATTCCATCCAAGTCTGGGTTTTTTTTTCCTGACATAGACATTTTGTATTTAGTTAGAAATAGATATTGCTAAATACAAAATATTAAGCTCTAAAATATGAGAAGTTGTAGTTTAAACCCATATCATAAAGATTATAATAGTTTCTGCCAAGTATCTTATAGTTCTTTCTCCCTACATTTAAAGTGATTGTACTGACCATTATCAGGAGTTCAGTGATGATGCTGGGCAAGTAGAATAAAACAGCAGGAAATGTCAAGAACCAATCTACTCATTGTGGCTGATTAAATCACTTAATTAAGAGAATTATATTGAAACTGCAGAGAGAATATAGCCAAAGGTGAGGAAAGTGCAGCTGGTAGTTAGTCATTTGTACATTCAGAGACCTCAAGTGTACAAGCTGATGTATTCCGTGGAAAACTGTTTTATGAGTTTAAAAAAATGCCCTGTAATGCTAGAGTATTTGGCAGGGAAACGGCTGCACATGCTTGTTTGCCAAATATTGTAGGTCATGTGCAATAAACACAGTTTGAAAATGCTGAGCAGTGGAAATATTTATGGCAATATATAACCTGATTCCATTTCTGCCTTCAGGACAGACATGAATTGAATTCATTGGCCATATTATTAATCATTTTCTATGTGTTAATAAGAGGACAGTAATATAAGCAGATAGATTATGCAAGAGAAATCTAACATAAGGTCAATGATCTAATTAAAAAAATGTATTAATGTTTAACTTTCAAACAAGTTGATTCATATAGATGGGAACATTTCAGATTCTAAATGTTGCTAATTTACTTTTGGAAAAATGATAGAAAAATATTTTTTGTGCAGTTTTCCCTGAAACCTTTCACTTGGTGAAATGTGATGTAAAAACTAGTACCTTTTTAATGTTTGTGACCATAACATTGTTGTAGTTGTTTCATCTGCATTTAACATGTATTCCATCTATCTACATTATCCAGATGTCAGAGGACTTGGTTGCAGTATCCTGGGTCAGATATAGTTAAAATGTAGTTTGTTTTTTTGGTTTTTAAGGGATCTAATAAACTATCTAGCAATGTCCTCAACATGTACAAAAAATTCTAGGTAAAAGCTCTAGAATTGTGATATCAGATGTTTTACTGATGCCTGATTCTTGCTTGTGCTTTATGTTGGCTGAGGATGAGGCCTGCAATATACAGAGACACAAGTAATTTGCAAATACAATCCCTTCTCATATTCTTCCTGGGTGCCATTTCTGAGGCTTGTTAGTAAAAACATTCAGATGAGTGGGTCAATTTGCTTCACTTCAGTGAGGCCACATCAAAGATATATCACCTGGGAGTCTGTGACTTCAGAGTTTCTTTTAAAGTTTAGTCAACCGTAAGAGCTGTACTGTTTGAGGCACTTGCTGTAGTTGTACCACAGACTTTCTTCAATTTAAGTGTCTGTCAGTATAAAAGATTTTATTTCAAAATAAAGAAAGGTATTTGTAACACGTAAATATAGAAAACACACAGCTTGCTATTTCTGTCAGTTAAAATCACCATTTTATCTAAGCGAGAATTAGCTGCTTTTTTATGCCCTCATACGAACCTGTGCCAACCCTCCAGTACACCTGTTGCCTTTACCTCCATCTTGTGAAATTAGCTATGGGATTACATTAATTAGTTATTTTTTCTTCTATTCTGTAGTCCAGTGCCTGAACAAAGCCTCTGTCATGTGTGGTTTTTTAGATTAATAGACTTGCAAGAGTTTCAGAAAGCACACTGATGCAATTATGTAGCACATCACAGTGGAAAATTAGGACTACTATATCAGACCTGGAGCAGCAAGGCAATATTCCAAACTGACTGCTGGAAACCACAAATCTTGACCATTATTGCAAAACTTGTGATAGGAACACAAAGAAGAGTATTATTAGCCAGTCATGAAGTATTAAATTATACATGACTGCAGCACTGCTGAAACATCAGCTACCAGCCTAAAGCTCTTCCTTTTTTTGTTTTGTTCGCTTCAATAACAAGAGACAGATTTTCCTGGTTTGAGCTTTGGATTAAATCTGTCAATATTGATTTTAAAATCTGCCTACAGTCCATTTTTTGAACCCAAGTAGTTTGGGGTTTTTTCCCCTTGTGAGATCAGTATCTGAGGTCCCAAGTATGTATGTTTTCAAGTGCTTTACATGCATTTTAGTCTCAGGATGCTGAGAGAACTGGCAGTGTGTAAGCTGAAAAATGTCTTTGTAAGTTTCATCCCATAATTAGGATTTTACTTTAATGGTATTCCACTGTATTATATAAAAATAATACCTAAACTTTAGAAAGACTTCTATACATATGTGCAGTAGCAAGTTTCTTTACCCTAATGAAAGCTGATTACTGAACCTAACAGCTGTTGCTGAATTACTTCTCTTTGAAGGGTAATAAGGAGAAGAAAATATTTTAGTACAAAATAGTTTCTTTTGAAATGAGCTTTCCCTACCATTTGCTGGTTGTTATTATCTCAGTTTGATAACTGTCCCACAAAGCTTTGGTTCCTCATAGCAGAGGCCGTGTTGCTTTGTTGTCTGCCTTACATAAACGGTACTAGTGTGCTGGAACCCGCATTATTTACTACTGTATGAAACCCACCAGTGCAGAAGGTCTCCCCAGACCTTGCCAGAACTGTCTCAGACCTTCCAGAGAGTCTCATGGTCACTGCTGCTGTTCCTGCAGCTCTGTGAGTATTCCTGCTTCCACTGAGGACTGCATAGGAAATTTGCTACATAATACTGTAGGACTGCAACTTTGTAAGTTCACAGTGTAGGTAGGATGATCTGGGGGGAGAAGTAGACTGTCTTTGTTGTGAGAGTCAGATGTGCTTTAACCATTCTGGGAGGAGCTGCATTATAAATACACATAGAATATACACAGAATTATGAGTATTTTGAAAAGTTCAACTAATATATAATCTATGTGTTTCTAATAAAATCTGGCAAAATGCTTCTTTCATAATGCTGAATTCAAATACTTTTTTTTGGTTGGTTGTTTTTTTTTTTTTTCTTTTACCACAGGCAGATTTGCTACTGACTTCTGTTTTAATTGAATCCTACATCCCATGATTTTACATCTTGGGTTGTGAATTGAAGCATCTGAAGTGTAGGCCCATGTTCCTCTCTCCCTACTGTTTTCTGAAGATGGTAACTTCCAGCAGGGGAGGTACCAGACAACAGGCATTGTGCAAATGACTTAAATCTCTGCAGGTGCTGGCTCATTTCTAATCTGGTGCCACATGTTGTTATGAGTAATTTGTGACATTCATCAGAAGTGGAAAATGTGTATATTTTTCCTTTTTTGTAATATATGTGCTACAATTGTAATTAAGCTGAACATTGAAGTATATTAATGCAGTTTGTTTTACTAGTTCGGCAATACTGCCCAAGCAATTACTGCCCAACAGGAAGACTTTGTTCAGGGAAAAAAAAGTAAAGGCGAGGCATGGCGAGGAAGAAATTCATTGGCTCCTAGCTAATTAGAAAGAATACCTTTTTTTTTTTCCCCTTTATTTTTCTGTTATCCTTAAAAATAATGTGTAGCAGAGGAAAATTATACCAGAAGGAAGGGACTTGAGGAACTTTTTGGGGGCAGGTTATGGAAACAAATAAACTGCTTGTTTTCCTTCTGTATAAGTGCTTGGTGAATTTCAGACTCTGGACTTTTCTGTGATTATACATACAGATAAGGTAATTGGTACTAATTCATCTAGAAATAATATAAAATTAGGGCAAGGAACAACAGAATAAACACTGGAGTCCATCTAGAGCTTACTTAAATATATTGATGTAATAGGCTAAAAGATTTTCACCAAAGGTTACATTTATTATTCTAGTGATATGTCTGGGCTCACAAAATTAGGATTCCAAGATGCATTTTTTTCACAGTCTGGAGGTGTTTTTTTTTTCCAGGTTTGCTTTCTGATCTCTCAACAGACATTGTCTTTTACTTTTTTTTAACTCATGAATGAACTGCAGCCTTGCTCTTTTTGTACCTGCTCTTTTTTTTCAATTTTTGATTGTATCTTCCATTTTTGTTACTATCATCTGTTTCAAAAAATACATTGTAAAATTTTTAAGTTAATTTTAATTTTATATTTATATTTATAATTTGTATTTTTTCTTCAGTCTGTACTTTTGTTTTAAAATAAGATGGCTGATATAACACAAAGTAAATTTCATTAAATGTTAATAAGTAATTATTATAATTGCACAGCATGCCTCTGCAATTGGTCCTTGGTAAAGAAGGAGTCATTCTTTACAAAACTGATTGGATGACTGGGATCCAGATTATTTCTGAATGGTGGATCTAAATTTTTCTGTTTCATAATAATGATGATACTGATGTAATATACCAGTTCTATTGCACATTAAAACATTTTGAACCATAAATTCAATCCCATTTGTTGAAATAATCTGTTTATTCAAGATATGAATGAAAATTAAAGTTTACCCTGTGTGTTTAGTTTGATATTACATTGCTAAATCATATAGCATTTCTCTTAATTTTGACAGGGTCCAAAACGAGTGGCAAACTTAATACCAGTTGCAAGAGTACAATTTGTCTTTTACTAATAAAGGTGGTGGGGTTTGTGTGGCATAATGTTTGAAACCATCTTCATATACATAGATTAACAAATTGAACAGATTAAGCAGTGTCAGATTTAAAATCTTGTATGTTTTGGGTAGCATCTCAAGTAAGGTAAATTTATGGTATATTACACCATTTCTATATTTCTTTGAGAAGAATCAGTATTGGAGATATTAAACCTGAATCCCTTTTGTGAAGGAAGACGTTAAGTATTTTTGACGTCACTACAATAGTAATATCTGAAAAAATGTTGAATTCTTGAGTATGAATTCTTGGGGCTTTTAGTACTAAGGCTGTTATCCAACCAGCTTTGGGGTTCATTAGATATGAAGCTGTAATATAGGGTTCTTACTAGAATAATATATACTAGCATTGAAGAAAGGGTTGCTAAATTCCTAAAAAGAGGATGAACCTCTCTCAAAAGTATTCAGTTAAAAACAATGCATTTTTCAAATCAGCCTCAGGTGATGACTTACACATTTTGTTTTATTCCCAAAACAGCCTTGTATACGATTTAAAGCAGTGAAAATTACTGGTATTATGAAGCCTGTTTTAGCTTTGTGAGTGTGTCACTCCCCACACTGCCCCCCCCCCACCATTCCACATATAAATACTGAGAAGCCTGGCATAAAGAATGCAGCCTGGGGCATACCCCATAAAACTTACAATGCAATTAAATGAACAATTTCTACTGGAAATAAAATGGGCATGTTGAGTAGAATATGAATTAAACCAGGCAAGAACAGAGTCAGACAACCTTTCATAGTACTGCAGGCTCTTTGAGAGAACCCCCAGGGTCAGCAGTACCAAACACAGCTGACAGGTCAAGGCCAATCAGTAAAGAAAGATAACTGCAGTTTGCAATGAAAAGCAGGTCATTCCAAATTTTGATTAATGTAGTCTCAATGCTGTGGTGTCCACTCGACTGGGTTAGCAAAATAAAGACAGATAGCAGTGGATTAAGTCTAACACTTCTTTATTATAGTGCAACCATTAGAAGCTTCTCTGCTTCATTCACGAAGACTGGGTTTTGTCCAATTTATAATCCCTCTCCCCCCTTGCCACCTGTCCTGAATTCTGTGGAATTGACTCAGTTACAAGGGGCTGCCCCACTGAGTATTTGCAGGACTGTCAAGATGACCTCAAAATAACTTTGGAACAAGGCAAACCCATCACATTCTTAACATTATGACTACTTGATGTTGGCAGTGTTTATCCTGTGGAGGCTGTATGGTGAAAAAGTGTCAACTTCAATGACTTTGTAAAAAGATAGGGGCAACTAATTTGTTGTTTATTGACAGTTCTTGTTACACAAAACAAAGACTCAAAAAGGAAATGTTGGCATGTAAACTCTCCGCTTAAGAAAGAACAAATGTGATCCTAATCTGTGTTCCAAAGTATTTTTTGAAGTAGGAGAGAAACAAGTATGCTTTCTTAATTGTTCTTTTCTCTTTCAAGATAAAATTAGTTTTGAAATAAAGCCTTACAAAACACAGAATATCTATCAGCAAAGAATGAAATTCACTAGTAAATATGAAACTACTTAAAGAGATTTAAAACACCAAAAGTACTTTTTTAGATGGGTTCCTTCAATTCCTTTCCAGTCTTTTGTTTGTTTTTTTTTTTTGTTTTGAAAGGTAAGTATTTGTGCCATATCAGTTTGACTATACGTTACAGTGTTTATTAACCCAAATCCGTCCATGTTTAGTCTTCTGTTAGGACTGATTGTGTCATTTTAGACAGCAGCACTTGCATGACGTCAGTGATCACCCTGGACACAGACGTGCGGTCTGTGTGCCTGCTCTCCTCAGTGCTGGTGGTGGGCGCTGCCTCTGCCAGCAGTTTAGCTGGATGAAGTGCAGTGCTTAAAGCAGGCTGAAGACTGGTCTGGCAGTGCTCCTGCAGTATGCAAGTGGCAGAATCTGACCACTGTAGGTAACAATGAATGTGTAGGTGACACTCTTCATTTCCCTGTTAGGTAGGACTAACATGTTGCTACAAAATCACACAGGAGGTGACTTTTTTCAGACTGAGAATTAGAATGCTTTCCCCCCTGCGTAGCTGACAGTATAAGTTATTCTGTGATACCTTTTTTTTTTTTTTTGGTTGGGAAAGAGCTATCAGCTAGCTATGTTAGTGGCCCAACTGCAGAGTTTGTAACATGCATAGCACTGTTCTTCATACTGTGTATCCTCTTCTCTCTGGTCCTATGGTAGATTGTGAAAAAGAAATGTGTAACTTTATGAGCTAGACTGTTTAACGGTGCCAAGGCCAGAATAGCGGGTTCTCTTGAGGTGACTGCTATTACTGATACCAAAATCTTATCAGTATGTCGTCGCTTTCATAGTGACTTTTTGCTTGATTAGCAGCTGCAGATAATCTGGCCCATAGTAGCAGAAATCCTTATTTTCTTTTTAGGGAAGATTTTCTTATATTATGGAAGTATTTCTTTTATTGTGACCGCAGCTGAGAGATTTGCCACAAACATAATGTATTTATAAATTATAAATGCTCTGTTATTGGTATTAGGTGAACATTTATCGGTTTCTTTGCCCAACCTTTAAATAAACACAAAATTTCATAGACAGTTTGAAACAGTTGCCTGAATTTTTATTTGGCCTCTTCTGAGGCTGAGCAGTGGATATGTGGCTTGTAATCCCTGCTTTGACCTTTGTGTGGGCCTGGATGTGCAAGTGCATGTGGCAGTGAATGTGTTGCATCAGCCCACAGTGGCTGGTCTGAAAGAATTGGAGCAGAACATGGCAGTGAAGTCGATTGCAGTGTCAGAACCACTGCAATCACAGAATAGAAACCAGGGCCCTGCCTCTCAGGGCTTCTGTATCCAGCCAGCAGACAATGAAAGCAGCAGGCTCTAATGAGAAAAGGGAAGCCAGTGAAGGAGACAGACTCTGTGAAATTTATTAGCTGGTGCAATAAAGCGGCTTCTTTGGGAATGAACCTGAAGTGGCCTCTGAGTTAATTTGGGATGAAAAGCCCAGTAAGGGAGGCAGTTTATTGGGGTTCATCCTCTTCATAACCCAAGATATTGACCCCTACGGTCTCCCAGCCAGTAGCAAAAATATCAGACTCTCCCATTTGTGCACAGTACCATTTATTTTCATGTAATAAAAACACCCCCTGAGTCTGTTAACTATTATCTGTTTCCCTTTGCAGGATGTATCATACCAGTCATCACTGAGAATATTGCTTTCAGACTCATTTTAGTTTATAGCCTGAAATATTTCTTGTTTGCTTTGAGTAATTGTTTTCTGTTAAAAATTAGGTAGCTGGCTTGTTAATTAGTAAGATATAAACCAGATACTTCACTACATTTTTAAAGCTATGGTGCCAGCTAGTGGCGAGAGCTGATAGACAGTGTCTCAAGTGTGACGTTTATGTAAGTGTACAGTATATTTTTATTTGCATCATGATAAGGCAACATTAAGTTTTATTTGTCAGTTATCAGTACCTTATGACAAAAAAAATGCAAAACAAAATGATCCACTGCGATTTTAATTTGGTATTGTTTACCTGAAACCTTCCTGCCATTATTAATGAAGTAATTATATCGTTCATCAGGCCATTCATTTGCCAGTGAAGCCTTTTAATCCTTGTTTTTTCATGTATGAACATCAGTTCTTATGCACTATGAACCTCTAAGTGCTCTTTTACTTTACTAGAAACTGAATTTCTTAGAACATGCAGTGGAGTTTAGTAGTGAGTAGCAGAAAGATGCTTAGAGGGTTTATGCAATTGATTCTCTTCTGAAAACTGAGATAAACTTCAGTGTGGCTAATACAGGGTAAAATTCTTAATTGATTCTATTTACTTAGCTGCTGCACCCCACTAAGATGAAAATCCTGTATTTTACTGACACGTGGGAAAAATTCAAACAATTATTCACATGCACTGTCTGTATTCATATAAGTTCACAACAGAAAAGAAAAATAAGCAGCCCTTATGGACATTTATAAAGAAATGTAAAAAATAATTAATATTTTAATGTTTGTGTGTTTTTTATTTTTATTTTGAACAAGGAGTCATTGACAGGCCATCTTTCCTAGTTTAATTAAGCAATAACCAATCTCAGTGAGGTTGTGGAAGGCTCTTGAATACTAATAAATAAAACTAGAAGATGAAGCATTTCTTTCATTAAATAGTAGGAGCTGTTTATAACTCTATTACTTACTCCTAAAATCAATTATTATTACTAATACTCTACAAGTAATTTATAACTGAAGGCACACTGAAGGTTGTAAAGCAGAACTTTTCTTTTTAAATGTCAGACATAGCCATGAAGGTCAGCTATTGTGAATAAGGACATCTCAGATGAACACACTTGTAATAATATTTGTGAAGATAGATCTAGTGTTAGTGACAGCTGCAGGCAGCAAGCAGAGCTGTCACAGTCTTACTTTCAGTCTAATGTTTGTGACTACACTGGTGTAAAAATACAGGGATGTGTCTAATCCAAGGGACGGAAGAAAATGGAATATTGTTTTGTATGAGATTGAATCAACTGATTTAGATACACGAGCAATTTATGTAGAGAAGATGCTTAAAATAATAACCTATGCAGGAAATAGTTTTCTGTTATGAAAATAAATTGTGTTCTAATAGGTGTGAAAGGATTTCAGGGATCCATGGTGCATGTGTGTTTCTCTCCACATAACTGCTTGAAATATACTGTCATAGTTTCATCATACACTTCCTTCTGGTCCCCTTTCCATACCAGTGTGTTTGTGACAGATGTGCACTTTCTGTTTTTTATCATGCGCTGTTACAACATAGTTGCTTTAATTTAATACTGCAGGGAATATTTCAATTAAAAGAACCCCTATATCTCCTAAAATATTGAAATACAGGTATGAATCTTAACTGATCTCTTAATTGTGTGTTTTATAATAAGTCTTTAAAGGTGTTTCCTAAATTATTACTTGACTTATTTAGTTTATTCTGTAAATTGGTAGTCTCTTAACATTTACATAACTTTGGATTCAGTAAATAAGCTTTTAATTTTTCAAAGACCATATCATGTCTTGCCCAGTTGCAACAGGCATAGAAAATTAGGTACACACTTTGAATTTGATATCAACAAATGGCATTCTCCAGCTTCATTTTTCTCTTTTTGTGCCTTAAATTAAACAAATGTCCATAAACATAGTGTCAGTGTGTAACTAAATCACATTTTATTTTATTTTATTTTATTGGAACTCCATTGTCAATAAAAAAAAAAAGGAGTTGCTTATTTGGACTAATGGCTATAATGTTGTCAGCACTGAGATTAAATTGGCAAGGCATTTGACTTACAAAGAAAATAATGTGGAGTTCAGTGACATAAACACAGGGACCAATATTTATTATGTTGATGCATCCATTTGGATTGGCAATCCTCTAGTTATCATGGTCTTAGACTCCAAATGTGTTTATTGTCCCAAATGAATTATTTATGCAGAAGACAGAAATTATATAAAAAGATTCTTTTAAAAAACATTTTATAGGTATTTTTAAGTTTATTTTTCACATGTTTACTGACTAACAGTTTTGCTTTCTTCACTAATCTGTAACATGTCTTGTTAATATAGCACTGAAATATTATACACCTAGTGTGTTCCAAACTGGATACCCTTGTGCATCTCATAGAACTATCTGAAATTTATGTATTTTAAAGTATGTACAACACATTAAGCTCAGTGGACTTAGAAAAAAACAGATTTTAAGCATAAAGCTTGGTTTAAAAAAAATAAAGGAAAACCCCCAAACAACTGCCTAAATTGAGCTGTCATGTAATTCCTTTGCGTCCATTGATGTTGTGTTGGAGTTGTTGGAGTTGAATGTGATACGATGGCTGACAAAGGGGGAAAAAGCTACACAACAGTTTTGAAATCAAAAGGAATGTGTTTGGAAAGCTCTTTGGCTATTAAAACCACAAACAAACAAAACCTCACAAAACCCAAACAAACAAACAAAAACCCCAACAAAACCAACCAACAAAGAGCTACTTTATTATTTACAAAGAGCTCCCACATTTAAGTACCTAAGGGTGCCGTTTGCTGCCTTTCCCTTGAAATGCTGTCACTGGAGCCCTCCACAGAGCTCTGCCTCAGAACATGGAGTGGCCCGATATGAGAGTTGGCCACACCTGTCAGGAAACTGCTACAGATTGGTCAACTCATTAGCTGCCAGAACTCCTAGCAAACATCATCCAGGAGTATGGGGATCTCACTTGAACTAAACGTTAAGCTTGCGTCCTATTCAGTGTCCCTGCATTTGCTGCAAAATAAGATCCTTAACCATTCCTGTTGGAGCCTGGACACCCTTGGATGTAACCAGTCTGCAACTGTTTTGAACAGTTTGCAAATGTAAAAATAAAATAAATTAATACTTGTTCCAGCATTACAGGTCCACCTAAATAGTGTCTTAAGCATAACTCATTATATCTTTTAAGTTTTGGCCATATGTGATATTGTATATCTCCATAATGATACCACAACTGTGATGCAATGATCTCCAATATAGTATACATTTGTATTTGCCAAGCCTTTCCTGTAGTATTGTGTCTCTATTGTGACTTGTGCGGTTACTCATGCAGAATTTCTCAGCTTACCTGTCTTTTTGTTGCTGGGTGTTTCTGGCAAAGTTGTTCCATGTTTGTGACAGTGTTCTTAGGAGCAGAGCAATCACAGCAGGTGTGTTCCATAGTTAACTTCGCAGCAGAGCCAGCAGAGGGAGCAGGCACATTGGTGTTTTATGGTACTGACAGATTTTGGCCATTTCCCACCCTGTTTTTGCAAATATATGATTTTCATGTATGTGGTCATTATATATGAATATGTGGCCAAGTATTTGTGCTCTGGAAGTTCAGTAACTGTGGAGAAAAGCTGTGCTGTTGATTGGTTTATGATTACAAAATTATCTTTGATTTTGCACAGATTTGCAGATAGCAGTTTGTGTACTGGGAATAATTATTTGGACTTGGGTTTTTTGTACCCTGGAGAGAAGAGACTTTCCCTCCAAGAAAACCCTTCTGTTATACTGCAGAGTACACTGCCTTTAGAAAAAGCACAACATAAATTTAAGGACAGGTTAAAATGACTTCACACGCTTGCAAGGTCAAGCCCTTAATAAATCACTACACACATTGTGTGCAGTTCACCTGTGTGAAATAGGCTAGAAGAGACTGTTCTGTTCTTAGCTGATATTTAGAAATACATTTTGGGTGTATGCAAAATATGCTATGCAAAGACTTCTTTTTCATTTATATCTAAGTGCAAAAATTGGTCTGAAATCATTCTCACATTCATGGTCATTGTGCCTTGGGCCTGCTTTCAAATTTGACAGGAATTTTACATGAAGAAGTGTCAGGGTCGAAAGGTTGGGCATTTTTTTATACAATCTTATGTGTGTTTAAACAATACAGTGAAGTAAGTATTACTTTGTAAATGATGTGGTTTGCATCATGATTTAAACTTTGTTTAAATACTTCTTTTTTTTTCTGATAGCATTATTGCACTATATGCTTGGTTAAGCCAGGCAGGGTTGATTATCATTAAGTGTTATTTATTTCTATTTTATTAAGCCTCCTTTTACATTCATGTTACAGGTTAATTTATGCTTTTATTTCATGCACTACTTGGCTTTACTGATTAATATGCCCCATGGCATTCAATAAAGCTAGGCAGTGGAGGAAATAAGAGTGGTATTAATTTCTAACATTGCTATAAATTTGCCTTAATAAAACTAGCTGAATAACACTGCAGTAGTAGTACAATGGATGCTTCCAAATTGTTAGCAAAGACACAACTGAAAGAACAACATATTTTTTTCCAAGAATTTAAGAATGCTGTGCTGTCTCTTTACTAGTGTTCAAATTAGGTTACCTGTTATAATACTGAGTGCTATTACATTGTGTCCTAAAAAGCGGTGTATATTTTTCTAAAAGATTTATTTTTTACTTGGTCATTTAGTTCAATTTGATGGAAATAAATCCTCTGGATTCTTTCAAATGCCTTGTGGACTTTCATGACCACTGTTACTTAACAGACTGCCTAAACCCTTGTTTCAAAGTATCAAAGGAAAAAGAGAAAATTCTGGAGTATACGGGCAAACAGCACACAAGAAAATTTAGAACAATGGATTTTCTTTTTAGTAGTAAAGTAACTACTATTGATTTATGTTTTCCAGTGTTTTTCCATTGATTTACATGTTGCTTTGTAGTAGAGGAAAATTCTCAATAAAGAAATACAGGTAGGATTGGTGAATATTGGTTTTAAGTACACAAACTACTTGCTATATTGACCTATTTTTGCTTTATATTATTTGCTAACTATGATAGCTTATTTTTTCAGGTCTAGATTGTAAAGTCTGCGTAGTATAAAATTCTTAAGTAAACGTTGCCATGTAAAAGCTAGCTGTGACAGACCTTTTACTTATGCCTGCATTCCTTTCTTACTCAAACATATTGACTTCAGTGAAAATTTTGCTCAGAAAGAGCGTTTTGAATACAATTATTATTTGACCTCAGTACAAAATGAAAGCATGATAAAGCAAGTTAGCACAGAAAAATCTGAACAAAACCATAGCCCAGAAGGATTTCCAGATCTTCAGAGCTTATTCCTGGAAGGTTCATGGAGAAGCCCATAATTGTTCCTGAAGTCAGTGGGATATAAGCCTTCTCTGTGCTTTGCTGGGTCAGATCTTAATAAATCACTCAACATATTTTGCAGAGATCACCTATGGGGTGAAAGGCAGCAAATGTTTAAAAGGATTAATATAAACATTATATATCAAATAGAACTTATTTTTACATTCAGGCAGCTGTGAAAATAATACTGTCATTTTGATAAGTGTATTGGTTAGTTACAATCAGATGAACAGCAGACAGACAACTATTGTTGGATTTTACTAAATCAATACACTTATATGCATTTACATAATGCATAGCCTAAGGATCTACCAATTTAGATTCAAATTCAAATTTTAGGCTTTATGTAATGATCTTTGCTTATTATGTTTTTTCTAAATAGTAACAAAGCCTGTAAAATCGCCTTACTTACTATAAAACTCATATATGACCAGACATACCTTTTAATTAGCTTATATGGTGCTGCTATAGTTTGACTATGTCAAATAACTTTGTTTAATTGTTCTGTAACCTTGTAATCATAGAGCCACTGAAGTTAGAAATGGAAAGGCTGTCCTTGCATGTGCAGGGCAGAGCCAGGTCAGTTCTGTGACCTGCATATGCAGCCTGTGATATTTTGTCTGGGCTAGTTCTCTTGCAGAGTTACATTTGATCAACTGTTTTCTTAGAAGAGCATTTAGTTTCTAAAGGAAAACTAAATGTCTTCCTGCATCAAAGTTTTAAACAAGATATTAGCCAATAATAGGAGAAATGACATTCACAGTATATTGGATTCAGTATTTTCAGCAGGAATATAAACTGTAATACTTTGGGGGGAAATTGCCAACTGCAATTGTCAAGCTGGAGAGCTTAGTCTAGAACTGTACTTCATGGAAGGATCCTCTATATGCTCCTGGAGCAGTGGAAAATTAGGTTAGATAAATAGACCATTGATTAGATTGTTTGGCAGTTTAGTTTCCCAGAAATTATGAAAATCTGTACCACATATTAATGTTGGTGACCTGTGAAGCCAGTGAATACTTTCTGTCTTTCATTGACAAGAGCAGAAGTTTGGGCTACTCAGCTCTCTGGGTTAGGCCTTTGGAGTGTATGTAAAAGATACTGAGAATGTTTTCTTTCCAGCTGCACACATAAGCAGCACAGATTAAAAAGGAAAATTCACAAGAGTAATTTTTCATGGTTAACTCTCTGATGCAAAACTACAGGTCTGTTTTCTTCTTGTATCACCACAGCCAAGCACAATAAGCTGTAGTGCTTGCAAAACAGAAAAATGTGTGTTTGGGCTGTGAGGCGTAACCCATGCAGTTCAATATGAGCAGATCTCTTCAGTCTTACCAGTGTGGGGTCTGGGGGACAGGGTGAGTAAGAATGTCAGCCTGGGTGCTGGAGGTAAGGTGGGAAGGGTTAAGGCAATGTCTTTTGCTTTGAGAGTTTTAAAAAAAGCAGTCCATTTTACAGGGCTATCTATAAATTAGAGGATTAAATGGAGGAAGAGTGCAGATGTTTAAACAAGAATATTCGCTTCTGTTTCAACTTTTCTCCAAGTGTCTGTTATCAGTAGGGATAAAGTGCTATTTTGATTTCTTTTGCTCTCTTTGGTTTATTTTGTTGTATACTGCATTTTCCCCTCCTCTACCTGTATAGCACACTTGTGCTTTTATAGAACACAGAAAATTCTGTACTTTTGTAGAAGGAAATACGTACTGGTTTTCTATTCTGCCCATCCACTAAATGTTTCTCCCCTTTCAATGTATTTTTATGGAATTAAAAGGTGTTGCCCTTATTTATTGGCTGGTGATAAATATTATTTATTTTTACACCTTCTTTACAGCACAGTCTTGGAGGAGAAACTATGCTCTAAATGTTGTTAAGTTTTACGTTTCCAGCCATGCATTTAAGTGAGTTTTGTTTCAGAAGGAATAGATCACTTCTCAAATGACTTTTTCTGGGAGCTAGAACAAAAAATCCAAAACCAATGTAGCCAAATCTCTACCTGTATCTATGAGAAGAACAAAAAATGATCACAAGAAACAGTCAAACGTGATCTTAATTAGGATCATTAAAATATTTTCTGGACATCCAAGGCAAATACGAATATACTGACACATAATAACAAGTTCAATATGTTCTGTATGACGTGTTAGCATTGAGTGGTTCTGCTCCTGATGCTTGTGAGGAATTTGAACAGTGCCTTTGTTTAGGCCTTCTCACAAGCAGCAGATTGTATGTGGACACCAAACTACCTGGTGATATGTGGTTTGGATATGATGTGGTTTGGATGTGATGTACTTTGGACGTGTTGTGCTGTGGATATGCTGTGCTTTGGGTGTGCTGTGTTTTGCNACTGATGCAATGCCGGGATTGATGCAATGCTGGGATTGTTGCACCACCGGGACTGATGCGCCGCGTTCTGCCGGGTTAAAACGTTCCCTAAACCCAGCGTCACTCCGTACCATTCCTGTAATACGATCATTTGGCGGCGGTGATTGCGGGGTCGCTGTGCTGAGAACGGCGGTGCGGCCCGCTCCATTCCGCGCAGCAAGGTGGCACCGCGCTGGATCCACTGCCTTGCTGCAACTACCATTTTCTGCAAATAGTCGCGATCCTAATAGAGATAGGAAAATAAAGGTGTGATGGACGGAGGAAGGATATGGATTTGCTTATAGCAAATTCCTTTATATATATATATATATATATGCATATAGCTAATTCCTTTCCTTATTTGTTTCACATATTTGTTTAAAATCCCACTTGAAAGGCAGATGTGGAGAAATGTCCTGTCCTATAAACTGTTGAAAGTTGACTTCAGTTGATGTTTTTTGTATGGATTGCAGGCTAAGTGCAATCCTGAACACAGTGGATATATAGATGATTTTAGAAATGTTTGTGTCTGTATGCAATTTATGGAAACTCCTTCCTTATGCATGGACTGGAAATGCAGATATAGAAATGTGAACTTCACCTTTTGCCCACCACATTACCACTGCTTCTTACATGATAATAAATAATGATAGTTATGATAATGATGATAACAATAACAATACTATTAACAACCAGTGTAAAGAGCAGAGCAGAAAAAAGGTCTTGCTACGAGGTAAAATCATCCAAAATGTTCTGAGCACCTCTCCCAACCCTTTTCACCCACAGAAATAAATTTTGAAATTCAAGGAAAACAAACACCTGTTTGTTTTTCCCTTCTCTTTTGAGCAGATGCTTGCCTATCATGGTCCATTAAGTGGAAGGTTGTTTTGAGGATCCTTAGAGAGTGTGGATATGGTTCGCTGCAGCTCAGCCCAGCTACAGTCCTACTCTATCTGAAAGATGCAGGCGCTTATTGCAAATTGCAAAAGTATGGCCTTTTTAATTAAAAATCAATGGGCCTCATTTAATTGGGCCTTCCTGAGACTGATGCTGGGTAGCCACACCATTTCTTTGTATTTAATTAAAGTTTTTGTGACATAAATAACTGGCATATGTACAATGTATGTATGAATTTATGCACATGTAAAAACAGATATTGGCCAAGGAGCATGGGGAAGTTTTTGCAGAGGGTGGTGCTCTCAGCCCGGTACTTTTATGAAAAGGATACAGTAGGTCTCACTGAACATCTGAAGTCAAGGCATCTGAGATAGTTTGCACAGTTTGTGTCAGCTATAATTCTATTTCTTCTATGATCCCAAAACTTCTTCCTAAAATCCACCAACTTTTGTGCTTGAATCTTCCAGTTCCTATTATAATCCTGCACAATAATTTCAGCTAGTGAATTTAGGGAGAATGCAAGACTTTGTGGCTCCAGAATTCCATCTAAGGAGATGCATCTGAAAATATCCTTTTTCTCCATAGTTATTTTTATCCCATTCTTTGTTAGAGAAAATATGCAGGAAAAATGTGTTTCTAAAATGTGTTCCCAACTATAATAGTTGCTACAGAGCAAGGGCTTTTTTGAACTCTAGAGGATATTCTTCCAAATTGCAGCATTTTTCTTTTGGCATTTGCTACTTGGAAAGGAAAAGATGAGAATGACAGAAGGAAAAGATGAGAAACAGGTTACAACAAATGGAATCTCTTCAGGAGCAGTACAGTTTTCACCTCTGGGTGCCACTGTTCAACTGTTTCTTGTGCAGTGACCATCTGCTTAAAAGTCCAGCTCTCATTGGAGAAATATTCCCTGAAAGAAACTT
The DNA here is from genome assembly GCA_013396755.1 of Sclerurus mexicanus. NCBI lineage: Eukaryota > Metazoa > Chordata > Aves > Passeriformes > Furnariidae > Sclerurus > Sclerurus mexicanus. The sequence goes on along the minus strand of VWZF01001894.1, from coordinate 399,491 downwards.
AAAGAGATACTGCTTATATCTCTGGGTAATCAAGAAGCAAATTTCTGACATACACATGTTAGTTATGCACTATTCTGATATGCTTTTAACATACTGAACAAGGAAATAGTGAACAATTCACATTTGTTCAGTTTAGTGAGAGCAATCTGATGGTTTATTTAAAACCTTTCTTGTCTCTTTAGTTAGAAGTTGAAATGTGACTCTACTTTTTTTTTCTTCATATAAATGAATACTAGTTCAGATTTATTAAGTATGTGGCTTCACTGTAATCATTCAGTTGATTTAAACAAGTTTTACAATATCAACAATAATTTACTTTATTGCCCACAACCTACATAATTCAAAAATCTATTGACTGATATAATTTCTTTTCTACTGCTGTGGAACTGTTAATATTCAGAGCAAAATTAATTGCAGTCTGTGTATCCAGCTGTTCCACCAGATTAATTATATTGTGACTATTTCTCCTAGAAACTCAGCCAGGGCAACTCATTGCTAAATGACACTGGACCTCTTCTCTGAACTGTGCTATGATTTTAATTCTAGTCAAATAAAAATCTTCTATGAATGAAATCAAGTGTGCCATTTAACTCCTTCATTACCATAAGGTGGTGTATTGAGCAACATTTTCAAAAGAGTAACGACTGCCTTTTAAGTCATGAGATGTACGTTTTCTCAGCCAGGGAGGAACACTCTGCTGTCTTGCCCATGTCTTCAGTGTAGTTTTTCCTGCACCATGCTAAGCACCACAGTCTGTCAGTGAAAGCCAGCAAGCCTTTTCATACCTACACACAGACAATGGAAAGTTCCATGATTACCTCACAAACAGACATGAGCTCTATTTATTTCTGCTCAATAGTTCTATATATGTTCTATATATGCATTTGTTCAAAGTGGTAGAGGAAAAATTCAGACTAAAACATCTGTTAAAAATTAATTTTAACTTTATCCCAGATTGGTACATTTTTTTTTCTATCCAGTTTCATTGGAAAATCCCAAATAAATAGAACACTTCAAAATAAAAGAATTTAACTTTATCCTGGGAACATGTAGTTTAGGTTTTGGAAGGGGAAATGTGTAATAAAATGCTGTTCAAATGAAACTGGTGAAGCTGTAAAATACGTAAGTGGAAACTTTGAGGAAACTGGCAATGAGAAACTGGAAATCAAGCAGTAATTTAAGTTTCACACAACCACCCTTTGCATGTGTGAGTACAAAGGAGAGGCTAGGCACCAGTGTGAGTCAGACCTCTCCTCTCAGGAACTGAAGGGACAGAGATTCCCAGCATCTGTTTCCTTAACTATCACCCAGAGGATACTGGTGGTAAATCATAGGGAGTAAAAATAGAATCAGAAAACGAGCTCAAAACAAATGAGGTACTGTATTTTGCAGTACTTTTGCAGTAGATCTGTGTCCAGCTCAGCTTTTATCTGTGTTCAAATTGGATGTGTCAGCTTATGTTCACTTCTAATAAAGTTGTCAATAAAATCACGAGCATGGATAATTTGGATGTCCCACAGAATAGCTGGCCAAGTTTGATATTCAAGTGGGAGATTCATCCTGCTCATGTATTTTAAAGAATGTGTCAACATCATCGTTGTAGAACAAGATGGCCAACACTTTGGTAGAGTTAATCACTGGCCTTCTTTTGGAGTGAATGGGCCTGCATCCAGTTGAATCAACTGTGGTCCAGCCAAGAGACTCCAACTGGAAGAGTGAGTTTGTAGGGATGAATTATTTTAGGTGCCCCATTGATCTGTATGTATTTTCCATGTCATCAGTGAAGGCTGAAGTAATAATACTTTACCTTGAAAGGCTCTAGTAAAATTTAATTAAAGTACTGTGAGCTCTTAATCTGGAAGACACGTATAGTTGCAAGGAATTCTTATCAACCATAAGACTTCTGAGTTTATACTCAAACATCAAACATGTAAAATAATATTTTACCTATTTATTGGAGTTGTGATATTTTAAAAAAATGTCGGAGATCAGTGTGGAATCAACATGTTTGCGGTATATCCTATTTTCTTTAATTAGCCTTGTTTTTGGGTATGGAAATATAATGTGACTAGGATGTGCAAAGAAAACCTGAACCTTTTATTTTAGTAATACATTTTTTATGTGTAATTAATATGAGATATTAATGGAATCTCTAATGCTTTAGTAAATAGTAGTTACAGGTTTCTAGAAATAGAGCAGTTTTAATGAAATATATTTCCAGGTAAGAGAAGTTAACAATATTTAGCAGAGTTGATCCAGTAAGTTGTCATTGATAACTCTTAGTGACTGCCATTTCAATATATACTATATATTGTCAAGAGAAAATAAAAATTTTATGTCTTCTTTTAGTGTTTTGCCTCCTCATATTTTGAGAATATACCTTTTTAGTCTTGTTTTATTCCTCATAAAAGATCTTTTAGTTTTATTTCCAGCACAATATGTTTGAAGAAAAGCCTTTTCTTCTAGAGAAGTTAATAATTTTAGTAGCAGTAGTCCTAAATGTTTTTGTGGTTGAGAAATAGTTTGTAAAACTATAAAAAACTGGCAAAAAAGAAAACAATCACATATGCAATAAGGACTAAAAATGAACCACTGTTAGTTAAAAGCTGCCAAGCAGAAAAGAAAAAGCTTTACAATGAGGAGCACCTAATCTACTACCTCCTACTGCTGTTATACTGAGAGAATTTGATTTAAATGATTTTCACAAACAGTGCCATGGCCAGTTAGCAATGGTGGTGCTCAAGATTATTTAAATTATCTGAATCTTCAATTACACAGAATTTACAATTCTGAAAAAATAAATCTTATTGTGTGATTCAGAAACTAGAAACCTTAATGCTGTGACTGTCATCTAATCGTAAGTATTTGTTGTTTATCATTCTTTTCATCTTTGCTCTATTGTATATTTAGTCCAGTGTCCATGTTCTCCAGTTTATCACAGTACCTTTCTAAGGCAGGTTTTTTTTTCTTGGCATTCAGGTAGTTTAGAATCTGGGCCTTAAGATGAAGATTACACTTTAAAAGAAAGCATTTATTATATTTTTAACCAGGTTAAAATATGCCAATTAATTTTTTATTTGGTGTTTTGTTTGATTAGAGTCAGAATTCAACACCACTATGTTCTTATGCTACATGCAAACACTGACACAAGACCTTCTGCTTAAAGAATTTGTGAGTCGACTTTCAAAATGACTAGTTGCTGTTGTAACTGTCAGATCCTATGGCTTTATGATCTATCACATTGAACAACCAGGAAAAGACAACTGAAGAATATTCAGCAGTCCCCTTGGTACAGTGATGATCCAGCTCCATTCAGTCCCTTGTGCTTATGTTTGTGACATGATCGTTTCTAGTGGCTTTTTTCCAGTAGTATTCGAGTGAGGTAGTGTGGTGAGTGCACCAGCTGCTTCAGGTGCAGATGGCATTTTCCTTGTATGCTTTTTAATGCCATTTGGCATTTGTTTTCCATCCTGTGTGTTGACTCATTCATTCAGGAGCTTTAGGGACTGAAACACATCTGTTTTGGTCATTGAACATCATACATGTTTTGTCTCATATCTGCTGCTGAGAAAAAGTGTGAAAGACCTTAAGAGGCATATGAGGCAAAGAAGGCACCAGGTAAATTAAGTGATAGAATTTTTTTCCTGTCTGTACCTAGTTTTCTTGATTTTATAAAAGAAAATGAAGCACTTTATCTACATTATATATATATATATTATATATTATATAATATATATTATATATATTTTCAGTATAGTTAACATGTATTAATTATGCCAAGTAGCTCCCACTAAAATAATGGCAGCAGTTTTTATTAGCAATGAAGAGAAAACCCAGAGAATTTAAGGCCAGTAGTAATTGCAATGTGCAATTTGCTGTGGCTTTCAAAAGAGTTATATTAAGCTAAATTATTTTTCTGTGCTTTCTCACACTGTTCATGTAAACAGCAACACATTTTTTTATTTATGCTGCCTATTTTACCATTCTCTGCTACTGGAATACAGGAATTTGCTGATTCATTTGGTAATCTTTTGCAACATCCATTTTCACACTGCATTTGGTTAAAAACCTCATCTGGCTCTGCATGACTGGGAAGCTCTGCTCATACTCCAAAATCAAGAGCTATGAAATGACTAGACTTGTTCGCAGATTGTTTAGTCACTGGAGGCAAGATTTAATGAAACTTGTATTGTAGGAGCCTTTGTAAGAAATGCAGCTCATTATTTCTTGTCCTAAGTGAGTGTCTACATTTTAGAAATAGTCTTAAGTATTAACTGAACTAGGTTTGGGTATATATGCATATAATAATTAAAACATATGTATAAAATATAATTGACTTTTTATATATAAATATACATATATGCAAATATAAAAACATGATACTTTCTGGAAGATGTGTAGGCTAATGGAAGTTAGATACAATCTTAATACAAACCAGAATGATTTCTAGAAATTCAGACTTTAAAAAAAAGATCAAAATACACATTGCTATGATGTCTTAGAGAGAACACTTTTGAACAAGATGAGTAGCAGAGTTCATACTGATTTAAAACACTTGCTGCACCCCCTGCCTTCCTACTGGGTCCTCTGCTGAAGCTGAGCTGGAAATGGATTATCCTGAAGTTGTGGGAGGACTTTTATCTGCTTAGTAGTAAAGACTGTAACATAGTTGCTTGTCCAAATAAAGCCATAATCCTTTCCAAGAAACGGGAGTTTTGACATGAACTTTCATGGCAAGAAACCCCACAACATGGAAAACAGAAGGCAGACTCTGCTCATAATGTTTTCTTTCTCTTGAAGCTTAGTTTTAGGTTGCCTTTATTTTGACATCACTTATTAATAAATTTAATAGTAAAATATTTAAATTTGCATACACATATTAAATTTCCCCTGTGTTGACAAAATGGTAAGGGTTTACCACATGCCTAACAGGAGAGGATACTGATATTATCAGGCTGCCCTGCTGTTAATACCAGCAGAAACAGGAGTAATGCCAGGAGCAGGATCTGACATACCAGTTCACTACTCGAAAGAGAGGTGTTGCCCTCCTGTGCCCCATGGCAGCTTCTTCTCTCCCTGCTTCAGTGGACTTTTCTGCTGCTTACTTGGTATCAGTTGAAATGCTAATTACATGTCTCTTTGTAACTAAGGGTAGTTTTCGGTGAGGAATTGTGTGTTGCTGATAGTGAGTTGGGTGGCCTTGCTGAGGCATGGAGTAGGTAAGCACCAGGGCTAATAGGAAGGAGAAGTCAGATGCAAAAGCTGAGGGAAGGAAGATGGAAAATTTGCAAGGTCTATGGGGCAGAGGGGAGACAAGATTTCCCTTCTTTTTTGTACTAGATATAGTAGATGATTCTAGATTTTCCCATCTTGACTTCACTGTTACGTAAGAGGTTATATAGCAGTTAGTTACTCTTTTAGCAAGTTCATGCAAAAGGTACTTAAAGCTATTGAAGTAATGCATGAGAAAATCTTCAGTTGCCTAGCACAAAATCCTACAGACCATATTCAGTTTTGAAGTAAATTTCCCCCTGGCTTCAGTTTTTCTGGCAAGTTTTCAAGAATAAGTCGAAATTTTATCCAAGTGTCAGATTTGGTCAGTAGCCAATATGTAGAAAATAGGAAAAAGAAACTAGCTTGAAAAGGGTGCAGCTGGAAGTTCCATCTTTAAAAAGGTAAAGTGGTCTTGTATGTGGTGGGTTTTTGTTAGGAAATAAAGAACTCTGTATGTGTATACTTCTTTCAACTTTCACTTGATTTTTAAATGGCTGCTTTTGAAAGGAAAAGCAGAAAGTTTGCAGTCTCTGATCCATGCATTCCAATGGTGTGTCCTTTTATCCCCATGAGGTGGTTTTGCACCATCATAGCTCCCAGGACTTTGTTCTTTTAACAGCTGACTCTAAATTATGGTTAATTTACACTCAGATAATAAAAAAATTTTAATTTCTTCTTGTTCAATAGACACACTTATTTGCAGCACATTACTAGAAATTTTTATATGAACATCGATTCCCTCCTGAGCTTTGCATTGGGCTCTGCTCTCCCACTGGTGTTCTTCATAATGATTTGTTTTAGCCAAAATTTTGGGAGAAAAAGTGCTATTATGTCAATTTTACAACTGCAAAACTGAGGCAATATAGAAATAAGAATCAAAAGAATCTACTAATTCTAGGAGCACAGCTTGACAATACTGGCTTGTTTTTTCTGAGTATCTGGTATTGTAATAGCACTGTATTATATAATAGCACTGATAATATAGTAGCACATTAAAAGCAGAATTCCCATTGATTCCAGTTATTCCTGTCATGCATGAAGAACACATATTTGGTGTTCACTTAAAAAAAGTGCTTTGAGTTACTTGCTGAATGTATAAGGCCTGTGTAAGTCAATGATAGCTTCTGATTCTTTAGGTTGGGTTTCAACTGCTTTATTCAGGAAATAATTTATTCTGTTTCTAATAACTTCTAATTTTTTAAATTACACAGTTTAGCCCACATAATGTAACAAATATTTCTGGTTGTGGCAAAGAAGGGAAAAAATCTGAAGTAAGAGATGTCAAATATTATAGGAAAGCTTTATGAAACAACAGCCCAGGCATCATTAAAGTGGTTATTTGTTTCATGGCTGACTTCAATCATATTAAGTAGAGAACCTGATCTGAGGTGACTTGTGAGGTCCTGAAGGTATTTCTGGAAATATCAGGCTGAATTCTGTCGCATTCGATCTGGGTCACTAAAATGAAAGATAGTGACAATCATAGTGGCTGGACTCCAAAGTGCTGAAGTTGCACTGCACATGAATTTTCTCTGTAACTTCACATTAAGAATACACCTGCACCCCTCTGCAGCAAATGAAGCTGTGGAGTCTAAAAAGTCTTCTCTAAAAATTCTGGCATAGTGTGGCTCCAAACTGTGCAGCCAGACAGGAATCCTGTGGAAGAATTTATCTGAAGCTCTTTTCTTTCAGTCCTCATCATCCTCTCCTGTTCCCCCTTGAAATTCTCTCTCTTTGCTTATCGGGATGTTTCTAGGTATTACAGCGAACTTTGCTTTAGTTAAGTTTATGGAGAACTTGCAAGTTCAAAGTCTTTTCTGGCTGTTGAATGATGATACTTTTCACTGAACAGCAGCTGGATCTGCCTTGTGTACCAAGTTTTATCAACTTGGCTGCTACCTGTAGACTCTCTCAGGACAACTGTTTGTTGTTGATGAAATCAGTGCTGGTGGTTTGGAACAGCCTGTAGGTTTTATTTTTATTTGGCTTTTGTTTAATTGGTTTTCTGCATGCATACACAACCTATAAAAATCTATTTATTTCAAGCAATCACAAACAGAATGGGAGGAAATGTTTCTATCCAAAACTTAATCCACAAAGGACATTTGGGTCAAACAGTTATTTTTATCTGGCTAATTATAATGACTAAAAGTTATACGAATGTGTCTTGCAGGAGCTGTTTATAGACTAATGGTTGTATCCAGTCCTGAATACAACAAGTGGAAATGTGTGGAATTCTGCTGGCCATATTCAGTTATAGCAAGTCTGGAACTGGGCCATTCAATCTGGTAGATTAGTGCAGGATGTTGAATTTGATTCACTGTGGTTATTACGTGTGTGGATATGAAAAAAGTAGAGTCTTGTGGAAAAAAATATTAACAGCTAAAAATCAAAAGCCATATTTCCATGGGGTATTTCTCCAGCAGGCGTTCTATGAAGCGTTAATAATATGCAACTAATTCCCTGAATGCAGCACGTGCACTCTTTTTTATCAAGGTTTTCAATGTTTGTGAAAACATGATCCTTTCAGCTCTTTACAAGACACTGAAAGGTCTGTCTGCTTTTAAGACTTGTGTTCTCCTCCTGGGAGTCTGAGTGAGGGCAGACTTCTAAGTTTGCTGAGTATACAGATGGCTTGGACCAGCCCTGTCTCTGCTACACTTTGTGGATCCAGATTCTACTCCTTCAACACCCTATTGTAATGTATAACAGAACATTTTTGTCAGGCACAAGCTATATGTGCGGCAAATGTATTTATGTTTTTCTCAAGATATGAAGCCCCATTTCTTAATTCTATTTGAACTGCAGAACAACCATTTATTCTGTCCACAAGCTAATACACCTGTAGTTAATTTGATTAGCAATTGGCTAAAAGGGAATATTTTTTTGGAAATAGTAGAAATATTGAGAGCAAATGATTGCAAAACTTTTATTCTTGCTTTTATTCTTGCAAGAATAAAAGGGTATGACTATTATGTTATATTTATTTGTATATCTATGCAGTCAGCATTCTGTAATTAGGCTCAGAATCTCTCCAATAGTATCCAAGATTTTTTTTTTTTGGGTTGTGATTACTACACTATATTTAATGGAAGGACATAGAACATCTTTACAGATAAGTAATAATAGAGGGCATTTTCCTGTATTTTTAAAGCAAATTTTCCACAGCTGTGATGTAAAATTGGTTATTTCCTGGCAGTTAACACTCAAGTTTCGCATAATAAGGTTTGTTTTCCTAGCAAACTGATGCCTTGGTACTGTAGGATTAAAATTCTAAATCATCTCAATGAAATGCCTGTTTCCATTTTTAATTGTTGAAGTCAGAAAGGGAATAAAACTACATAAATGCAAATAGGTTTGGATTTCAATTTTAAGAGAAAGCTGTCATCTTAAATAAGTTCAATAACTCCTGGGAGCCAAGATAATTTTCAAAAGATAATAACTTGAACAAAAAAAACCCAACCAAACCCCAACAACCCAACCTCAAGTGATGTGTATTTATAAACAGGAAAATCATTTTCAATTGAAGAGTAGTCTCTAGAGATCACTACATTTCCACAGTAAAACAATTCTCAGCTTGAGTCCAATCCAATTGCATAGCTTTCTACTGTCCTAGCATTGTACCCTTATCAGTTAAGATGCTAATTATTTCCCCTTTGACCGTATCATCTGATTCTGATGATATCAAAGCAAATTCAAGTGCTTAAATGTACAATTATTGGAAATTTGGTGTCATCAAGTGGTAAGGTTTACTTTTTCCTCCTGTTCACTTATAGTGCTATTGTCAAAATACAGTAAGAGTATAGTAGAAATCCTCTTATATTTTGATGCAAATGGTACTGTTTCTACAAACGCTCTACACATTTATTTCTTTCAGGAAGCAAAGGATAAAAATAAACTCTTCATGCTACTAAATTGGCTTTTTACACTCTGACTAACCTTTATAGAATGAAAAATACAAAGTCAAAAGGTCGTTATGTTAGAAAATATTCATCTGGATTGCTGTATGGATTTTTTTTTTTTTAAAAAAGGGAAAGCCAATACCATATATTTGCAAAATGCATTCATTGGCCCATGGAATGTTTCTAACTCCAGTGCTCTAACAGTCTTCCCCCAATTCCATTTTTAATGGTTACAGTACAATATTTACTAAAAAGTAAACAGCTCCTTCTTGTCTGTAACATAAATAATAAATTTGGTGTTACACAAGAGGTAATATTTATTTTAATTTTTTGTTGCTTTTCTGAGAAAAATAATAACAGAGAATCAGAACCCCTAATTAAGTGTTCTTGGACTGTCAAGAACACATACCTGAGAAAAATGGACCACCTTTAGGCACCAAAACATTTTATTTTTATACCTATTTAAATAGTACTGGACAATATATAGGGAACTCAAGCAGAGAACAGTTTACATTTGTATTCACCTTTGAAGTCTTTAGGTTGACAGAGTAATGTAGAGCCGTCCATCGGTGTACCTAGTGATCAGCAAAAGCCAATAGTAAATGCCTAGGGATGTATTTTTGAGCAGATGAACAATAAGTTATTTGTGTTGCAGAATGGGCACTGAAGTCATATGAAAGCAGGAGTTATTTTGGAACCTGATACAAAGACTTTGAAGTCAACAATTTCTTTTCTTTGATTTTGAAGTGCTTCAGATCACCAGCAACTTCAGTTTTCAGTCTCATTCAAACCATGGTATCATCAGCCAAATGCTTTCGTAGCCTCGCTGGAACATTGTTTCAACACCCGTTTGCAGGAGAAAGAAACCTCTTGCTGAATCCGTGAGACCACTTCCTGAACCTTTTAATTTCACGGGAAAAAGAAAATAACCATAGGATATTGAAAACAATAGGCACTGCAGCTTTTTGCCGAGGGACGTCTGACTATAATAGGCTTTGATTTAAATACTGTTATGCAAAAATAATTTATCTTTCTTTAGGAAATTTAAGAAAACAAGGAAAATACTACCGAAGTTTCATCTGATGTTTTCCCCATTGTGTTTATAAGCTCAGATTTGTGATGTGTTTGTATCAGATATATATAACTGTGAATCTGAAATATGTTCTTCCTGAATATTGCCTCAAAATATTGATTTTTTTTCTTTTTTTTGAAGGGGAAAACCCCCCCCAAACCCCAAAAAAACAGAAATCCCTAAACCAGAAAACAAGCCAACAATTAGAAACAAGTTAATATCAGGATTTTCTTTACTCCATTTTCTCTAGAAAATGTTAAATAAAATCTGAGGAAGAAAGGACAGAACTGTATTATATCCAAATCCATTTATTAAAAGATATTTGTCTGATCTCAGAGAGCTATGGACCATGTAACAGATCCTCAGAGACTAATTAAACATTCTAATAGCTTAGTTAGAAGTTTACTACAAATATTTAAATTTGTAAATTGTTTTAATACTGAATGCTATGTCTTAATGAATATTACATTCTGTGGAAAATAGAATTTGGAAACCCTGATTGTATCAGGATCTGTTTCTGCTGATATAATATAAGTCAGGTTTTACAAAGACTTGTTACATTATGCTGATCATCTAAAGCAGGCACTGGCCAAAGCAGTGTCCTTGGCTGTCAAAAATCAATAAACAATGAAGGACTTGGTCTTGAGAAGGATAATCAAGGTTTTTCAAAAATAATCTGACAATCCAGAACTGGCATACTCAAATCTTGATACCTGTATCTATTTTAGTCTTGAACATCCATTTTCATATGCCTGATCTCTCTAACAACATGACACTTCTTCATGTATTCCCCCTGCTTTTCTATCTGTTGTGTTACGTGTGACTAAAAGTCTGCCATTCGTGGTACTCAAAAATCAATGTATTCACAATGGGAATAACACTTTGTCCACAGAAATATCATGGGTCTCAATATTATCCACCAAGTGCTTTTATGTCCTGTAATTAGAACTTTGTTTATGTTTACATATACATAAATACATGGGTGTGTTTACATATGATAGGCACCCACGTATGATATTATTGTGATTGTTTTTGTTTATGATGGTATGACCTTAAATATTTGTGCTTCTAACAGCATTCATAAAGATATGTTTAAAATTACAATGTGAGTAGTTCCATTGACTTCAAACAAGCTTTCATATTTTACTGAAGTACAGTATGACTATATACATCGGGTATTGTTATTACTAAAGGTAAAATGACCAACTGCTAGTCACCATTTTCATATCTTCTTACTATTCTTAATTTCATTTCTTAGATATAAAAATATCAAGTAAATTTTCAGTTGAAATTTTTCAAGCATTTTTGAATAACTTTAGGAAGCATCTTCCATGAAATTCAGCTGAATTCCTCCACTTACCTACATTTCTTATCTTAGAAATGTTTTATTAAGTATTAGATTTGCATTTCTTTAGTTAATGGCCAGAAGGCAAAATCTTAACCATTTTGTTCCATTTGGACGGGATTCACTTTGGGAGCTTTTACAAAAATATGGTGCTTCAACTGTTTCTTGGGACATAATGGGAATAGACAAGCACTTCCATGGCTTGGTTACTGAATGAAACCAAGCTTTAGACCAAGTTATCTGAATGGAGCAAGTTGGTTTAAGATTGTTGCTTTTAGGTTTTCTTACATGATTTGTTACAATATCAGAGAATCAGATGTGGTGCATGAATGTGCACAGCTCTACGTTTGCTGACAACCATGTTGATGCACAGCATACCCTGATCCTGCTGGAAGGACATTTGAAAGAGAACACCAATACTGAAAGCCCTTGTTCACAAGCTAAGTCTGTATTTATGCAAGACAAGGAGACACCATCGTATTCATTTAACCAAACTGCCTGTATACGTCATGCCACTTTTATTCCACTTGTCACTGAAACTCAGAATTTCAGTGTCAAGCCCATAATATCTTTAGAATACACAGCCACACAGTTGCACAAAATAGTTGCACATTTCTGCAGAGAGGAATGAAAGCAGATACTAAACCTTTCTTGGATTGCTGGAGCAGATGTTGTCTGGATCCAACATCAGAATCCCCAGGGAAGAAAGTAATCTCCTCCAAAGTAAGTGCGCATCTGCCTGCTGCTTCTCCTGCTATGATGGATAGTTACAGGAAATAAACTGACTCAGCGATGATACAATGATTCTCACTCCTTTCTCTGCTCCTGCTACTTCCTCCTATTTAGAATTAGTAGATAGATACTCCGATTAAAACCTACTCTTTAGATACAAACTATAACACTGATTAAATGGATTGTTTTGCCAAGGGACATGTAGCTGAATTGCCCATTTTTCATTCAAATGTTCAAGCTTAGAGAAGTAGCTTCCAGCTCTAAATATATTGAATCACCATGAACCCAATGAAGAGGGTAGGAACACAGATATACACCTCTTATTAGATGAGCAGAGTTTCTTGTCTGATAATATGAACAATTAAATGGCAGTGTTTATTTAGATCCTTTTGAAATGAGTTTGATTCCACATGACAAAGCGTTGATTAAGCTTGCAACAATGAGACTTCAAGGTACCCATGTTAAATTATTCGTACAGGTCTGGAAAGGTCCCACTACACAAATGCTGTGCTTAAATAATGGATTGAAAAAGAAAAGGCAGAGACACTCACCAGAAATCAGACTCACCAGAGTTATTAGCTGCTCACAGCTGAAAAGAAGCCACTTCTCATAGAAATCAGGAACTGAACTCTGTTCATTCCACTCTGTAAAATGATCATGACTTAGAAGTAAAGCAAAAAGCTTTGAGAACAGGAGAAAATGCACATACAGTTTAAGAGTGCTGAGTTTTGCTATGTGGAATACATTTCATATGGAAAGAAATTGCTTTGAAAGTATGATAAAATATCTCAATTTTATATTTGTAGCTCTGTTTATTTCAGTTTTCAATTTGGGTTTCTTTAGTACATAACAACTTACAATGTATTAAAAGAGAATTAAACTGATGTATTTGTGTTTATTAGTCATGAGGTTTTAATGTAACCCTCCAGATTTATAACAGCTTTTAAATGGATTCATAGAGTTTTAAGGCTGAAAGAAATGGTTATGATTATGTAGTTTGACCATAGACCATTTCCCCTGGTGATTCTTCATTGATTCTGATGACCTGTGGCTGAACTACAGTAAATTTTATAGAAAGATAGTAGTAACAGAATATGAGTAATTTTTACATTTTATATTTCATCTCTAAGCACCTTGTATTGTTTTTACATGCCTGAATATTTCCATTGTCTACTGCTGAATATTTAAATACACATAAGAGTTCAAGGCTTACTTTATAATTTGTTATTTTATCTGTTTATAGATGTTGCAGTTCTTAGTACACAGTAGTAAATTACTTGCTCAAACAGAAACAAATCTAGGGACAAAAGTGGTAACAAAACCCTTTATGTATATTGACTCATGTCCCACCCACTCACTTTCCTCAAAATAATGCCTCTCATTAAAGTTTTTAAATGGGTGGGGTATTTTCTGACACTTTTAATGAGATTTCAATGAGCAAACTATCCAAAAGGAAAGCTCTCTTCAAATAGCATGATACAAAAAAAAATAAACATACCTTCCTTGTAATAAAGAGTATATGATAGAGACACCCGTGGGCTTTGAGAAGTAGCAAGGAAAGCAATCAATATCATAGCCAAACATGAGCTGAATTTATTTGTGTGATAATTGTGTAGCAGCAATTTATCCAGCAATGTTTGAAACTCTCATACTTCCATTAGTCTTGTGATAAGGAAAACAAATAGGAAGCCTTAGAAACAAGTACAGGTGACTTTATCAAAGATACAGGAGATGGAGAAAATGGAATTCCAATTGCCAAGATTTTGGTGGGAAAGCGTTTCATTAAAATTATAGTGTTCAAATTAAGAAAATGCTACTTATAGTGAAGAGAAAATATGACAATTGTGGAAAATGGTATTCTCTTTAGGGATGGAGTTTTAAGAAAGAATCACAGTCATGAGAGCATGTTATTGCTCTTTATGTAAATGAGAAGAAATAAAATTTCATGTGACATAAAAACTAATGATTGACAGTACCCCATTAAGTGTGAATTTAATTTTATACTCTTGAGTCATTGCTAATTGGTGGGGGTTTTTCTATTTTGTATCTGTATCACCCCCCCAAAAAATTATTACTATTACTAGTAATATATAGTGCCATCAGTTTCATATATAACTATTTACATGGAACATGAAAGAACTTGCTTATTTTATGAATGAAATCCTTAGTAGGGTGGGGATTCTTGAAAGCAACAGTGGTGACAAAAAATTTTGGACTCTTAGGAAGGTCAGAAGTTAAGGATAAGTCAGAAAGTGCAAGTCAGGAAGAAAATAATAGCATATGTGTTGGAATCATATTGTCCTCCTATGTCTGGCTTAAAGATAAGGAACCTGCCTCTACAAGGGACAGTAAAAGTCTTTTTTCATAAGCTCAGACCTGTATTTCTTGACACAAAAGATAATGATTGCAGTCTCCGATCTTCTTCAGCTCTGTGTCCGTGTGTTTGTGTGTAGATTTACAGCAAATGCAACTGCAAAAGTTACATTAATTTAGTGGGGAAAGCCCTCTACTAAATGACCATAGCTAGTTGGACAGTAATCCTCAATACTGAGGAGGGAGAATGCTACTTGCATCTTCAAAAGTTAATTTGCCATTTCTGCTTCACTAAGAAATCATTATGTGTTGTGATGTAACAGAAGTACTTCCTTTCCCTTCTACCACAAGCAGTGAAAAGAGAAATGTCACAAAGTAATGCTTTTTGTGTAGCCTCATGATCTCAGTGCTGTAGATGTACACAAAGCTGTGAAATGTTTCTTTTATTTATTGCTTGAAGCAGAGCCTGTGGCAAATTACATTTTCTTCTGAAGTAATTTTAAGTGAATGAATGCAGAGACCCTGGCGCATTTTTGACTGGTAGGAAAGGGAAGGAAATGCATGGTTTAATTGCTTATTTCCATATTGCTTTCTGGTATTTCAGCAATTGTCATTTGCCTTCTTTTGACTGGGCAGCTAATTAACTAAACTTTCCAGAAATATTTATCGGTGTGTGAGTTATATGTGGAATTCAACTCAATCCAAAGGTAATTTTTAAAACTGTGAATGCTTCAGGTCTTAAATGTAAACCGAGCAAGAGCTTAGCACACAGTGTGTGCTAATCCCACGCTGATTGGAAGCTGTAAATTTTCATTTCAGCACTGCTGGGTCAGTTTGAGTTCAGTTACGCTGCAGAATGAAGTAGTTTACATGTTGCATTACCACTGCATGCTAACTCATTCTTTCAGTTCTGAAGAATTGATTACCAGATGTAATTTGTAGAGGTAGAATCTCAATGAATGTCAAAGTCCTGTTCTATTAATAAGATAGAAATAGAATTTTGGGGAAAGTATTTAAGCAACTGAATTGAGACAACTATAATTTTCATATATCTTTTACATTTCAATATTAGAAATATTTTAATACTAAGTAGTAATAATTTAATTTTAATGATGTTTCAAGAACTTGTGACTCCTAATAACATGCTTTTTAAGTGTTAGTTTGAAGTTCAACTCCCCTCTCTCCCCCCTCCGGTTACTTGCGTGTAACTGAAAATAGATTTTAACCAGTATTTATGATTTCAAAATTGTGTCTATTAGATTTATTTTCAAAGTGCTATTTTCTTTTTAGTGACATAATCTGTAGCAAATTTAAAAGTTCGTGCAAGACAAATCACTTTCTCAGACTAAAAACACATCCCTGGTGATGAATCATTTTCTTTTATACCTTCGTCATCATATCTCATAACACTAATACACAAATTTGTGCACTATTCAGAGGGTTTAGTAAACTTTATTTTTCAGTGATTTATGACTGTTGCTCTTTTTTGCATGATTCTACAGAAGAAAGAACCTGCCTATCTCCAATGTAATTTAGATAGTGTCTTCAGCAGGAGGAACTAGTTCCTATGTAAATAGGAACTTAAGGCTTTGCTCACAGAGTGTTGATCAGCAGTATGAAGTCTGCCTGGAGGGCAGTAACTAACAGTGAATCCCAGAGGTCAGTATTTGGCCCAATACTATTCAATGTCCTTAGTAATGGTTTGAATTATGAAGCAGAGTGTACCCTCAGCAAGTTTGCTGATGACACCAAACTGGGAGGAGTGGCTGATACAGCAGAGGGTTGTGCTGCCATCAGAGGCACCTGGACAGGTCAGAGAAATGGGCCTACAGGAACCTCATGAAGTTCAAGATAGGGAATGTGAGGTCCTGCACCTGGGTGGGAATAACCCCATGCACCAGTATGTGCTGAAGGCCCATCAGCTGGAAAACAGCTTTGTAGAAAAGGACCTTGAGATCCTGGTGGACACCAAGTGGAGCATGAGCCAGCCATGTGCCCTTGCAGCAAAGGTGGCCACTGGTAGCCTGTGCATTAGAAGGTGTGTCACCAGCTGATCAGGGAGTGTTCTTTTCCCTCTGACTCAGCATTGGTGAGGCCACACTTGGAGTATTTTGTCCGGTTCGGGGCTCCGCAGTACAGGAGAGACATGGACATACTGGAGGGAGTCTGGCAAATGGCCACTGAGATGATTGTGGAATTGGAGAAAAGGCTGAGAGAGCAGGGGCTGTTTAGCCTAGAGAAAAGGCCTGGGGGGACTTCAGCAGTTTATATGAATATCTGAAGGAAAGGTGTCAAGATGGAGCCGTGTTCATTTTAGTGTGTCCAGTAACAGGACCGGACAAGAAACAATGTGCACAACAGGAGCCAAGAGAAGGTTTTGTTTGAATGTGTGGGTGATGGTGCATTGGCACAGGTTGCCCAGGGTGTGGAGTTTCTCCCCTTGGAGATACTCAAAACTGGGAAACCTGCTCTAGGTGATTACCTTTGAACAGGTGGGGTTACACAGATGATCTCCAGACATCCCTTTCAACTTCAATCATTCTGTGTGTGAAGGTAGGTACCTCTGAAAGTTAAAATTACTCAAAAATAACAAAATAAAAGCCCTCACTGCCAAAAATGAGGGTAACTTTGACGAATCACTATTATGTTGCTTTACCAAGTGTTCTGGCAGAATAATGTGCATGAAATATGATGTGTTCTGAATATTCCTTGACTTTAATTTAAATTTTTTGCCTGCATTTTTTTTTATTTCTTTTTTAACTGTCATGCCACTACCTCATAGTAACAGGAAAGTCAGCAGAGGAAGTACAGACAACAGAGCTAGAAATTGCACCTCGGTAGAATTTCATCACTGTGATAGCAGTCTCCCTCAGTTGAGGATTCAGTGCTCAGCATCAGGAAGCATTTTTTTTTTAGCAAGATAAATATTTACAGAGCAATCTCCATTACTGCAAACAATGAACAATGCCAGCCGAAAACCATGTGTGCCCTTGGTCTGGTTCATGACTATGGTTAAACTTCTGTCTGCTGCTGTTTGAACTGCTCAAAGACAGTCAACTATCTGGTTAAAAAAATACAGTGAAGAAAAATATTTCCAACATGTCTATGTTCTCTTTTCTGTCCTATTTGGAAGCTGGGAGAGATGTTATACTTACACACAGAGAACTTCATAAAAATCAGCCTTATTTTAATTCTTCCTGGCTGATGCTTGGTTTAGAGAACCTGGAGGCCAGATGCTGCAGGGACAATAGACTTCCTGGCAGTAACCCAACTTTATAAAAGAGAAAAATGCTCTGCAGGGAATGATGAGCTGGCTTTTCAAAGTTTGGAATAGTTTCATGGATTTACAACCAAAGCATGACCAGTGATAGTTACCATGTACTTCTATTATAGCAAATGAAATAGATAATAGTAGTCAGCTGAAATATTCTTATTTTAAACTGCGAATAATTAGAAGAATAAAAAGTCTGCAGTTTGGAGGAAGACTATGTAGGGAATTAGGTGCTGCTAGATATTAGCTGACTTACTGATATGAAGGCTACTGTCCCCTTAAATAACTTGACTGGCTTTACAGTTAGGAAGACCTGTAATTTCATTAGAGTGAGTCTTGTCACTTCTGAGGACAAGTCACTTGCCAAATGGTTGAGAGGTGGGAAAGGCAGAAATATACTGGTTGTGATGGTTAGATATGACTGAGCGTCTTCGTCTGTGTGAGTACTACCTTAGGCTTTCAGGAAAAAAAGCCAGCTTAGCTGTGGCACATGAAGTAATCTGAAGACCTTTTAAATTAAGATAAGATGGAGAAAGCATCAAGTTATACAAGCTCCAAAATATACAGAATAGTTTCATTACTTTGAGGTATTTGCCAGGAAAAATTCATGTTTATACAACAGTGGCAAGTCCTTCTCAGATACATTTTCTTTCACATATATGGTTCATGATGAAAATTTGTAAAAAAAAAAATCTAGTTTTACACAGTTTAATGTATGTTATTAATAATACGTGAACAAGCAAACATAAGGAATACTTCAATAATCAAACTGAATTCTTAACTAGCTATGACTGAATCTGTTATCCTTCACACTGGAACAAAAGATGTCAAAACAAATTATGAAACTGATGCAAGAAAAAATTATTTTCTTTTATTAGTCCCATGTCAGAACTTTGAACTTAGTTCCTTTGATCCGAGACCCTAAAAAGCTACTTAGTGTTATAACACAGGTCTTTATGTAACTGGTGAAGGACACAAGTGTTAGTCCTGATCTGAAATAATTTAAAAAGATAGATCACTTAGTATATGTGATAAAATTGATCTAGTAGCGTTTCTGAGAAATGCAGAGATGATACAGGTTTCTTTGTGACCCACAAGTTGAGTTTCTCCAAATCTCACAGCTGTTGCATTGGCAGTTGTTATTGTCCTTTCTCTCTTCTTTAACGTAGCCTCACAGAGAACTGAGAAAAGCTTAGGTAGAACAGAACGATGAAGAGCTTTGATTTCTGAAGCTTAAAATAGAATCTTTTAACTTGTCAGAAGGTACAAATTTGGGAGCTGTGATATTGTTCTGGTAAGTGTATGTGTGCTTACGCTGTCTCTACATTCACATGGTGATAACTGAAGAATACTTCCATCTTACTTAGTAAGCAATCGTTCTTATTTTTTCCAAATATATTGCCTTTTCTTCTTCATTGTTTTGCATGTCTCTTATGAGGAAAGGCTGAGAGAGCAGGGCCTGTTTAGCCTGGAGAAGAGATGGCTGAGAGGCAGTCTTACCAATGCCTGTAAATACCTCAAGGGCGAGTGTCAAGAGGATGGGGCCAGGCTCTTTTCAGTAGTGCCCAGCAATAGGATAAGGGGCAATGGGCACAAATTAATACAGGAAGTTTCAGTTAAATGTGAGGAAGACTTTCTTTACTTTGAGGGCAACAGGAGCCTGGATTAGGCTATCTAGAGAGACTGTGGAGTCTCCTCCTCTGGAGATTCTCAAAACCCACCTGGACATGATCCTGTGCAACCTGCTGTAGGTAAACTTGCTTTAGCAGGTGAGTTGGACCAAATGATCTCCAGAGGTCCCTTCCAACAGCAACAATTCTGGGATTCTGTTTTCTTCAGGAACTTCAGTCTCTCATGTTTGTTGTTGCTGAAATTCAGTCAATGAACAGTTTCATTAGATGCTGATGGTTGTAGGAGTGACACAGGCAATTGTTCTTAGCTGGCATAGCTGTGACTGAGATTTTTCCATTTTTTCTCCTGCAGAAAGCCTTCAGTGGAAGGGGAGGCACTTGTCTGGCGTGTTGTGGGTAAGCTTAGACCACAAACTGCTTTTATGTGTTCAAAACTTCCTGGGCTGGGGGGAGCATTCTACTTCATTTTCTGTAAAGACAAACTGTCAACAAACGTAAGAACAGTTCACATGGCCCAGTCTTTGCATAGTGTATAGGCTTCAGATATCTTGTTTTACTTGGAGAGTCCTACTTGTATCGTCATACTAATCTTGAAAATTCTACTGATTTGCCTGTCTATTTAGTACTTTCAAAAATACATCGGCAGTATCAGCTTGACCCTCACCAGGAAAAAACACTCTTCATTTATGTATTTCTCATAGAGACAAATGCTTAAAAAATTAGTCAATGACAACATAAGCATCTACATTTCATTTACAGTCTTTTTAATTCCATGACATTTACTTCCTGACAAGAAATGAGGAAAAGTAGCCTGTGGCCCAAATCAGAACAGCCTTTACTAGCTACTTCAGTGGCATTTAACCTAGAGATGCAGGACTGCTTTATCTTTCTAGCAGAATTAATTAAATTAAAACAATTCATCTTTTCCTTTTTCATCCTTATTGGCTTAATAGTGTTTGGTTACTATCCTATTTTTTCAGGTGATAATTAGCAATCTTTAGCGTTTCCGTTTGGCACTGTATGTTGGCAGGTTTCAGACACCATTGCAGCTCATTTTGAACTCAATAATCACAGAATAAGAACAAATTCAAGGAGGAGTTTGCCTTCCTATTAGCTGGTTCTAGATGAAAATCTGGCATACATATTGACTGTTCAAGTTCTTCATGTCCCTTAGGCACTTTAATAAGAAAAAAAAAACATTGAGCACTTGTAAAATTTCTGTCTTCCCCATATATTGATTTAGAGCATTATGCCATGCTGAATTTCTGTAACTGCTTCATGAAAGTAATAGGCAGAGTGTCTTATCAAGCTTGGAAGAAATCCAACAATTCTAAATACCAAAGTACTTTTTAATAGTCTTCTTGGGACTTTTTTTATCATGTGTTATACTCTGTTATCTGGGTTGTTATCTTTCTTTCTACCTTTATGCTCAAAATGAAATCTAATCAATAAAAAAACTTAATTCCAAGCTCATTTCTTTCAGTGTCAGTAGACAGCTCAGCTGTAATTCATTGTCATATCCATCTTAAATGCTATATCTGCACAGGTTTAGCACAGGTTTAGCAAATGCTCTCCCCTGAGAAAGTTTTTGTGAAAAGTAAAGCTTAGAGACTCTCCTGGAAATTAATAGGAGCTAATGAATTTTCAAGTTTTCAAATATATGACTCATTCAGGTAACTCCCTGCCTTCCCCCCCATTATTTACACCTCACACTCAAAGAAGGATTTCTTTCTTTTTAAGGAGAAGAGCTACTTACAAACACCTATTGAATTCAGTGAGCACTGAGTTTCCCTGAAGAAAAGCTGCACTTGGAACTCTACAGACATAGACATTAAAATAATAATAAAAAACAGGCCATTGCAATAAATAGTTTTCATTAGCACATCAAAGAACTACACTCTCCTTTCCTTGCTTTGAGTTTGACAAACAATCAAGATGTCAGGACATCTGCCTTCTGCTCGGCTTGTGTGGGTGGTTTAGTATCATCTTCCTTAGTTCCTGTCTATAAGAATTGCCTCATAGGGGTTAATTAATTTTTATAAAAAGAAGTGAGATTTTTGGGTGGAATTCATAGAAGAACTGAAAATTATCAGTACTATTTTTTGGAATCTTGAAAATAAAATCCATATATATAGATTTTATTCTTACTCTTTTCAGGCAAAAATATTTTCCTCCTAGGTACTTTTATGAGCTTCAGCATGTTGGAAACAGAGCATGCACAATTATGTGCAATAGGCAAAAGTTTGCATTTCACACTTATGAATCTTAGTTGTGTCCCTGATAATGTTGGTCTAACACTTACCTCATTAAACGAAAAGAATTATTTTTATCTTCTGTTACTGGGTGATAATGTAGAAGAGGATATTTGTGTGGAAACTTGAGTAAGACTCAGTGCAGGAGAGACATATAAAATGGCTACAGTGTAATAAAGAAGTGTTTGGATTAATCCATTGCCATCCATCTTTATTTTCTATTCCACTCCATTGCAACCACAAATATGAACTTGACAGATGTTAGTAAAAGGCTGGATGTAGTCCAGGCTACAATGGTTGCTGTGGATAGAAAGTTTAAAAATTTTGGCTCCAGGCAGCAAGAAGCTGAGGAAAAAAAAAAGGAAAAAGAAGAGAATTTGGGCTCACTGGCTGATGGACAAAACATGAATTAAATTGATGAACTGCAAAATAAATTCATATTGAGAATGCAAGGTTGATACAGCTTCATTAAAGTAAGGAAGTGGATAGCTTGAGATCTGTTATTTGTTGTTATAGCTTATAATGTTGTTGAGAGATAAGTAATTTATAACTCATTTAACATTGACTGGTGAGATTTTCTGTGCTGGGATTGGTCAGCTGAAAAACAAAAGTATAGGATTAGTGAAATGGGCAAGCATTAGCATTAAGGGATAGAGTGTCATAATTCTCATGTAAATATGAGTCAAGAGTTCAAGTTTCAAAAACATATTTAAAAATCTGCACTATGGTCCAATATTTCATCTTAAGTAAGTGTTTGTGATTGTCAGAATGAGAATAAAAATTATGAGTTTGGAACACAACTCACCTTCTCTTGCCAAGGTAAGGAAAAGCATACTTCTTTCTTTCACCTCCCCAGTGCCACTGGTTTTTTTGGCTAAGGGCATGGAAAATATATCTACCTTAAGAACACAGGAGTGTCTTTGTGACAGTTGATCTGTTTGGCTATCTTTAATAATGCTGTCTTTATTCACCAGACTCCTTTCTCACCTATCATGTGTTGCTATGCTGAGTTCAATGAAACCTATATGGTATTAGAAATATCACTGCCTATCTGAGCTACTCTGTGCAACTTAAAAAACTGTTTCTTGCAAAATAGTAATAATAGTTTTCTTACCCTTGTTAATGTTGTATACTTGTATGGTTCAGAAAAGCATGAAAACCTTGGACCTTGGCCAGAAAATGTTCTTATTGTTTTTTCCTTAAGTGGAGAGTTGGCAGAAAACAGGGTTTTTTATTTTAACTCAATCTTCACTGCTCTGCAAGAAAATGAAATCTAGGGCTCTTTACAAATAATATTCCAGAAATGAGAGAATACAAACAGTAGAGACTTACATGTTTGTAGTGAAGTCCTATATCTTGGCTCTTTCCCATTTGTCCTTGGCTATTTTTCTAGTAGCAGTGCATCATTTTATTATCTGCTCTCATATATCTGTTATTTAAAAGTCCCTCTATTTTTAGGGTCAATAGAGCTGAAATCCAGAACATCTTTAGTGTCAATGTCTCACAATTGGCTGAGGCATTTCTTCCATTATTGGGAAGAAAGCAGCTGAAGTAGTCCTACAGACTGGTTGGTTCTCCAGGAGGGTAACATCTTTTATGACCAGTAGGTATTTTTAGAAGTAAGACAGAATGTTCCTTCAATAAAGCTTGCAGAATTTTTTCCGATAGAAGTATGCCTGTTTGATGGAACAAAAATGTTCCACAGGAATGTTCATTCTGTCATAGCTATCAACAGAAAATCAGCAGGGAGGTGAGCTTTTATTTTCTTGCCAGGTTTTGTACCAATCAACCAGCCTGTCAACAGCTGTGTGACCTCTTTTCTAAGCTCTCTAGGCTCTTGACCTGGCAAGCTCTCAAGCTCCTCAGGATCCCAGTTCCTCACTTGATGGGCAGCCAGCTCTTTCTCTGGCTGCTTGTATGGATCACAGAATGGCTTGCTGCCGGCTCCTCTAAACTTCCAAGTATCTTGCTAACTGGTTTTCTTCCCTACTTCTATTTAGCTCCTCAAATGGCATTTCCACAGACTACCTCATTCCTCATCTCCTTGGCTTTTGCGGTGTGATTGCTGTGATTGGCCTATTGTCCATCTAGCTGGCTCCCTGGTGGATAAGCATCAGAAATACAGAAGTTGCTTCCTAGCTGGTTGTCTGTTTAGCTGCTGTATGGATTCTCTGTAAGGCTTGCCATTGCAGGCAACTGGTTTCTACTGATGGTCAACTCAATAACATTTGCTGGGCTTTTTTTTTTTTTTCATTTTCCTGCCACAAAACCAGGTGGGTTGTTGTTTTTGTGGGTTTGTTTGTTTTTTTAATTTTATATCTATTAAATGTGATAATTCTTTAAATAATTACTTGCACAGTTTTCACAGAAAAATCCTAAAACTTTTTTTCTGCCTGTGTTCTTTAGTAAGCAGGAAGTTTTTTTACAGAACATTTGAAATTTAAAAAATGAAAAAACTATTGCTAGCTGACATAACATATCCTCTTATTGAAATGTCTTTCTCCTGTGGGTTTCTAGAAACACTCACATGAACCAGGGAAGGTGACTAACTTTTCAGTGATAACACACTATATGCCAATTAAACAAATGTTTACCTCAAAAAATATCCTCTGTCATTTGTAAGTTTTATCAATACATGTGGTAAAAGCAAAAGAAATGTGAAATACTGAAAAATGATATTTCAGGCGATGGAATTTCACTTAAAATATCTTACAACTAAGAATATCATCTGGCAACTGTATAATAACAGTTACATCTCTATGTCTGGCTTGTGGAGGAAGGGGCAAAACTATTAATTAGGAACATCATAAAGCTCATGTAGGACATCACTATTTAGAAAGTTTTCTATTCCTTGAACTTCTTACTGGTACAAGTGCTGTTTTTGACTCTATTTCTCTCTTTTCTTTATATTTTGCTTGCTCATACATTTCTTATGCCACTTGTCAAGTATGGCAAACTTGAACATTCCATGCACAAGTCAGCCACCAAATTCAAGACTGCAGTAAAGTTGCTGATAGAATTATTTAAAAGGGTAGGCTTTCTTTAAAACAAACAAACAAACAAACAAAAAAACAAACAAAACCAAATGAACAAAAAACCACTAACAACAACCAAAAAAAACCTCTCCAAAAACCTCACTACCATTCTTTTCCGGATATTTTGTTTCAACACCCTACTGTCTGAAATTAATACCACCGATAATCTCGTAAGAGCTGAGCTGCTCCATCCTTGCTGCATGGAGTGGTAGGTGATACTTTATTCTGGCCGTAGCTGGGCATTCGGATCCCCTCTGCTGCTGCCAAGTGGTGCTTTATTCTTTTCATAATCTGATGTTTCAGTAAACCAATGAAATTGGAAACACATGAAAAATTTTATGTGTTTATGAGAAAAGGTAACATCACATGAATGGTAAGGATCTTAAAGAGCAGGTAATTTGCTCTTCTCAAATGCTCTCAACAGTTTGAAAAACAAGGTAATATTCTTTTGTAGTGTCGGTTAGTGGAGATAAAAGTTGTGCTGGTGATACTTAATACTACTGCAGTATTAATGATAATTGTGATGGTGGGACTTCATCCACTGAAGTAATAAAATGTCTGCAACCAATATTCTGTCAATACTTTCATGTTTCAAAGTATTAGCTCTGTCCCCTAGTGAGAGGTGGAATAGTAGGAGAGCATTGGGAATGGATTTCTAGTGACCTCCTGAGCCAGCTCCCCTTTCTGTCTCATTTCCAATGAGTGGAAAGCTTTCTTGTTCACACTGCTGCTATAGATACATGGTCTTTCCAAAAGAAGGAATACTGAATGAAACAAAGGAAATACACACCAGAAGATACACTTCTGTGTAGCTAAGAGGATGCAGTTTAAGGTGATGAGAGGGAAGTCCTTTGCACAGTTGTTTTGAATGTTTATTTAAACAAGACATAAATCTTCAGAAAGTGACCATTCTTCTAAGCGAGTAATCACCCACAGCTTCGGGACCTGATTCACATTCTCTCTCCTTTTCCAGTGCTCTGAGCTATTCAACGTGTTCCTCTTTGGCACATGTTAGAAGATGATAAAAGCTGTTACAAATCTCATATCCGTGTTTGAAGCTTGGACAACTCTAATGCACTCTTGGTATTTAAAAGCTATTTCCTGCAGGCAGTCAGGCCAAAGGAAGGTATCCAGAGTATATTGCAGAGATTTAAATATGTCTCTTTGGCTAAGAAAAAACCCTAAGTCAAGCCAAAGCTACATTTGTGTAGCTTGTAATTAATGTGAAATCTTTGTACTGTGTCACGAGAAACTCTCAACCTGTTCTTTGGCATCATTTAGGCTGGAAAAAGGTGAAAACAAAGCTGTGCAAATGGCTAGAAGTAATTTATGAACTCAAAACAATTAGATTGGCTTGGCTAAAAGTTTTGGATCTGACTGAGAATTAGGAGTAGTTTTTCTGAAAGGAATACTAGAGGTAGTAGTTTTTCAGAGTATCTCTGTGAACTGTGATCATTATAGGAAGCTTTATGTTCTAGGAAATAGTCAAAAGTTATATGCTCTTATAAATACAATAAAGGAAGAGAGAAGGGGATGTTCTTTGCAAATAGAGGGGGAAACAGTTCCTGCTTCTAGAATAAGAGAAGGAATCTTATGCTTTTATCAAACAGAACTGGAAGTTCTCCTCAGCCTAGTGATCCTTGCTAATTTTGCTAGTAGTATTTATAATTATGCAAATATTCATGAATCATGAAGTTTTTTATTTATTAATAAATCATCAGATTTTTATGACACCAGGCAAGTATTATTACATACTATACTTGGAAGTGAAGTGACAAATCCTGAAAAAAAGCTTTATCAAATGAAACTATAATACTTGATCTGACTAATAACATTGTCAATGCTTTACCCAGTTATTCTGTGTTTTGGCTCCCTGCAGACTGGATTTCAGTTCCAATATTCAAGCTGTCTCTAGGCCTGACCATAGCAGTCTGAAAAAGTTAATATCTTCACCACCACAGTCTTGTCCATGACCAATTATAAAGCCAAAGAAAGTGTCAGGTAATGTGGGAGGACTTAGAAATTCATTAATGCATGAAAAAGAATTTCAAAAAAGCTGGATATGGATTTGATAACACATATCTATTTGAGAAGGAATTACCCCAGACTTTGTTATTTCAGAGTTCAGTACAAAAATCAATCTTGGCACTTAGTTCTTCTACTTCAGTATTTCTCCTCTGAACCCTTTGGGAAGTATTATATAAAACACTATATAATATTAGCTAAGAGACTTTTAGAATTGGTTACAGTAGGTTTACATAGCAATCTGAATGCCTGCCAATGTTAGTGTTTTCTTGAGAGTGTTTCTTCCTTTCTACACCCTTTAAACATCCGTAAAGTAGTTCCGAGAAAAGAAACAAGTGTAAAGATAACAGAGTATGTTTGGCATTTCTGATAAAGAAAGGGCTGATTTATATACCTTCTGCACACCACTCATATTCACAATTCGTAGTCTTAAACCTCTTTTTTCCTTGCACTTGCAATTTCTTTCTCCCTCATAAACAAAGAGGCGTTCATGAAGGCAAGTGGAATTGGCTTGCATGACTTAAATGGTGTTCTATTATGACAAACAGGGAGCACATTTATTTTCCTTGAAAGTTTCTGGTATGATAATTGCAGAAATAACTGGTTTTTTGTTCAATCCATGCACAAATACCTAAGCACAGAGGAGATACACCAACCATCTCTAGAGACAGCCATTGCTCTCCATTTTTCCAGAGGAGACTGGGGTTTGCATCTTCTTACTGGTTCCTGGAAGTAGTAAGAGGCTGGAAGTGAGATTCCCCTGTCCTGCACTTAGTGGAATTAGTCAAAAGAGCAGTGGAACATGTGAGACATCCCAGAAAGGTCTTTGGAGGTCTAAGTAAAAGTTTGTTTCTGCAGTTCAGCAGAGAATATTTCTGCACAACTATATTGTAAGGGTCATGAGTAAGTTTCTGAGCCTATCTTGGAGATTTTGCAATGAGTAAATTACTGCATTAGAGTTTTAGAGCTGTTTTTGTCAATATTAATTTCAATGTGTAATTGATGTCAATACATAGGAAGCTTTTAGCCTCTCCAAGGAAAGATTAACTCTTACCTGCTTGTTGGCATTTGTATTTATTTAAAGTTAGATTAAAGACTTAAACAAATCTAAATGATCTACATGGATTCACTCAGGATCTGAGGCCATGCCTGAAAGGGGACGTATTCTTTGCTATTATAAAACTGTGTAGTGAAATGAAACAGTTTGTGTGATGGATGTTCTGCATGTTCTTAAATTGTCATTAGTCTTAACCACAACACCATTAAATGGGTCAAAAAACAAGACTATGCAACACTTGGGCATACAATGAATATTTACCAATCTTTAACTAGGAACAACCTCTGTCTCAGCTACAATCTTTTACTGAAGATATTTGTGGCCAAGGGAGCACTTATACTGTCTTGTAACTTCTGTGTCTCTTATGTAGTGCCTAAAAGAACAACAATTGAAGTATATTTACAGGGTGTCTATAATGTGTAGTTATTAGAGAATAGAGATTGTCACAGTTGAGAAGTGTTGAAAATACCCAGATAGATGCCAAATATGTGCAGACCACTGGAACATGTTAACTTTGCAGGACAGTGACTCACCTTAAACAAAATGTTTATAGAGACACTATAACAACTCTCCAGGAGTTTGTATAAGCTTTTGTGTAGAGAATCTGTGCATTAAAGAGAGAGTAAGTAGACCTTGACACAACTGACCATTGTGGTCTACTCTGTCAATAATATACATACTGAAGAGAAGTCATTGATTGGAGTCTCCTGCAGCATTCCTTGACACATCCAACACTACATTCTCTACTGCAGCCATATATTGATAACATACACATAAAGTTCTTTTGTGTGTGCTTTGCAGTGGAAAAGTATTATGGATCCACTGAATCTCCGAAGTATTCTCTTGGAACTTCCATTTGACAACAAAACTCCATACTGCAGGAAAATCTTCCTACTCGTGATTTTAGATTAATTCAAGGTTTTAATATTCTTCTACAGTGGGATTTTTTATTTAATAACTGAATTCAGTCACTACAGAATTAATATTTTCCAAAAGAAATATTCACCTTTCTAGAAAAGATAGGTTGTAATAATGCACTACTATATACCCACAACCTCAAAGACAGAACTGAGGTTGAAATTTTATCATTAACAGCAATAAGTATTTTTGCATTGTCAGGTATGGTGTACCATACTGTATGTTGCAGTCATTACTTACTACTTTGAAAAAGTGGCTTTTTGTATTAACTTCAAGCTCTCTAGTTCAGCAGATTTGCTAGACCTTGAATGTTTAGATAATTTATCTTTTTAATTAATGTACTATGTAAATTGTATATGATTTTATCTGGCAATTACTTCTTATCCTTTAAAGATAATAGTAAATGAAAAATGCCTATTAGTAATGTGTGAACTCCCAAGGGCAGGAATTCAAGGGACTGCAGATGTATATTCAAGTCATATCGAGGAAACAAAACTGCAGTTTGATTTAGTTTAATATCTGCACTAGAAATGTCATAAATTTCCTATTTAGGAAAAAACCCTTAGAACTGAGCTGAAAAAAAGGCCTGAAAACACCTTTACTTGTAATATTTCCAACATTTTCTTTTCAGCTCTGATGAAAACATTGTCTATTATACATTCTTCTCTCTTTCTAGGTCTTACTCTCTTTAAGGATTTTACTTTATCCATGTGTGAATAAAAGCATCTTTATGGCAACAGGTGGAAAATCAACAACTGAAAGTTATTTTGAGCAACTTCCTATGCATTCCCATGTATTGAGAACATCTGAGCGTTGGTTGCAAAATTATAGTTTAGTTTTTATTTTATTATATTTCTTGAGCACAGGCAAGATGATAAGGATGGTATTGTCTGGTGTTTAAAGCACAGAAAACCTGTCACAGTGCTGGGAATGGAGAACGTACTGTGGGTGCTGTCATGTGCAGAACAGTGAGTGGCACAGGCCGTATTGCACACCAGTGAAGCATCAAGGAGGGGAACTGCATTCTCCTGTGACCTGCTCTGTGCAGTGGATCCTTTTACCCAGTGGTGGTACTGGTGCTCTATTTGTGTGCCCAGATAACAAATAAACTCAGTCTGCTGGGATTTAAGAGATTTGTCATCCTATTTCGATTATGAAATGGTAGCCTTTACATTAAAATATTGTGATAGCAATGTAATACGTAATAGATATTTCGTGTAAGTAAAAATACACTAAAGTTGAAAAAATGTCTATGATTTTATTGGGAGCGGCTGCTTTAATATGTTGCATTGTTACATGCTTCTTTTGATATTTTGGACTTCTGAACTTTTTAATCTTTTCATACAAATCAGATGGAGTCTGTCCTCATCTGAACGTAGCTTACATTTGGAAATAACTCAGTTTTGTTTGTGTTTTGTGGGCCATTTGCAAAGTAAGCACAGGAATCAGCAAACTTATTTACAAAGCCAGTTGTTTGTCCTAACTCGGGTCAAAACACTGAGATTTTGTCCTGTGAGCATTCTCTGAAATCCAAATGAATTATTATCAGTCTTCCTTTGCTTTTGATCCTGTTGCAGGATGATGTGTTTTCCTAATGATGCAGAATCTCTCATTAAGTTCAGGAAACAGGATATAAGGATAAGTCAATTGACTCAATTTATGGCCATAATAAAGCAGGCCCTATTACTTTCAGCAATCAAGGCAAGACAAAACTCAAAGTTGTAAAGTTATTATGACAAATAACTTAGTATTTACCTGCAAATATAAAGTTAATACATTTTGTTTTTGAAGGAGAATTCAAGGCATTAAAATCTGAAAATAATAGTCAGAATAGAATGTTTAATATTTCAACTCACAATATTTCAGAATGATGAACTACAAGAATTTTTTTAAGTATTTCCTAATGTCTGCTCTACATCTCCTTTCAGCCTTTCTGAGTCAGTGTTAACAGCTGGGGCATTTTTTTTTTCTTTTCTTACTTGCAATATAATTAAAAACAAATTTAGAGGGAGAATAGAAGTTTTGTCTGTTGGAGGCCTGTTAGTTTTTAGGAAGGTGACTGGCAACATACACAGCTGTTCCTGACAATTATAAAGTTTAAACAGCAAAACAAGGGAAAGAGGCTGAATTTACCAAATATGGGTTCCTTTGTTTGTCAGTGAAAGGAAGTCATTGAACAGGCTAGAGTTCTTCATGCAACAGGCTTAAATCAAACTTCTTTACACATAATTTCATTACAGAAGTCACAGATGAGGCTTGATAGCTTCTCAGGGAAAGCAATGCAATAGATGTTTCCAAACTGCATGGAACACAGTAGCAGGAAAAGAAAACAGTTGCAACTGGGACCTCTTGGAGCAAGTCCAGAGGTGTGCCATAAAGATGATCAGAGGGCTGGAGCAACACTCCTCTGATGGCAGGCTGAGAGAGCTGGGGCTGTTCAGCCAGGAGACAAGAAGGTTCTGAAGAGACCTTAGAACACCTTCCAGTACCTGAAGGGGACCTACAATAAAGCTGGAGAAGGAATTTTCACAAGGGCATGGAGGGGCAGGACAAGGGATAATGGCTGTAAACTGCAAGAGTGGAGTTTTAAATTAAATATTAGGAAGAAATTCTTTACTGTGACAGTAGTGAACCACTGGAACAGGTTGCCCAGAGAAGCTGTGGATGTCCCATCCCTGGAAGTGTTCAAGGCCAGCTTGGATGGGGCCCTGAGCAAGCTGTTCTAGTGGAAGGTGTCCCTGCTCATAACAGGCGTTTTGGAACTAGATCATCTTTAAGGTCCCTTCCAAACCAAAACTTTCTGTGATTCTATTTAAGCTTTTTTTTTTTTTGCCATAACAACAGAAGTACGTTCAATTTCAACTGGAATATAGTCCAAAACTGGCAGAGAGATGTTGTTTATTCATGCAATGCCTTGAACTCCATTTACCTATATTCAACTCAGTTTAAAATTGTGAAGAGGTTTTGTGTTTGTGCATTAATTAATTCTGTCATGGTGAAAATATTGCCAAAAGAGGAAAATGAGACAACTCTGAAGGAAATGTCTGAAGCAAGTTGTCAGTCATTAGTACGATTTCCAAGTATCGAACTATGGTGCTCAGGAACAAATCTGTTTTGAGATGCCCTGACTCTGTACGGGTTGTTACTCCGAGGAATATTTAAATCAGGGCTTTGATCACCTACAACCCTTCCTGTAAAGAAAAATGCATTCATCTGGGTGTCTTATGTCCAAAGTCAGTTCAAAAAATAATACTTCATTCATGTTACTTTTGACTTGTTCAAAATGTCTTCTGTGGTGTCACACAGGAAGCAGATAGCCCAAGAATTATGTGAGTGACCTTTACATATCATTTTTATGTTTGATTGTAAAGTGTTTTTGAATCTTAAGGAGTTTTAAGTGCTAAGTGCAAGGCATCATGAATATTACATAACTGTATGTTCATTAGCATTAAAAATTCAGAAAAAAAAATTTTCCAGTGCCAGAACTTATTCCTATGTTCAGTCACTTAACAGGCAAAGTTAAAATGAAGTACGAGCAACACCTTTCCTGTGCCAAGAAAAACAGTGCATTTCAAGACAGGGGGCAAAGGAAGTAGAGTCAACATTGAAAACATTTTCACTGTCCAGTTTGTACAACTGCTGTGAAAAATTGTCTTGAAGCCCATTTACCATATCTCACCTTGCTTTTTCTCCCTTGATATTTGTGCCAACACTTCTGAATAACTACTGTTTACTACACTAGTCAAAATGAAATACAACAGCAGGAACAGTGCAGACACTGTGTAAAGTATACGTAATAATGATATTCATGATTTTACTAACTTACTGAATGAGAATTTACCTTGGGAATAGGGATGAGTTTGCTGTCCATCATCATTAGTTCATTCATCAGCTAGATGTTGCTCTGGGCAGCTGGTATGCTATTTGCCTCTCCTGGATATAGCTTGCCTTTTAGCCAGAAAGATTTGCATTTCTTTTGTTTGCTTCTTGTACTTGCTGTGAGCAGTAAGGGAAAGGAAGCTGCTGCTCTGTGAAGAATCTGAAACTGAACACTTTCAACACCTGAAGAGCCAGAAAGCTTCATGACTCTGTGCCGTAGGATTTGTGGTTTTTTGGGAGGAGTCCGACCTTTTGATTCAGCTGATTGTTAATTTTTAACTTTGCAGATGACTTCCAGGAGCTTATATTAGCTGAATCTGATTTTGCAAGAGCACTTATGGTCTCCCTTTTAAAATCAGTTTGTTGCTGCTGTTAGATAACTTGAATAATTTTTGAGGATAAATTAATATTTTTGTCTTTTTTCATAACTAAGCCTTTCCTGGGATAGATATACCTGTGTAACTCCCACTCTTCTGCTTCATTGACTCTCCCTCATTTCAAACCTCGTTTGAAACATATTTTCTTTCTCCTGTGGTTTGTTACTTAAGTCCATTACTTAGTTACTAAACATATTTATTTACAAACACATAGAGTAGTACTGAATGGCTTGTGAACAGGTGTGTTTTACTGCTTTGCCCTCATAGCTACAGCTGAAAAAAAAAAAAAGAAAAAACATACATGTTTAGATCTGATAATCTGATGTGGCTGCAAAGTAAATATAGGCATCTTCATAAATCTCATAAAAATTCATTAATCTTTTTTAGATTTAGATATTATGACAACATATTCTCTTTCATCTTCTAGGTTTTGAAAACAGCATAAAAAAATGCACAAACTGACTTACTCTTCCCCAGTATAGGAAAATTAGAACTGAAAGGCCTGATTTAAAAAAAAAAACCCAAACATAAAATAGAAGCCCCCTAAACTGTCTGGAAGAATGTCAAGTGATTTTAGTGAGCTTTGGATCCACTCCTTGGTGGTATCAACAACGTAAGCAAAACTCAGTTTTACTGTGGTACAGACTTGGTGAATGAATGCTGGCATTTGAGGATAGTGCGATAGTAGAGGAAGGGGAAGTTGGGTTGCTGGGGATCTGAAAGCAGACACTGGTCAGTAGGGCTTCAGAGGAAGAATTGTAAAAGGTTGTATGAGGGGATGAAGACTTGTGGAGTCAGTAGAGCTCTGGAGAATTTGGTGTCTGAGAAATAGTAGCATTTGATTTGAGAAATCACAGATCATCTCCATCCATAGGAGATTATGAAGGTGAGCTTTGGCAGAGAGCTTAGTAATGTAAGAAGAAGAAGTTAGGGAAAAGGGACTGGAAATACTCAATAGGTTATGGGGTATGCATCTTTGTTGTCTGTGGTTGGTGGTTGGGCAGGGATGTGGTTCTCTTAGTCCTCTTCAGCCTTTCTGGGGGACTATTTCTTGCCTTACTCACAGAAGCTTTTGAATTGGAATTCAATTTTTTGAGTCTTCTGGAGTGGGAAAGAAGGGAAAGAGGAAGACAAGATCCAAATCCAAAGAGTTTCCTGTGTGTGGGAGGTTAAGACTAGAACCACATCTGGGAAAGAATGGTGTAGGAATTGAGAAATGAACTGTACTCATGAGAGCAGGGCTTTCTTCCCCTTTGGGGAATATCTGCTGGTACTGAGAGGAACAGTTGGCAATGAACACTATGCCTTGCACTCTCTTGGGCAGTAATGGCAGGAGCAGTTGGCTCTGAAAGCAGAAGAGGTTAAGACAAGGTCTCATGTCTTGTTAGACACAAAATAAGTGGTCACTGCAGGCTCTTGCTGCTTTGTTGAGTGAGCGTTCTGGCCATGTGTGATCAACATAGGAAAGTTCACAAGCCCTTCTCAGAGAGTGTGTACTTCTCATTTAAGCTGTTGGTTGGTGTGTGTATTGATGATAAAACAACCAGGATAGAAATTAAAATGTATGTAGCAAATGTTGACTTCCAGGTGTATATATTTCTTTTTAAAGTTGCCCTAAGAAAAAGCCCTCTGTAGTCACTTTGTGAATTAGAAAAGAGAGATCCAAGCAGTGGCTGCAGCAGCTGTAGGTGACTGCTGAGTAGCCAACATTTATATTTCAAAAAGTCAGTGCGCATTTGAAAAAGTTCACTGCACATTCATGTGTCACTGCATGTTTTTATGGCCCTGCTGTGCATGCAGAATTGTTTGTTTTCTTCAAATAGAAAATAGTGTGAACCTGACCAGCACTATATAATAGCATAGACTCCTCTTCTAACATCTGGTTCCTTTCATACTGTAATAGACAAACAGCTAAACATTCAGTGGCTTAATTTCTTTTTCTTTTTGTAAGTCTGAGGCATTCAGATGCTTATCAGATCTTAACCAGCGTGCTGTTTTTGCTTAGGCAAAATCACTACTGACTTTGAAGCCCATATCAGCTTTGTTTAGCTAATGAGCAGTGACTTGAGAATTTGGCCCTGAATTCCTTTTATAGATAAATCATCTGGAGCTCTCACATAAACAAACTGACTACTTATGTTTCGAGTATTTTTGGGGTTTCCTCGCATCAGGAGCATCACAGAAGTAAATGACCTTTCTCACAATCCTTTAGTTTCAAAGTGGGATTGGAAATTTAAAATAGAGGTCTATATAAAACACAGTTTTCCTGGCGGGAAAGTGAAGTAAGTTCAACAACTTTATACCCAGTGACACTCCCACAGAAACAGATAGCAGGAGTATGAGACTTCAGTAGGAGCAAAAATGACAAAGACTACTAGGAAATAGGACCGTGTGACCAAACGTTTGCGAACTTGCAGCTGCAAGACATTATATAACATGTGGACAGTTACACAGGTGTTATAAAATTGCTGGTGTTGAGGGACTATTTGATTAGCTAATTGCCCTTATAAAGGAACAACCTAACCTGTGTGAAACTCCCCCACCTGAAAACTCCTTTTTCCATTCTATTTTCAAATTTTCTCTCCTCAAATTGCAGCTAAAAATAATTGGAAATTTAGAAGAAAAGAAAGAAAGAAAAGGAGAATCAAATTTGTCAATAAAAAAATCAACTTTTAAAATTCCTCCCTGGTGGTCTGGTATTATTAAATATTCTCCTTGATTTTTTTTTAATCTTGGTTTATTGGAGGGAGAAAAACAATTATCTGTAAACGTAATTTTTAATGCATGGTAATAAAAATAAATGGTACAGCTCTGCTGCTGCTCACCTAAATCTTCTTCCCTGGTGGTCTAGTGGTATTAAATAATCTGTTCCACATGTATTCATCATTTGCTGACAGGAAAAGGAAAACTTTTTACATTTTATTGTTCACAAAACAAACACAATGTTACTTAATCAGGTGGGGAAGACTTTTCTGAGGATCACTCAAGAAACAAAAGAAACATTTTACTTCCCCAGATGGTGTAATTTTAGCTCTCCTAATTTACATGACAATTATCATGAAACTAGAAGGGCAGAATTTATTTCCAGGATGCCCTTTGTGTTCAGTTCTACTTTGTCCAGATTATATTTGTAATGGTTTTATTCTCTTCTGCAACAAATTAGCTAAGTAATGAGTGTTTGCCACAAGTTATCTCATTGCTGATGAGGCATTGTTGGCTTTAGGATATTTACTGTCAGTTTTACACTCATACATAACGTGTTTTTTATGTAACTCTTATGGTGCTTTACTAAATTAGATCAGCAAACCTTTATTTATCCTACTGATAAACTGGTAGGTGGTGGTGTGCAGTGTGGACTTGCCTGCAGCTCTGTGACAATTCCATGACAAGGGAGGAAAATAGAATCCCCTGTTTCTGGGTTTTTTTCCCGATCTTACAGACCTCAAGTATCTTTCACTTCACGAAGATTTAATTTTTCAAATACCCTTAAAGAAAATAAGCTTTTGGCAATTGAAGTGGAGCACTCATTAACTCTTATCCATCATCTTTTCTGGCATTTGTGCAAGTCGGAAAAAAAATGCTGGAGAAATTTTTCCTTTACTAGTTTTAAACACTGTAATGTCATGGTGTGTGTACTCTCTTCCCAGAGATGGGAGAACAAAAAATATTGATTTGTTGAACAGGGTATTATTGTATTAACACTGAATTTTGAAAATACAACATTTCCACACTGTTATATTTTTGGGTTTGGCATAATGTTAAGTAACGTATTTTAGAGATTTATCTGTCCTAACTGATGATGCTTTTCATCTTATAAAACAATATATATGATTTACTTATTAAATACAGGCTGATATTATTAACATATAAATCTCGAGTTTTATATGGGGTGTATACTTCATATGGCACATTGGGGATGTTGACAGGAACTGCTTCATTTCCTTTGGGTTGTTTTACTTTGATACAGTTTAGACATTGAAAACAGCAGTGGGCACAAAATGCACGCTGGCTCATTTCTACAAAAGCTGGTGCAGGGGCTGGTTTTTTTCCTAAAAAGCCTGTAACTAACAGGAGCATAATCGACTGCCACGAGATGTAATTTTGTTCTCATTAGGCTGTGAAGACTTGATAGCTCAAGAGAGGTAAACCACCAGAGAAGAATAGATTCCCTATGACAATGATGTTAAAAGTAAAACATTGTTCTAAAGGGTTCAAAGCCCATTCTTTGGAAGCACAAATACTTTTGCTTTAAAATAGGAAGATATGTACTTTTGGTTTTAAACATGAATTGCTTTTATCTCAGAGGTATAAAATAATTAACTTAAACTCTGATAAAATCTGTAGTTTGTAATTGAAAACATGTGCATTGTGGGACCAGTGGAATGTTTCCAGCCAAGCTGTGTGTGGCAGAAAAGAATCTCTACAGAGCTCAAAGCATTCCTGGTTTTATGGTGAATGTCTCTCTCTCCTCACTGAATTCTTATTAATCAGTTTTATTTACATGGCGTTCTAGTGATCTGCTGAAGAGTAAAATGCTTTAAAAACATTTTGAAAGATACATAAGAGTCCTTGAGGGAGTAGACTTTAATTTAGCAGCAAGTTCCATTATAAACCACACTCAGTGATAAGGCTTGAAAAACCCCAAACTTGTTATGCATGTGTGTATGCACATAATTATTTTCTACTGATGTTGTTGGAACGACTTCTTGGGAAACTCCCTCAGAGTGGAGTGATGAATTGTTTGCGTGGCCATGATAAGGATATATTTCATT
Source organism: Sclerurus mexicanus (assembly GCA_013396755.1). Taxonomy (NCBI): domain Eukaryota; kingdom Metazoa; phylum Chordata; class Aves; order Passeriformes; family Furnariidae; genus Sclerurus; species Sclerurus mexicanus. The sequence goes on along the minus strand of VWZF01001894.1, from coordinate 361,636 downwards.
AGAATATAGTATTTATTCACATTAACTACCATGAATATATTATAAAAAGTTTTTCTTTTAACAGCTTCTCTCTGGGGCATGTATTTCCCAGGGATGGTAACACAAACCAGAGTGCTGCCTTTGGGGCAAATATCACACTGTTAAAAATGAAGATTGAAAAGGAAAACCTAATCTAAACCCACTACTTGTCTCTAGCAAACAGTCTCTTCCTCCCCTCCTCCCCCAAATATTACTTTTCATAAAATATTTTATTTAAAAAGAAACTCATAGCTTCTACAGACTGTTAAATTCTCAGCAATGGGATCTATTGTTACATTCCCAAACTGCCTGAGTATATTTCCTAATTATCTGTAGTACCACAGTACTGCAGATTGAGTTTTAATCCCTGTAGCATTCCTCAGAAGACAATCTTTGTGTAGTTACACTGGAAGAAAAGTTCAGTCTGTGTTACAAAAGCTTCCTAGGCCATAGATAAGTATATTTTATCTTCCTTATAGTAACTCCCATGTTGCTGTGGCTGCTGTTGCTGTGGAACTCTCTGTAGTCTTATTAGGTAATTCACAGGAAGCTCAGATACATCTGTGTGAATTGCTGATCTACCTGCAGAGTCTATGAAAAAGTCACTATCTGATTGTGTAAATGAATACTGAAAATGTATTTGATCACAGAATGACACACAGGGTCTGCAAGTACTTAATTAGCCAGAATGCTTTTAAAAAGCACAATGATAAAAATGGAAATTCCATTGCATAGACTGACTACAGAAATCTTCCAGGTAGGACGGTGACTGCAGCACAGATCTCTGTAGCTTGTGTTAATTGAGAAACTAGTAACCATTGGAGGTTACTGTTTCCTTAGAGACCTCATATGACTTGAGGAGAGAAAAGCATTTTGATGATGAAGTGTGTTAACAGCAAAGAAATGTAATGTTTTATTCTCTGTTCTGAAGATGTAGGATCCTTTTGGTCTCATTTCTATAAAGTCCTTCTAATTTCAGATGGCTCAATTCTCAAATCTGAAATCATTACTCTAACGTAACTGCTTTCAATATTGGAAGAAGAATGTAAACAACTTCATGCTTTGAAAGAACCATTATTTTTGTAGTGGTTTTTTGTTTTCTTACTTTTTTGCCCTCATAAACGAGTCTGACTCTGAAGCCACTGAAGAGTTCAGTGCTAAGCTTTAAGTTTGGGAAAAAGGTCTCATCTCTGGTAAAGGCAGAGAGATTTCCTATAATAAAAAAGTTTTTAATTTCAGGATAAGAAATCATGGCTAAAACTATGAAGAAACAGTGTCCTGATCCCATTCAGCTACAGCCACCAAATCTATTTGAAACATTACATTTTGTAAAAGCCAAAACAGATTCTTCAGTACAAACAAATATACCACCTACCCTTGTGCTGATACGTTCCAAAGTACCAGGAACTTATACACTAATTAGAATAAAAATAGTATCTAGTCTATATTAACAGGAATCTAAAGGAAGCTAGTGAGTGCTCAGTCTGAAACAAACAGAAGGGATCCTTTTTTCCCATGAAAGAAAGTAAACAGTGGAATTCCTGACCTCAGTGTTTATGTTTAGAATTAAACATGCAAAAAACCATTATGTTTAAAAAAACAATTAGATAAATTTCTGAGAGAAAAATATTAAACACAAATTTTTCTGCTTTGGCTTAGAAAGTCCCCAAAATACAGATTGCTAGGAGGTGAACAACTATTCTGGAGGAATACCAGTATATGATATGTAACCCTTCCAAGGCATCCTTAGTGGCTATAAGAGAAGGCAGGATGGGGGATTAGATAGACTTTGGTTATGGCTGTTCTTCTGTTGATACACTGCTGTAATATCATTACTTTGACAGCACTAGTCCTTTGTCACAGAGTAATTCTTCTTAGAAGTTGTTAGTCTCTGATATTTGCACTAATATCAAGGACATCAGTCTTCATAGTCAGAGTTAAGAATTAAAATAGTCAGTATTTATGAGCATTGTTCTTATTTCTGTTATTGCCTCTTTTTGTGACTTCGAATTCTTCAGCTTGTGTGCCTCTGCTTACCTAACTTAAACTATTTTTGAGTTTTCATTAGCTGAGTGTTAAGATTCTGGGTGATGTTAAAAGAAGAGTCAATTGATACTGAAAAAGGCTCTACCTAATGATTTTTATTTATCATTGTTCTCCTTAATTTTGATTTTCATATTTGCATTAATTTCACAAAGTGCAAGTGTGCAGAAACAATGATGAAGAAGGGTGATACATACTGGCAAAACATATATTTGGAAGGGTAAAAAAGCAGGTTTCGAAGTTATAAGCAGTAAATCTAAGGAAAGTATAATTAGCATCGGAAAATCCTTTTGAGCCAACACAGTGTATAGCATTAACCTAACTATTATTATGCATTATAGCAATACATTGACATGCCCTTAATCATACGGAATCAAGACAGTGATACACAAATGATTTATCAAAACTTCATGACTTCTGGTCATCTCAGCATATGATATTGTCCTTCTTCAAGGCAACCATGAATAAAAATATGAATCTTCCTATATTTTGGGTTCTTCTTCAAGGAAGAACATACCTGTGGACATCTGATAGAAGAGGAGTATTACTGCATCAGAAGCTCTGAAGAGTGGTGGCAACCCTCACAGCCCCTTTATTTCTTTGTTTTGAACTCACTGCTGCAGGAGTTTGAGCAGCCTAATTGTGCATGCGTGGTGTCTTTTCAGTACATAGTTGAATGGGAGCCTTTTGTTCTTTAAATAGTTATCATGCATAAGACTTAATCTGAAGAATGGTAATTTACCTAAAACAAGCAAGTCTGCTGTCTTTGTGTATAGGCTGGAAATCATACTCATAGTTGTAACTAATAAAACTAATTAAGAGACATCATCATCAGAACTTGACATGATTTTCTCAACCTATAACGTAGGTTCAAAATTGAACCTCTCAAACGCAGTTCTGCATTATCCAGATCCAAATCAATAAAAACAGGTTCACTGTGGAAGTGCTTTCAAAACTTAATGCACAAACCCAAATATCCTGCCCTTTTTGTTAATATTTATAATGTAGCACTCAGTTCTTTTAAGTCTTTCCTAAAATGCTGAAATATTCAAGAATACCATAAAAATTGTTTTTTTTTCTTTAGAACTACAGTCGATTTCACCTTGGGAGTAGTCCTATGTGGCCTCTTTGGCACTCAGAAGGAGGAACTGCTGAGATTTCTATTTCTTGCCCTGTCTGTGAAACACTACTGTGACACCTCAGAGAAGTGCACAGCCAGTGCTGTAATCATAATAGGACAGGCTCTTTTGCTCAACAAAACATAAACCCATCCTTTTCACATAGAATATATAATAGAGTCTGGAATAGAACTCATTGCCTTTTGTTACTAAATATTAGTAAATTAGTATTATAGGACAATGTGGTTCAACATTTTTTGTTATGTGAGAGTCAACTAAATGTGAATGAATTCAGAGGAGGTATTGGCAATCAAAGGTGAGGATTGGCTGGGTAAAGTAGTGTTGAATGTATATAATAGCTTTGAGCAAGTGGAAAGTCATTTTGTATGGTCATAAGACCATAAAATATCCCAAAATTATTATCAAACAAGGGTCTTAACTCATGGGTTGGAAACTGAGCACAGTAATACAGCTGAGTACAGAGAAATCTTCCCAGAGAGGGTAGGATTGCTCTTCCATTGTAATCTACTGGCCATCAGCTTGTTCCAGGGCAGAGAGTGGGGGCTGTGGTGATAGAACCAGCGAGTTACCTGTTCCCAGGTGTGCATTAGTCTCCGTAGCTGCAGGTTGTGCACAGCTCCTGCAGCTACACAGCAGAGCTTTTTCAGTGGCTTCTAGCCTTTGTTATCCTCACACTAAGCACGAGAATCACACTGTGACATTGAACATATGGACCTGTTCTACAAGAAGCTGCACAGGTAAATAAGCTGTTTTATGTGAGAGGAAGAGGTGGTTATGGATACATTTTATGTGCAGTATATACCTACCCTTGAAATGGTTCAGCTAAGCTGAGCAATGTCAAACACAGGATTGATTAGGCATATGGCAATAGCAGAATTAACAGGTTTTGTGAGTAGTTTAACTCTCTTCACCTTTTTTCTGTTTCCCTCATCTGTGCGGTTATCACATTAAAGTGTACCAAAATGCTGCCTGCTCATTAAAGATTGAATGCACCTGTGGCAGTCCATAAACTAAGGCCAGAGCTTCAGAAATGCTGAGAGCCTGGCAACTGCAGCTGATAGCAACAGGAGATGCAGGTGCTCTGCACATCTGAAAATTCAGGGCTGATTTTTGCCAGAGATCTGTCTTAAGCCTGGCTCTATGTGCTCTTGGGGAAAAGTATTAAAAAGGCCAAATCACACACTCATGTGCAAATGAAGAAATGCTTTCATTGTTTTCATATGTACGCTTGAGATAAATCTTTTAGAATGTCAGAGTAAAAATAAAATCCTTCACACCATTTGCAGTTATTTGCAATGTTTTGAACCTTTATCAGAATAGAGCTGCAGGTTTCCTGAGGGCTAGGCCATGTAAATGTGCAGCTCATGCCCTGGAGACAGATCCTTGCAATGTGGAGAGCCTCACTATGTGCTCATGCTTAAGAACTACAGAGTCCTCCTTGAAGGAGTGAAGTTTATAGAGACAATAGAGACATACAGGGCTGAAGTTTCAGCACTTGCAAGGGACATCAAAAGGAAATATGTTTTAAATGTGAAAAGTTAAAAAGTGCTATGGATGGTGATCTGAGCGTCAGGTATTAGCAAAATTATTGTTGATGGTTTTGGCAATGAGTAGCTATTTCCAACTTCTTCCTTCTCCTTTCAGGAAAATGAGAAAGTAGTACCACACAAAATAATAATAATACTGCCTCAATTCATAGATTTTGGCTTTGTTCTTGCGTTTTAAGAAAAATGCATTTGTATTCACTTGAGGAACTCTAGAGAGATGCCCACATAGAAATGAACAATTCTGTATTTGGGGCCACATGTTCTGTGGGGCATACAGAGAAAAAACTGCATAGGTATTTGTTTGCGGAACAAGGCGGGGATCTGTGGGGAAATACTGCATGCAGTCATCTCATTAAAAGCTTCCTCACAGACTGTGTAGAGCTTTCTACTGGACTTTGTCTGGTTTGCTAATTTAGCGTCAGTTTTATGTAGCTGTGTGTGTGACTATATTACCCATCACAGGATCATCACAGACCTTAGTGGAATTGTCCTCTGCAGGAAGACTGTTAACTGCCCGGATATCACAAGGTTGTGGTATTATAGACGTTGTTGCTTAATACAGCGATAGTCCTTTCTTTGCCTTCTGAATTGTATATTCAGTATTTTCATAAGTGCTAAGCTGACTTGAAGTTTAAAAACAATCCCTTCCCATGAAATACTAAACAGAATTATCACTGATTTTGTTTCAGTCAGTGGATGTATTTATGAAAGATACAAGTCTGTTACTTTAAAGAAAGCACTCTGGCTGAGTTTATAAATATTAAACAATAAAATTAGTAATTTTTAGTATATTACCCTGCTAGTCATTGGCTGAATAGACGATATGCCCTATATTTTCACAATATTAAAGGCAACATCTCTAACAAACAAGCCCAAATACCCTCTGCCAGGGGGAAGAAAAAAGCAAAAATAAAGCAAAAAAAGCATCTCATTTTCATAAATTTGCATATAACACAACATTTAACTATTATAACCTTTTTCAAAAAAATCCTTGACTTATGACAGATCCCATTGTGTTGTTGGGTTGTTGTTTATTTTTTCTTTGGTTTTTTGTTTTGTGTTTGTTTTGTTTTGTTTTTTTTTTTTAAATTCTTCACTGAGCTATTGGACAGTTTTAGAAACGAACAGAGGCCTCAAGATACTGCCCAACTGGCAAGTGTTCTGTCCCTTTAAGAGTCTTGATTGTCATGAGGAGTCTGCATGCTTCAGAGCGACAATAGTGTCAGTCTGATTTTTAAAAAGTGATTGAAAAAGATAGGACTTTCATCTACAGTGACCTTTCTAGATACTGAAATGCACTCTTGTCCCCATCTCATCTGCAGCAGTGTCCAAAGAAATTCTCAGTTTCTAGAATATTTCTTTAAAGTGCTAGGGTTAGATGGCAGTACGGTGCAATTTTTCTTAAAGATAAATTAGAGGGGTAGGTTAGTGTAGGTAAAAGTGTTCTAAAGCAAGAAAAATAACCGGATGCAAGAATGGTAAAAGGAGAAGGAATACCAAATTAATAATAAAATATTCAGTGCTTTTCAATTAACTGTTCGGGCGATTAGTATACTAGTGGATTATATAATAAAAATCATGTCTATTAATTTTTTGCAGCCATTATCTTGTATGTGATTTACTCCCTTCAAATCATTAACAGTGCTATTAAAAGGTGAATGTAGATGAACATTCTGGGTAGTGCAGGAAAATAATATGGCTGAGGGTCAAGAATGAAGCTGAAAACTAAGAGGTTTTAGAGGACAGAGGTGGGGGACTGAAAGGGAACAGAAACCTGAAAGGAAATGAAATGAGGAGGAAGGAATACAGCAAACACCGTGATCTGACTCCAATTCCTTACGGTAGCTGAAGTGCTTTTCTGGTAAAATGCCTCCTCTCTTCCCCAAAATGCTGCAGTTTAATCTTAATCCTGAACAAACCTTCATTTCATGAAAGGCACAGCCTTTTGGAATCACACAGCTCTTCTTCACAATGGAAATCTGTGTGTACATCCTGAAGAAGATAAATATGTGTATGAAGAAGAGTCCCCGGGGTCTTTTCTGAAGCAATGAAGCATCCTTGTTTCAGGTTACAATGGCAGCTTGAGGGCAGCATTTCCATCCAGAAGAAAGCGGCTGTGACTCTTCATAAATAGAGCCCTTCTTGGAAAATGAGATAAAATGCATAACCAGGAATGTGTTAACCAAAGAGAGAAGAGAAACATCAGCAAAATGAAAATGAACGGCTGACGCATAGTTGGGGAAAGGTTACCAGTGGGAATTTGTTTGTCTGAATGGGTGTTTTGTTGTATAAATAGGTGTATTTTTGTCATTGTATTAGTTGCTAGTATTAATTAAAATTGTAATCAAATTTCCCTGGTGCTTTTCACACCTGAAAATGACAGTCCTTCACACAGCTGTAAGGATTCACTGACTCAGACTTTTGTGTTAATGTTTGTATCTTATGCTCAGGTACCAGCTAATTAGACTGTGCATTTAAAGTGAGATAATTCTTTCTTTATTTTTTTGCATTATGGTTTTGAGTAGAAAGGTTGGGCTTCTGCAAAAGAGGTATTAGCAATGCTTTGTGACTGACAAAGCATGTTATATTAAAAGATCCACAATAGGTTTTGCATATCCAGCACCTTTTTATAAACATAGACTCCAGGCAAATGTCAGCTGGGGGGAGAAAGAGGTGCTAGCCAGCCTGGTATAGGGATGCTAACAGCATTGTCTCTGTGAAACAATATGACTGAAGATTTTGGCCTGCAGTGTGGCTGTGTGATGAACTCTCCAGTGTTTGCTTCTTGTCTCCCCCCCAACTCCTTGACTGATACTCTGATAGCAGCAGAAGACATGTGCACACTTACACCCATTTTATAGAACCCATTGGCCCAGGCCTAACCACTGCGCAGGCCAGGGACTGTGTTGTCCGACACTCTGTCTCTCAGATACCTGGGAAATGAAGGGGTTTTCAAGTCTAGCAATTATTTTACACCTTTGCAAGGAAGGAAAGAAATAGGATGATAATTTTAATAGCAATTAAACACCAAGGATAAGTTGTGAACCTGAGTTGCAGCTACTAGTTGCAATTGCTCCTCATACTCCCTCAGCTTCTGGTTCTGGACCTTCTGAAATTGAGTGGAAGTCCAGTAGAACTTCACTCCCCCAGTCAGCAAATATTGCCTAGAGGAAGAATACACTTCTGAGTCTACAGGAGAGTCAAAGTTGGAGAGTGAAGAATGATAACTGTGGGTGCACAAGGACATATATTTTCTCACCGTATGGTTGGGGTTTTGTTTGTTTGGTTTTCAAATGTGCAGGTTTCATCTCATTACTTGTTCCACAGGTCAGGGTCATGCCTCCCTTCACACATATCTAAAGGAATGAAGATGAAGGCCTTAAATAGTTGATTGTCTCATATTTCCATAGGTTTTGGTACGTGCCTTCAGAAAATTCTTTGAGAAGTGTTAAGTGACTTGCCTCTCCTTTCTGAGTTACAGTGTCCTTATCTCTTCAGAATAAAAAAACCTGCTTATTTATTAATCATTTTAACAAGCAAAATTACAGTGAAATTATGATACATTATTTTTGTACTATTTCACAGTAATTAATATCATTAACTTGCATAACCTAACATAATGAGAGGGAACCTTTACAAAATTTTTCAGTTTCACAAAGGCAAATCATAATTTGAACATCAACACCATGATATATGTCATGCATCAGTTTTTTTCAAGAATGCTGCAAAAGAAGTAGTCTCTTCCTTTAAAATCTTTGTATAGGGGCAGTGTAGAGAACTACAGATTTAACTGGGTTATCTGGCCCTAAACATGCTCATAGAAGTCACACCACCAAATGGAGTAATGACTGATGGGATTAAAAGACCTCCAGAGAAGCACATTTTGACTTTTAGAAAGTATGAGAGAAATAATAAATATGTGCCATGTGAATTTAGAGTTTTCTGTGTTTTGGCTGTGTTTCTTTATATGTTAAAGGTACATTAATTCACACATTTTCAACTGCTTTTATAATGAAACAGAGTAAAGGGATGAGAAAGAATTAACAAATGCCATATGAAAGTCAGTCTACTTTTCACAGAGCTTGACATTCAACATCTGCTCTCAAAGAGCCTTAATTTCTGACTTCATATTGTCCCTTGCTTCAACCACAATCTTTACATAAAAAATTTAGTGAAGGAGCAGCTTTTAAAAAATTCTGCATTCTCATGAATGTGTCATTGTTTTAACGCCTCCTGTCACAAGGCTTCTGCTGATTCTTTATTGCCAATCCAGTTGAGTTCTCTTTCTGTAGAGTAGCATCTCCCTTATCTCTCACCCAGCCTTCTGCAGAGTACTTCCTTTTGTTGTCCATCTTCTCCTTGGTGTGCTGATGTGAAGTCCAGACTCATAAACCTGAGCCCCTATTGTACTGTTTTTATCATTAGATAATGCAACTGACATTATTTTTTTAATTAATATTGGATTCGTATACATTTGTGAGTTTTACAGTTTAATTATGCACTCCATGAAAAAAGTACTTTCTTTTCTTAGTTAAAGAGCTGCTTGCTGATTATTCCTTGAGAATTTAAGGAGTCGAATGCACATTCTGTGTAGTATCAAAACCAGTCTGAAACAAGGCAATTATGACCTTGTCCATTAATAGGCTTGTTTCTCTGTCAAAGTTGAGAAAATAACAGTCTTTCTTTCATTAGCTGAGGTGGCTTTAACACACAACATTCTTGCAAACCAAAAGACTCCTTTTGGAAATGAACAACCTTCCGAAATATTGTCTGCTTCTCAAGTGTCAGCCTCATTTCTGTTGCCATTGAAGACAAAAGCAATTTTCCGTATGTGATATTTTAGTTTTATTCTACTAAAAGCAACATACAATTTGAAAAATCTCAAAGAACAATTATAGCACTATTTACGACATACATAATGTTCCAACTTGCCTTTCTCCGTCATTCTGTCTTTCATATGCTGTCATACCCAAACATAGCCTGATCTCCTATGCACTACGAGCATGAGTACTGCTAAAATCTATTAGAATATTTCCTTGGATGAGTCTTCTTAGATAGCAGAAGTTGTACAGATAAATGCATATATATTTACACTTTTTATTAGTTGCATAAGAAATATGGGGTAAAGACAATTTTCTGAATGTCACTAAGTTACTTCAGCTGTTTATCCAGAACACTTGTTGTGTTAGCTCTTCTACTTTATAATAAATACATAGATGCTGAATTAAGAGTGGCAGCTTTATGTCAACTTTCATAATCTGAATTATGTCTCATAAGTGACATAAAAACTCACTAATGTATTCTGAATAGGCCATAGATAAAAATCTTTTCTGCTCATATAAAAATCTAGAAACTGCTCCAAGTTGACTGAAATGAAGACCTGACTATAATGAAATAGCAACTTGACAAAAATTCTAAGTGTATATAAATAACCAAATTAAAGAAGTGTAAAAGCCTTACTATAAGGATCAGAATATGTGATTAGATAGAAATGTCTTTTGGGCCTTTCAGTGGTAGCATCAATATTAAGGAATGAAGTTTGCTTGAAAAAGTCTTTTAACAGCATATGACAACTCTGGACTGAGGGCGAGCTCTGAGCTGATCTTAGAGCTCTGGTGTTACTGAGGTTGGTGGGGTGTCATTATGTAATTGCATCCAGCTGATTTCTTTGCAGTAATTCCTACATTTCTTAAGTAACACAAAACAGGAAATAATAAAACAGTAGAACTCCTTCTTTCCTTGCTTCTCCGTACCATATACTAAGTATGCCTTTTGCAGATTTCTATGTTTATTTTTCCCAAATGCTTGTAATTTTTTCTTGGCCTAGAAATTCCATTTAATAAAGTGAGTTTCAGCTTCATTTGCCTTTTTGAGTCTTTATTTGTAAAATGGATGGGTAGCTTACCATAAGCATGTCCTCAGTATTAGTATTATTGCTGGCATTTGTTGGTCTATTGCTTACTTTAATTTGTGTTTAAATATGTTTCATGGTAGCAAGTCACACGTTTCTTGTTCTCTACTGTATCTGGAGTCACATTCGGTTAAAGCTCACTGGTGTTTGTCCTTGGGATTTTGGCATGGCCAGAGAGGAGAGTTATCTGCGGAATTTTAATATGAACTTCACTGGTGTTCAAAGCTCAGTGACATTTGGAACTAGAAGTTTCATTCTGGTCCACCGCTATTCTTAATTTTACTCTGTTTATTACTGCTACTGTAAAAAAGGTATTTCTGGTGCCGTGATTTCTATTGACCCTGATGCCATCAGCCTTACTCTTTACTTCTTAATATGGCAAGAATGGCCTGAAGAAAGTATCACTTATCATTTCAATTGTCAGGTTAGTTTTATATGCAATAGACTGAAACTTCACCCAGACCCATGAAATGAGTTTGTTTAGAGTTGGCCAAAGAATTATATCCTCTGCTTAGATGCCATATGACTGACTTTTTCAGGTGACATTTCTCTTTTATATATTTGTGGGGTTTTTTTAAAAAAAAAATCCTGTAAGACATTTTAACATCTATCACCCACGCAGTGAAGGTTATTACAAGCATATGTCTTGTCAGGTACACATACCACAAAGCATGGCATGTCTTCACAGGGACACTGTGCTAAAAGACAGGCCGATTAAATGGAGAACATTAGAAAAAAGGTGTAAGGACATGGAAATAAAGGGGGAAACTGTTTTCTGTGGGCCAGTAGTTCCGCCACTGACAAAAATCTTGCTGTAATATTTCAATATGTTTTACTTTAAAGATGAGATTTAATTTTATTTGGATGTAGCATAAATCCAGGGACAGCAGTGGTTAGATTTGAGAAACCATAATATGTCACTCTTTCATAAAAAAACAAAGACAGTACGGGTAGTCAGTAGTTTAAGAAAGAATTTATATTTTTTGTCTGATTTCTGGGTTTTCTCAGTTTGAAGGTGATTTCTGAATAAAATACCTTTTCTTATTTGTGGAGCAGCCTGTTCTATTCTGGTATATTCCGGGAAAGATTCATTGGCTACACTCCTTAAGCATGACTGTGCATAAAGCATGTGGAGATAAATTGCTTTCGACTAATAAGTTGGATCTATGTCTTTACTGTTGTTAGGCATAAATCTTCCTCCATATAGGTCTAAATAACTTCTTGTGATAGAACAAATGGTTCTGGAGAGATGGTTATGAACATGAAGCCTGGAAATATCTATTTACATTCTGTTAGTTTCAGCAGGAAATGCAGACCACTGTTTTCCACGTATACAAATATCTGAAATGCATTCTGTTTGGTGGATTGCTGTTACATGCAACAGATATCACACAAGTGAGTGTTTTCTGCCTCCACACATTTTCAAATTGAGATGCTGTCTGGTTATTAAAGTTCTCTGCTTCGATTTCTCAGGAATTACAGGTTAAGTTCCATGATTCCATTATATCTAGGCTCTTAAATGGTGTTTGTCACTGTAGCTCTGGGCTCAGCAGCTCATCAAGGAACGTGACTATCTATCACAGGTTGGTCATTCTCTTATCCCCTCTGCAGGGAAGAAGCATGTGCAATGGAATGTCTTGTTTTGCTAGAGATTTAAGCTTTCATTTTAAAATTCACAAGTTGGTATGGGCTTCTTTTAGGGGCAGCAACGTCAAAGAAATATACCTTGCACAGGGAATGGAATGACATGAGCTTTGCAGCAGTCTTTATTCCTTGTGGGAGTTCGCTTCATGCATTTGGATGAGCTGAGGAAGATCTGTGTTCTGTAGGCAAAAAGTCATTTTTTGTTGAGGGTTCCACTGTTTTAGAGGAGTGTAACAGTTAACAGCCTTCCACTTGGAGCTTGAGGTGTTTTTCTTATGTTCTCTAAGTCCAGAGTGTTGAGGAAATGAGTACATGGTAAAATACAGTGTGTGTCATGTTTGGGGTAGCTCTCAATGAGCTATCTCAGAGTCTTTGGAACAAAAGGAACTTCTGAACATAATTTGAAATTCACTTGGAAATAGAAAACATTTTTGGTATGCTTGTACTTGGGGTGAGATGAGGGAGTACTGTCACAGCCTTCCTTTGTGACCCTTGCACCTGGGGTATCTGGGCTTGCAGATAACCATATACATGCACAAACACCAAGAGTATTACACTTAGAATGTGGTGTTTCACTCCTGGCCAGCCTCTGGCCTAGCATTCACACAGAAGGAGAAAGATATGTACATACACAAAAAAATTTGGATTTTAAAGTACTAAGTACTACTCCTGTCTGTTGTAGAGCGATGTTAAAGAAGTTTTGCAGTGTGATGGGAAATAACATTGAAGAGTGCATTATTGTGCTCATTGTGGTAATTACGTCTATAAAATTGCGATCCAACCTTGTGAATTATTGTAGGATGACTCATGAGTGATGATAACTTGTTATAAGTCTTTGGTGAGTTGGTATTTGCACATCAGATCCGTAATTAGTGGAAGATTCAGAAACTGTGCTCACATAGAGGCAGTTTTGGAAAGATTTGAAGTCAGAAGGAAAGAATTTCTGGCCCTGCATGATTTTAAGACTAGGTCTGTAATGACTACAGTAAAAGTCTACTGCTTTTATTTATAATTACTATATAAAGTATTTTTAGTAAATTTAAATTTTACAAAATTTTTCCTTCTGAGTATCATAAATGAGTGAGTGGGATATGCTCTCCTTTTGCTAATTAAAGACCTGCCAATCTATAGTGTCTCCATCGGTTACATAAGAACATTTTATGTACTGCTTGTTTGAGGATGACAGAATCTGCTGCACATAAAATAGCCCATTTAGAAACAGTGAACTCTTTCCCTCCAAAATGACTCTTGGTGTGTTAGATAACCACTTAATAGCCATCCAAAATAGAGAAAGAAAAACAGAAATATGTCAAGAACAGACTATATATCTGTGTGTATGTGTCTTCAATGTTACAACAAGATGCAAATGGGATTTTAAACAAAAATCGTCTGTTATGGAGTGGAAATGGAGTACTAAAATATTAGAACAGTTCATCCACTATATAAATTAAAACCTAATAATATTTACGAAAGTGTTATTTTCTAAAGAATTTCAAAATTCAAAGATTACCTGGACTAAGAATAAAAAGGAAATGTCTTCTATTATTATGACTAAAGGCACTGATTCTGCAAGCACTTGCAAGAATAAGGTATTGTGAACATACCTGCAGCTCACTGGTGCTTTCTATGGCTGATTTTGTTCACCAGTTTTCACAGATGCCCAAACCTATAATGCTGCAAACACTCATTAACTGTATTTTGCTAATAGCAGTAGCTTTAATGGGGCTACTTACATGAGTAAGACAAGTATTTGAACATTTTTAAGGAACCCTTTCCTAGATATTAATGGATAATATGAGCTATTAGCTAATTAATGTGCACTTGTGAATGGTGAAATGCTCCTGCAGATGCTTAAGACAGTCTCATAAATTTGCTAACACTAATCATGCAGTAATGCTACTAGTATACTTAGTTGTCTTCAGGTTTGGGCCATGGTTTCAATATAGTGGTAATTCAATAAAATTTTATTTTAGGCTTGTGACAGTTTAATGTTTAATCCAATCAATGTTTTTAAAGTAGTCTTAAAAGTGTCTATTTCGTTGTGCTCTCTGGGAGAAAGAAAGCACAATGGAAGGAAAACACATCTATAGAAGCAGCTGAGTAAGATCTTTCATAAATATTCAAGTGTGCAGTTTTCAGCTGCTGGTTTGATTGCTAAAGGGCTAAGGTGAAATCTGTGAAGTGTTCATTGGTGAAAAGATTACAGACCCAGAGTTGTCTTACAGATCCTTTATCCTATACTACAGACTCACCCAGGGGACAAGATATGCTAACATGAGACTTCATTGGAAATCAGAGCTCAGCATGACTGTGTGCCTTCTTGCTGGTTTGATTTTTATTTCTCTGAAATTAATATAGATAGTAAGCTTGGCTCAAATCCAGAAATATTTCTTAATTGGGCCTGAATAAGGAGGACCTCAGAACAAGAAGTATATGGAGACAGAATTAAAGATCACAACCTTTGAGGCAGGTTGACTCACTCAGGAGATTTACACCCCTCTTTGTTTACCGGGCATGGTACTTACATGATGTTATACGTACTTACTGTTTTCTTGACTGATCTATACTGGAGGGTTTATGAGCTTCTTGCAAATATCCAAGGAGGTCTCATGCACCTATTTGTTCTTCCTGGTCCCAAATTCCCATTTGATTTATTTTCTGACACTCTTTTAATTAACCCCTGGGATCTATGGAAGCTCTAACTCCAGTTTCACCAGGATTATAGCCCTCTCTACTTCCCCTCTTACTGCCTGGTAGAGTGGCACTGATAAGCTGCATATTAGTTTTCTGCAGTGACATTTCCAGCTTTCCCCATAATATTAGGGACATGAAAGAGGATCTTAAAAGTTATAATCAAGCCTCAAGCTGTTTTGGTCTTCAGAAAATGAGTATACACACAATGGAGGCTACTGCTTCTTCGCAGCAGCCATTTCTATTACTTATTTCCCCCTAAAAGTTCCTTGGCTCACTGGAACCATGGGAAAAAGTATTTTAGAGTTCCTGGAGATATTTTTTTCTTCTGTGAGTGAAGTATATGGCATGCACAGGAAAGGTGACTGCATACAGTGTCAAAGGGGAATCTCTCTGATGCAGAAAGACTGTATCATGATTTGGATTAACATAAACTCTTAATTACTTGAATTTAAATATTATTGTGGTGGGTTGACCCTGGCTGGATGCCAGGTTCCCACCAAAGCTGCTCTATCACTCCTCAGCTGGACAGGGGAGAGAAATTATAATGAAAGGCTCATGGGTCAAGATAAGGGCAGGAAGCAAATACTCAGCAATTACCACGGTGGGCAAAATAGACTCAGCTTGGGGAAATTAGTTTAATTATTACTAATCAAATCAGAGTAAGATAATGGAAAATGAACCCAAACTTAAAAATATCTTCCCCACACCTCTCTGTTCTTCCTGAGCTTGACTTTATCCCTGTTTTTCTCTACTTCCTCTCCTGGAGTGGTCCAGGGGGACAGGGAGTGGAGATTGTGGTCAGTTCATCACACGTCTCTGCTGCTTCTTCCTCCACAAGGGGAGGACTCCTCACACTCTTACCCCACCCACTGTGTGGTCCCTCCCACAGGAGACAGTCCTGCACCAACTCCTCCAGCGTGAGTCCTTCCCACAGGTTGCAGTTCTTGCACTGCTCCAATGTGGATCCCTTCCATGGAGTGCAATCCTTCAGGAACAGGCTGCTCTTGGGGTTGCAGCTGCCTTCAGGCATCCATTTGCTCTGGCCTGAGGTCCTCTACAGACTGCATGTGGATCTCTACTCAGTATCCTGTGGACCTCCATGGGCTGCAGGGGCAGCTGCCCCACCATGATATCCACCACAGGCTGCAGGGAAATCTCTGCTCTGGCACCTGAAGCACCTCCTGCCCCTCCTTCTACACTTTGGTGTCTGCAGAGCTGTTTCTCTCAAATATTCTCACTCCTTTCTCTCTGCTGCTGTGGTTCTGTGCAGGGTTTTTTTACCTCTTTTTAAAATATACGGTTCCCAGAGGTACTGCCACCATTGCTGATGGGCTCAGCCTCGGCCAGCAGTGGGTCTGTCCTGGAGCCAGCTGGTGTAGGCTCTATTGGGCATGGTGGAAGCTTCCAGAAGCTTCTCACAGAAGCTGTAGCCCACTCATTACATAAACTTTGTCATGCGAATCTAATATAATTATGTTTTAAATGTGGTGCAATGGACTGATTCTGCACTAAATCCGTATATGTAAGTCTGAAACAACAGTTTAACAAAAGATTTGAACATGGAATGGCTCATTGTCACCAAAACACTGGCCTAGACACCTGCATGAAGATTCAGGTCACAGTCCAGTAGGGAAAACCCTACTGGAGAAATTTTGGAGGGTGTCAGTTGACATAGAATTATCTACACCTGGGCTCTCAACAGGGCAAAGAAGGCATTTCTTTAGGAATTGTTTATATAAAAGTAATAAATGCAGTATTGAGTATCTCTTCTCTGTGGTGACCACTGACGGGACCTGAGGGAATTGCCTGAAGTGGGGTTAGGGGAGGTTTAGGCTGAATATTAGAAAGAGGTTTTTCACCCAGGGGGTGGTTGGGCACTGGAACAGGCTCCCCAGGAAAGTGGTCACTGCACCAAGGCTGACAGAGTTCAAGAAACATTTAGACAACACCCTCAGGCACATGGTGTGACTCTTGGCAATGGTCCCATGCAGGGCTAAGAGCTCTTGATGATCCATGTGGGTCCCTTCCAACTCAGAATATTCAGTGATTCTGTACTATGAAACAGGTCACATTATATTATGCCACATATTTCTAAATGTTTAAACATGTTATAGGCTTTGCCATTGTTATGGATTTTTTACACAGCTGAAAACAAGACTGAAATTAATGAAGATATTTAGTGTTAAAAGTGCAGACAGAAATGACAAAGGTTGATTGGATTTACACAGGCATAAATGCAAAATGACCCCTATCATCAAAGGAATTGTGCTAGATTTACAGTAGTATAAAGAAGATGAGAAACTGGCTCAGGGTAGGCACTTTAGCAATAAAATGCATCCATTTATAGGGTGAAAATGTATAGCAATAAGAGATATGGGGAAGCCAGGGGGGATTCTATCTGTCAGGGCCACCAGTTGCCCTGGGTCAATCTGCTGTCTAGGCTGGCTTTCACAGCACCTGCTTCTGTAAAGAATTTTCAAAGCTCGAGTGCAAGTAACACCTATCAAAAGTTTGCCGAGGGTAGAAAAAAATAAAAAGGATAGTGACTCAAGCTGCTTACTATATTGCTTAAACCACTGGCATCCATGCTGTATAATCTGTGACTTTGTATAGCCTGCTGGAAGCTGGCAGTTGCTAGACAGACTCCTGTGCACTTGTCTGTCATATTATTGGCCCTATAAAAATGCTAATTGAAGTTTGCTTTGGGTAGCTGGGATCCTGGGGGTCTCCTAGGCCCTCCTCTGATGGAAATTTATATAATCTATATAATAGAGCAAATCCATGTCCTTTTAGTGTACTGGTGACAAATAGTTCCTTTTGCTTATAATTTGTTTAAAATGAAGTTAATGGCAATCTTCCTTTGTATTCTTTTTTTTTGTGGAAACTTTGTGCTCTTTCATCGTATGTAAAGTTCTTCAGAGACAATTTAAAACTTTAGAAAAGTGTTACCACAGTGATGGTACAATGACTTGTACTGGTTTCAGCCTGTGCCTGCAGTCTTGAAGTCTCATGCAAGCAGGAAAATTTTAAGCTCCTGGAAAAAAAGATTTTTTCATGGAGCTGAGTCAGATTCTTATTCTAATATCTTGAAAAATATCCACATCTCCCTTACTACTATGGATTTAATTTTAAATTATTGTCTTTCTACAGAGATAAATGAAAGTAGTGGTAAGAACAGTAATACAGTAACCTGGCTGGCACTCCACTATTGTTCCGGTAGGTACAACCATCTGGAGCAGACACTTCCAGGATTGATAGCAAACTTCAGCCGTTCAATACAGCTGGAAATACCAGTCCATCTTTAGTGAAGGGCACTATTAATAGCCAGGTAAAAGCATTTGTGTATTAGAAGATTCCAGTTATGGTCATACTGTGTCAGGAAGATGTCAATGTTCTATCTCGTCTTACTGCTAATGATTGCTAATATAGTACTTACAGGATAATAGATGAGGAGGGATGGATTACAAAGTTATAAATCAATCAAAGTTTTTGTGATACATTTATATGCTTTTGCAGCTTGTTAAATCATCAAAACCCTCAGATTGATTTTTACTTTAACAATCAATCCTCTCTGTGTTTTTTAACATGCAGTCAAGAGTTAAATTTTTGTAACTATAAACATTGAGAAGAATATTATGACAGTAGCAGGAAGATTTATTACATTCTGATGGCAGAGCTGAGAGGATGTATATACTATACCACTGAAGTGTCAAGATGCAAAGGTTGATTAGTCAGAAAGATTTTGTTTTACACAGAGGAGGCTCATCTGTATGTTCATCAGCTGATATGCAGCAGGAATTCATCTGCATGGTTGTTTATACTTGCAGATGGTCTGATATCAGCTCGCAGGTAGGATAACGTTTGAGTTTGTATTGAGAATGCTTACAACATTATCTGTGATGAAGCTACGGCACTACACAGGTAACTGTCACATCTAAGGCTGTACAGCCACTCAGTATTCATCATGTCTTCTGAAAAGCAGCAAATGACCCTCAAAAATCCAGGCGTTCTGTTCATACATTTACCCAAAAGGTGAGATTCCAAACTAGGAAGTCTTTTAAGGGAAAGAGAGCAGTTAAGTCTCTGAGTGTAATCAACTGCTACCTTTTAGGTTTACAGGAAACTTTTGGTTTTGAATACCAAGTATATAAACATTTGAAAGTTGATCTTTTGACAAAAGCTTTGCAATTGAGACTTATGTAGACCAGGAACAAGGCTAAATCTGCCAGACACATTGTTTGCAATTAATATAGCTTCCAAAAAGAATGTGTTTTTATTAGGTATTTATCAGTTTACTGTGAAAACTGCTCTGTGCAATATTTAGAAAGTCCACTGAACTTTGACTGAGGGAAGAGATTCTGAAAAGTTGGAGGCTGCAGATCAGTAGTGGGGAGATTCTTTGATAGCTTGTACAACCATCTCATGTAGCTGTGCAAGATGTTTCCATCACTGGCACCATCTAAACTGCACAGAACTGAAGACATTCCCTTGTGCAGGATGCCTTCAGTGCAGCTGGTAAAGCGCAGCAGCAACCTGAGTTGAGATACACATGGGGTGTGCTGCGTTCAGTGAGTCTGCACAACTACTGCCCATTGCAATGGTGCCATGAATACCCCGGTTAAACCCCTTTTGCTTTAGCTAACCTGTTTGCTGCTCAAGAACAGGCAAGTAGCACATATATATCCATTTTGTAAAAGCTAAGCTGACTCTATTCTATTATTTGCAGTTGTCTGCATATATCTTTCATCTTAAGCCATTTTAATTTGAAAGAAGCTTGTATTATGTGAACAGAACACTTATTAGAAGGATTAAAAATAGACTAATGACAGATATCAAAATATATTTGTGTAAAGGGAGAGATTAATTTGGTAGATTTATTTCCAGTGGAACTTTCCAGGGATCTAGGCTTGTTTTGGTACCAATATTTTTGTCAAAAAAACCCCTAGACAATGATGAAAAGCATTAGTTCTTAAAGTCTGTAGATGAGACAAAAAAAAGTTAAGAATATAAGCAGTCATTCTATCTTAGAAAAATATAGTACCGTATGAATGTACTTCAGTATGAGCTGTCAATGATGTAGCTAAAACAGGCAAAGGCTTCCTTGGCTGTATCAGAAGAAAAGTACCTGTAAAAATAAAAAGGTTCAAACAATATTGGCAAGATCACTAATAAGACTGTGTTGTTTTCTGAAGACTACACTTCAAGAATTAAATATATAAGTAAGGGAGTTCAAATGCAAGCCATGAAAATCATACAGGAGCTGGGAAACAAGCCTTATTCTTCCAAGAAAAAAGCAAGTTTTACTTGCATAGCTTCTTAGAGATAAGGTCAAGAATCACACGGATACCCTTGCATTGAAAAAATGTGATAATTGGGCTTTTCTCTCCTGCTGACAAAGCATAACAAGATCGAATTGCTGGAAGCTGTGAGAGTAATTAGATGCAGGAACTGCTTGACAGGTGAGGTGGAGGACTCTGCATTACTTAGATTTTTAAGGAAGGGAGTTTAGAGACTCTTAAAACAAATAGTAGTCCAGCTTCAATGGGAAATTTTAATACCTGTGTGTTGATAGGGACAGGACTGTGGGGATGACAGTGAAAGTGGATTGTTGGAGATTTACAGTTATCTTTTCTTTCCTTAGAGTTTCTAAATCTGAGTTCCTTGTAGCAATAACTAAAATGCTTGCATTGCTCTTTCTGATGTGCTTCTGCATTGCTTTTGACACAGCCAGCTCTGCATTAAGACAATGGTTATAAAGAGTTCTTAAACTTCAGAGCTTTAGCTGGTTCAGAAGGAATTTCCTCAGATATCCAATTAAGTATATAGTTCCAAGGATTTTGTTTGTTTACAGCTTCCTCTAAAGGAAGAGAGGCTGACCATAATGAGACATGGGACACCAGATAATGCGAGCTGGTGTTCTGAGTTACACAGAGAATCCTCTTGGATGTGGCTGACTTGTCTTGCTCGTGTACTTGTGTTAGACTGACTGCTGTCTGACAGGGAATAAATACACCTGGAGCCCAGATGGGGAAGGCCCTCAGTAGTGAAGGCTAGAGCTTGTTTTCTGAGATCACTTGGGCATATCTCACCTCATCACTTTCCTTTGTCTGCTGAAGTTTTGCCTCTTGGACTCTTGTTTGTGCTTCTCTACCTCCTGCCTCAGCAGGTACTGTAATACCGCAATGGGGTCAAAATATTTTGGTTGGATGACAAATTTGGGGAAATTGATTTGGGCCATCCGAATGAAACTTAATGGCTTCTGATTAACAGATGGCCAGCTGTAACATCTAAAAATTCTTTCTGTCTTTGAACTATAAAATTTTGAACTTTAAAATTTAATTACTTTTATATAAGGTTCCTTGCTTAACAGAATTAGAATTGTGTCTCCATTTGCTCCTTAGGCTTGCTTTGAAGACACTCCTAAAATTCTAGGGATTATTGTTGTCCCTCTAAATGCCTCTGAAAAATCCTGCATCCCTCCTTAACAAAAAGTGTCAATAAACACGCGTCAAAGCTTCTGTTGGTCAGGATGAACTGCAGCTTTTCTAAAGCAAACTGGGAGGAAAGGTTGTTGGTACACAAAGTCTATGGCAACATAATACCCCGTGCCAAAGAAAAATTCCTTTGGTCATTGTAGGTCAGCAGTGTGAGAAGTACAAAGGGATCCAGAGCAACGTCTTCATGTTCTCTGGTTTTATTGGGAAAGAATTCAAAATGTAGGGGTTTGCAGCATGAAGAGTGAGTGAAGATTGTACTGCTTCATGGCAGCACTGGTTCCTAACATATATGTGATATATGCTGGTATGCTCCATTTACTTTATTACTTTGTAGAGAGGTTTACAGTTTAACCAGTATTAATAATGAACTTGGAACTATGATGCATCAAGTTCTTTTAAAAAATGCAGCAAATGACGCAGCCACATTCAGCTGAGCTCAGAAAACCAAAGGTGTTTCAGAGCAGGCAAAGTGTGGTTCTGGTGGCTGTTGAACCATTCGATCTGCCAAGGTATAGGTCCAGCAACATTCAAACCCAAGTGACAATTTGAAGTTTCTATGCCCTTTGTTTGCTTTTCCCTTTGCATTAGGAACAAGTCTTCACCACAGCTAATGGTAACCCTCAGTGACAGCTTTTTTAAATGGATGCTTTTGCTTTTTTTTTTTTTAACGCAAAGATGAAGGAAAAAAGTGAGAGTTTTGTGCAGTAAACTTTCAATGTTTATTAGAAAGGTAAAGACAGTGACAGAAACACAGAGAAATCTGGGTGTTTTTGCTAAGCTATTACCCAGAGGTATGAATTTGGCAGCTGTTATAAACGGGTCCCCTGTTTCTCTATAACATACTGATCTGATTTAATACTAAAAACACAGTTTAGGGACAAACAGTTCATTCTGCCCAACCTTCTGAAATTCATCTTCAGATGCTTTTGGTGAATATTTACTGTAATGTATTCTGTTTGCATTACAGTTTGTATGTTGAATATAGTCTTATCTTCCTCACTATATATACACAGGTGAACAACACTATTTGTGCAAAACATGTTATCTATTATTCTTTGAGGTTTGTTATTTGCAAAGTTACACTTTCCTTTTTCTGAACTAAAAAGTGTACTAAGCATTTGTTATAAGCATGTACATGTGACTGCATTTAATGGATACATGACAAAAATAAAAAATAGTGCATTTTTTAATTATACACAAAGTCAGATACATTTAAAGTCTTCATTGAATAGAGTATGACTAGTTAAATTACAGAAAGTACAAATCAGTTTTGTAAAGGGTTTGCAAGGAAGAGAAGAGCTGTTTCCTACAAAGTAATGAGACCAACCGTGTTGCTAAAATACTTGGCAAGAAAAATCTTCTATTTAGTTTTAGCCTCAAAACCTGAGCTGCACAGTCATCCCAAAACCCTGAGGCCCAGATTTAGTTGTATTGGGGAAACTCCTCGCAATTAATGTGAAATGAAACGACTCATTGGATGGTCTTTCTTCCTTGTCCAGCCATTAAATGAACTCTTTAAATGCATTTCTAGTTTTGATTTTTGTTTTGGTACGAGTGTTAAAAACCAAAGACATAAAAAGAATAATGGGCTGCTTAGGATAAGGCATTTTATCACTGACATTTTTCTGAGATTAGAGCAGGCTTTTCAAACAAAAATAAAGTCTGGAAACTGAGAAAATAAATACTGTTTGGATTATTTTCGTTGTTCTCTGTATCACTGCAATAAACTTCAGCTATAATGCAGATGTTTCATTCTGTACACATACTTTATAGAAAAAGAGTAAGACTTTTACACAGCAAACAAGATAGGCTTCCCTGAAATGCTTCTTCTTTTCCACTGCTTACTTGTATTTTGTTTTATAAAATATTTTGCACCTTCATGACTGTGTAATGGAGTGTTGTTTTTTTTTAATTTGATGTACAGAGGAAAAGAAAGCATCACATAAAAAGGCATCAACTAAAGTAGAGCAAGCCATTTATCCAGCTGAGTGATATTTTGGGTTAACTCAAAATTGTATTTTTCATTCTTTTCTGGCCAATACCATGAAAATTTTCTTATGCTTTTAGCTAGACTTTCTTTTCTCCCCTTATGTTTTTAGCTCCAGACTCCCAGTATGGAATGGACTGATTTCCAGCTATTGTACTTTTGTTTTAGCCATAAGTTTCAGCCAGATCTTTCTGTATTTTGCCCCAGGCATTTGTCCCACTTTGGTTTGACAGCAGAATAGAAAACCGCATTTGTAGTATTCCTAAATTAATTATACTTTTCCAGGCTTAAAATACTGTGACAGATCAACAAAACAGTAGCAGAAAACTAATTCCTTCAAAAATATGAAAGAAGGAAGTTGTGTAAGATGGTGTAATTAATCTTGCAATAAAAATAATTGTTTACAGTTAAAATTAATGTAACATGCATTCCTCAGCAGATAATAAATTATGGGTTTTCTCATTAGCATTTGAATTGATTTCCTCTAATTTCTGAGGAACACATGAGCATGTGACTAGATTAAGTTTAATTGGACTACAGCTGGCACTGATTGTGTGTGGATAGGGTGGGGGTTTCAACTGATTTGGCATCTTCCTGCATTGTGTTTCATTGTCCGTTTCTTCTTGTTCAGCCTTTTCTGTACAGGGTATAAGGCACTGTAAGAAATATTAGAGAATTAAAAGGGAAAAGAACCTTCTGTGAACGCAGAAAAATGTAGGTGAAGTGTTTATAGAAGGTCTGTGGTGTCAGCTATTGAGCAGGCTGAAAGGGAGGCAGACATCCTGCCTTAGAGCCAGAGTGCTGTGCAGTGGAACAGGCACACGGTGCACACATAATCAGAAGAGCATTTGTGGATCTTGCTGGGGAAGTGTAAAGCACCGCTGAGCAGCTCTGTGCTGCTTCCTCACTCACTGAATGTCACCGCTGTCACTGGGAAGTTGATCGAGTCCTGTATTATGTTCTAGAGCTCAGTGTAGCATTTAACAGGGAGGACCTGGGGCAGGAATACACATTCTTTCTTTCGAGCTCTCGTTGCACAGGCACTAAGCTGTATCAGGCAATGAGATTTGAAAATTTTGCTGCTAGCATTACTGCAGTTCCTCTGTTAGCCCAGCTAGCCCAGATTTTTTCATCTGACAGTGGCCACTAATACCTGCCCATGGAAGGGCATGAGATTAGGTCAAGCATGCAGTGATAATCCCTTCTCTGTTCTTCTAGTCTTCACTGATGTATGGCTGTAGGATTTTATGAAACAGAGGTGTATCTTTATGTTCAATAGCCCTGGATGGATTATTCTTACATGAAAGTATCTAACAGCTTTTAAAATTCATGTTGAATCCTCAGCTTTCCCAGTATCCTGTGTCTTATTTGCTAGTAAAACTGTGCATTGATAGAACTATTTTAATTTGATACTGTCTAATTCTTGTATTGGAAAAGACAAGTACTTCATGCAAGTTCTGATTTTTATACTTAGCTTCATGTCTTCTCAGAGACAGGCCTTTAAATTAAAGAGTTTGCTCTAATAATTTCTATGAAGTGACTTCACATCCCAGTTGTCTTTTGCTGGCCTTTTCCATCTTTTTTCAAATTCTGCTACAAATTTTTGAGCTAGAGAAGCCAAAACTGTTGCTAAATACTCCAGAGTAGCTCATTCTGGATTCATGCAGTGACATAATGGTTTCTGCTTTTTTCTCTATTGTTACTGAAGACGGTAGATTTGTATGGAGTACCCTGCTATTCAGTGTGACTGGGGGTGGCAGAAAATACTAATATAGAAAGATGTAGAAGCCTACCTGTTGAAAAGAACATCATGCAAGTAGTGGATAGTTTAGAGACTTCTTTTTGTCTTCTACAAACATATTTCACATACTGAAAAAAATTTAAAGAATCTGTAAATGACAAAATAAATTCAATGGAGGATGTACTGAACTTGGGGCATATGGTGAGGTCATTAATGGGAAAAAAAAAAGGCCACAAGGTATAATGGAAAGGCAGATGCTAAGAGTGAGCAATGTAATAAGAAATGCAGATAGAGTGCCAGACTCACTCACAGTGTAATTCAATTTAGGTCAGCATTTGAGGAAACATATGAAGAATGAATTTGGATCATGCTGTATAATTTTGGTTTTGATTCTCTCAGTTATCTTTTGTCTTCCAGGTGCTTTACATCACAGCTAGAGATGAAAACCCATGTTTACTGTTGGTTCATGCTGTACTTGAAACAAGTAACACATGTGAGGGGAAGCAGAGAGAATGTTTTACAAGTTAAATCTAAATAAAAATATTTTAACTAATAGGTTCCTCATATGGTTTTCCAGAATTGATTTTTAAATGTGCACTGAGAAGGCAGACAAAGGTATTTTAAGAGTAAGTGGTAGACTAAGAAACTTCATATTCATGGCGTTTCTTTAAACGTTTCTTCCTAAGCAAGGAAATCCATAGATGGATGAAACCAGATTAGAATGGGGAGGAAACAGAAAAAGGCAAGGTGGGGGTAACATTATCCAAAAAATCAAGAAAAGAACAAAGAAAGAGTGAAGGGTGTATAGGTTTTGTTTGCATTTGGATCGAAGAGTTGTTTACTCCATTAGTTGCCCCATTTACTCAGCTCTTTTTTTTACATATACATTGGAGAACATAAGTGGACATGTAGCCCTTGCAACTTAGGAAATATTTGGTCCTGCTTAGTGGATATTTTTGGCAGAAATGAGAACATACACAAAATTGGCTGTTTTGCTTATTTTATCCCTTTATTTCTGGAAGGTTGATATTAGCTTGATCTTACAAATGCCCAAAATATTTGCCTGATACATATTTATGAAATAAATGTAAAAAAAAAAAAAAGCCTTCTTGGGATAAATATACTATACAGTATTTATTCCCTCATGGGAGAGTTTGGCCAGTAACTACACTGTTGGTTTGAGAAACATACAATGGCTTCTTAACCCTCTATGAACACTGAGAAATGTAGGTTTATGTTTCATCTGAAAAATTACGACTCTAGCAGTGCATTATATGTTAGCACCGTGCTGAGACATTGGCTTACCACTAATTTGAAATAAAAGAGTATCCCCTTTTCAGGGGCTGACACTGTCTCTTCCAGACTGGCTTTTCATGGAGTATTTTCTGCCAAATAGTGCTCAGACATTTGCTAGGTGTTAGAAGTTTGTTAGGTTTAGGAAGTTATAACCTAGATATTCTGGCTACAGACCAATTTCAGGCTATCTGTTTCCTGGGACCAGAGTTGTTAAAGAAACATCTTGTAATCAGGAAAAAAGAATCTCAATATCAAACTACAATTTTTAGTTAGATCTAGATATAATTTTCAATTTAATTATATGTAACAGTGTATTTATGTTTTTTGTTATTATGTCATAGACCTGGTACTTACTGTGTTCAGATCTTGCAGACAGAAAGACTCCAGTTTGCATGCAGTGTTTTGAAAGTACTTTTAGGACACTGTGGATATGAGGTTTCCTGTGAGCGTCAAGGAAGATGGGATTACCAGGCTAGTGATCAGCTGGCAGTGGGATGCCCTTTTTAGAAGCAAGTTAAGATTCAAAACAAAGAAGTAAGAAGCAGTGATGCTTTTGAAGTGTTTTCCAGAAAAAAAAAATGCTGGTACAGTGGCTGCGATAAAAATAATATGCTAGTAGTTGAGAAAAAAGGAACAATAGCTGTTAATTGCAGATCTGAACAGACCTGTTCTGCATTGTGCTTTCCTACGTTTTTGTACTTCTTTTGTCCCATCTCCAGCTGTGATAAAAAACAAACAAGCAAATGCATTCCCCCCCCTCCCGCCTTAAAGTACAGAAGTCCATCTTATATTTAAGCATTAATTTGGACAGATGTCATGAACTTCCCAGCTTCTCAATGTCGGTTTAAAAAGCATTGCAGGTTTCTAGGGAACCTTCTGTAATCAAGGGCTCTTGTATCCTCCAAGCCTCACCAAATTTTTTTATTCTGTTCTCTGTTTATATGCCAAAGTCATTTCAAATTTGAAGGTTTTAGGTGGTCTTAACTAGACTCTTGCTTCAGTGACTCGCTCTGATCAAAGTATACAGTACAATTTGACCACAGCAAAATGTGCTGTGTACCATCTCTAATTGGCTGGGCTGTCAGTACAGGATTTCAGCCTGCTGAGAACTTTCAATCTTCTGTGTTTAGTGTGCGTTAAATCTCTCGTCATCTACAAAATGCCTTCCCTCCCCCTCTTACTTTGGGCTGTAGGAGATCTACAGTCCATAACCTTTGTTTTCAGTTTTATCATAAATTGAAATACACGCACACTTAAATTTTCCTAATAAATAAAGTGTTATGTTGTTCTAAAGCTGCCTTTTCACCTCATTACAGCTCAGTGGAGTGGAGAGTGATGTCATGGTTGACCCAGCACCAGCATGCCCATAAATGATACAGTATGTTCCCCCCTCTACTTCCTGGCTAAAGCACTGGGAAGGAGCTTAATATGAAATTCATGCCGTGATGACAGATTTAAAAGTTGCTACAGACTGTAACAGACAGCAACTGCATTTTGCAGACATACATGACACATACCACTCTCTTGTATTCTTAAGTGATGACATTTTCAGTTTAAAGACTTATGCTTCTATTGCACATTATGGCTGTCTGTCTACAAAATTAGCCGGGAGGAGGGAAGGAAAGGACAGGACAGAGAAAACACTGAACTTGATATAAAGCTCTGCTTGGAGAATATGTCGAATATTAAGCAGTGGTTGGAAGGGTGGCTCACACCAGTTTTTCAGCAGGCTGCACTTCTACTCTGTACCTTTTGGGGGATTTCGACTGTGTGGAGGCAGACAAAGCAGTTGTGCTTCATCTGGTGAAATGGGCCCCTCGCACTTTTAACAAGGAGACTCTGAAAACCTGAACAGTACTGAATTGTAAATCTGCAAGCAGGAAACTAACTTGCCAAATGTGAGACACCCTTCTTTGGCTGGGCTTCCCAAGCAATTAAATAAATACCCATCATGTTGTGTCTCCAGGGCAATAAAACATGCCACTGTGGAGAATTTACAGGAGTGGGCCAGGGAGGGTGTTGCCTGATAGAGAGCTGTGACATTCTGCACTTGCACCTATGTCTCTGCTAGAGAAGCTTCTCGTGACGGTGAAGCTTGATTGTAAATACGAACACTGGTTTATAACCTTGGCTTCTTCCTTCACCCTTCGCTGGCTGCCCTTTTCTGCTTCTACTCAGTATCACGGCATTCATGACAGGTAAACAGTCACTCAAATTGATATAAAGCAAAGTTATGCAAATATGTAAGAATGGATTACTAGCATTGCACTAGATCAGAAAACAAAATGACATTGGCCTCTTATCAGAAGATGTTTCATACTCTTACTGCAGTTTTTGCCAAATAGGCAACCTCCTCCAGTGGAAAACATGCATTAATTTCCTTCAGGATTCTCAGATGACTGACTAGGATTTCAGAAAAGCTGAAGGAATAGAATGCCCTTGACAATTCCTACGTGTTCTCTTTGGAGACATGTGTGCAGAAAGAGGATTTTATGATGTTTTAGAAGCTGAGCACCCTTAAGTGAGACTTGAAGGAAATCAGTCCCATGCAGAATTATGTCTCTAGCATGGTAGGAATGTCCAGTCATAAGAGACATGATCAATAAAGCTTATAGTTTATGCACCTCAATATTGAGTTTCCACATTTTGATTTAAGGAGTTTCCTGTAACATAACATGGGAGCTAAATTTTCCTGCTCTGCATGGACGAAATGTTGCCATTTGTTCAATATTCAGGTTATTTATCATTTGGAGTCCTACCCATATTACTGAAGCCAAATGTCCTCACAGAAAGAGGCAATTCTTAAAAGGAGTATAAAGCTTTGCTCCATGAAAGTATCAGCTAGTGAAGAGCAAGATTGTTTTAATTAGAACAAAGCAGAATCAAAACTTGAACACAGTTGAATCCACAAGGTTTTTGTCTCTCAGGCAAACTTTTCTGAGTTTCAAAGGAGTTGTGGAATTTTTGACCTTATTAAAATCACAAAGTCCCACAAATTTCATTGAAAGATTGACAATATAAGATTTCCAACTTTGGTCCTCAGCTGAGTTTGCTTATGATTCAGTTCTTCAGTAGAGAACCTGATGTACGAGTGATATTTCAAATATATGACCTATTTTGCAATATATCCTACAATCTGGAATTTATGTGTTGGAGTAAAACCTGTGAAAACACCTAAATGCTTGACTCTGATTTTCAAGAGATGTCACACTATTTTCCCCAGCCAGTCTTAGCAGAAATGTTGTGAACAGTGTTGACACCAATAGTAAGGTATGTGGTCTTCTGTTATAGGTGCCTGACCAGTGGGACCATCTTTTTCATTTTTCATTCACTCCAGTTTCCCACATGCGTATCAATTTATCTTTGTCACTTGCAGAGCCTCACTTAGCTAAGTAGCTCTCATTTGTCCCCTGACCTTTGACTGCTACTGGTTATGTTGAGTATAGGATAAGGAGGGGAAACTGCCATGAGAAAGGTGTCTTTTTTTCTCCATCAATCCCTTGAGCAATTAAGCCTAGTCACTGCAGAAAATGTGAGGATGGTTTGTACGTTTCAAGATTTATTTGCATTCCAAATGATGTTTTTAACAAAAACTACAAAGAATATAAAATAGTATTATTTGGGAAAAACTTGAAATAGTTTTATGGAAGGTGTTGGAAGGTCAGATAAGGGCAAATTAGTACAGAAGTCATGCAGATTTCTTCATGGCAGAAACATGCATGGACAGTGAATGTCAGATTTTTGTAAATTACAGTTTTAAACCAGAAAATATTAAATTGTCATTGGTTTGTTAATTTTGTTCTTTTACAGCATAGGGAGTATAGTTACTAATTTTTCAGTATTAAGGTATTTTATAATGAAATGTAGCTGATGCTGTAAAATGGAAGGAATTAGAGAGACTGTTTAAAGCCAGTGGACTGTTCTCCAGACCTAGAGCTTGGATTAGTAGCATGTGAAAAGGGAAATCACCAGGGACAAAATATTGACCAAGCTAGCAGGTCCTCAACAAATGAAAGTATAACAAACTGGAATGTTATTAATCACTACTTCTGGTGTTGGCTTTTTGGTTTGTTTGTTTCCTAAGCAATATCATTAATTGCAAAGTGTAATATTGTAAGTATAGTTCTATAAAAAATATTATGGGGTTTTTTTTCCCATACAGTTATCCTTATTATGATTATTATTTAAAAAAAATTATTTCACTGGATTTTGCCATAAGTCTTCCCTGGATATTTGAAGCTAAAACTGTCATAGGTTTATTTTTTTCCAAATCTTTATTTGTGTGAAACATCCCATCAGCTCTTGCTGACAAAATGGGCTGACCTAAATAAACACCATTTTACTCCTTACATTTTGAATGAGATTCCTATATAGCTGGTGACAGCAAATACGTAAAACTTTTATCTGGAAGAAAAATCATATTCTTAAATATAGCTGTTGAACTTAGAGCACCAGAACCCAGCTGCTAACCAGTTACATGCAATTTCATGAACTTGAATATAATTGTATAAAATATGATTAGCAAGTTATATGTGTATCTGGAATGCAAGAGTAATTCTGCATGGTTAAAGCTTTTTTTTTTCTGGCATGTGAACATAGTCCTGCCTTTCAGAAATGGCCATCTGCCTTCCAAAGAATTAACAGTCTCCTTGGACCGTGGCAACCACAGAAGTAGTATTAGCTAGCTCTGGTTGCTGTTTGAGTCATTTGGAGGTTCTCCTGGACATGCCAGGTGAAAGGTGGTAGAACTAGACAGTGACCTGACAGCAGGAAGGCTTAAACTTCTTTTTATCCTTGAGAAAAGATCAAATATGGGTTTGAGTCGTGAAAGAAGAAGTATTTTCCAAGTTTGAATCCCTTTCTATGAATGGAGGGTTGGGAAGAAGTATGCAGTGTGAATGCCTACTTGCATCTGACACTTTAACAGCTGGAACCTGTAGGATGACAACCACAGAGCCAGAACACCCTTACAGTGACCAGCTGTGCTGGTTTTGGCTGGGGTAGAGTTAACATTCTTCCCAGTGGTTGGTATGGGGCTGTGTTTTAGGATCTGTGCTGATCACAGGGTTAATATAGATAGGTTTTTGTTATTGCTGAGCAGCACTTACACAGATTCAAGACATTTCTGCCTTCTATACTGCCATGCTGGTGGGGAAGCTGGGTGTGCATGGGAGTTTGGGAGGAGACACAGCAGGGACAGGTGATCCTAATTGACCCAAGGGACCGTCCAGACAATATGGCATCATGCTCAGTATATAAAGGTAGGGGAAAGAAGGAGGCATATTTGGAGTGATGTAGTGTGTCTTCCCAAGTCACCATTATATGTGATGGTGCCCTGCTCTCCTGAGGATGGCTGAACACCTGCCTGCCCTTGGGAAGCAGTGAGTTAGTTCCTTGTTTTGCTTTGCTTTGGATTTTTTGTGTGATTTTTGTTTTCCCCATTAAACTGTCTTTATTTCAACCTGTGAGGTCTCCAGCTTTTCACCCTTCCAATCAACTCCCCCATCCCACTGATGAGGGAGTGAGGGAGGCTCTGAGTGGGGTTTGGCTGCTGGCTGGGATTAAACCACAACACCAGTCCATGGTACTCAACTGGTGCCAGGCTGCTGCACCATAAACTGCCAGCTTCTACAAGACTGCTGTGGAAGAGGTGTTGTCTAGTGACTTAGATTAGTCAGGCAAGCTTTCTGGACTGCTGCAATATTATTGGGAAAGGACCTGACACCTGAGCATCCTCAAGCAGTTTGTAGCAGGAAAAGCCCCATAAACATGTGGCAAAACTTTGTTGATATGCTTTTGAATGTATATGTGCTTCTGGATTTACACATAGATAAATATATGCTGAATGCATTGTGTTATGTTTTAGGCAGATAAGGTACATGTCAAATTACAGTGACAAAGGGAGATTGAGCCCAGATTTGATTAGCATAGAACTGAAGATGTATATTGAATCAACCTATTTTCTTTGTTTAAGAGTGATGGGAAGGAAAACTGGACTTATTTAAACTGGCACCCTTTATTATAATTAGTAGAATAATAATTCCAGGATTTTTGTGCATAAAATACTGGTTGTTCTTTCTAATAGTAAGTGCGTCTCCGTAGCAGTATTGCTAACTTTAATAACAATTAAGTGTCCAGAAGTCATGACTATTAATTCATTAGAAAAAGAAATGATTAGCAATAATGTTTAAGTAGAATAAACACAACGGCATACGCTGCATTTCGCCATGTCTTTGCTTGCATGCCCATTACAGAGCAGTAGTCCTGTACATGGCTGCCCAGGAGGAAAAGGCACGTGCAGAAGGCAGCAGGCACAGTATCTGTATCAGCCTAGAGACAGAGATGCTACAGCCTGTGACAAAGCAACGTGCAGATCGCAGCATGAGGGCTTGCCATGAGTGGTTCCTCTGAGAGTAGTGTTTTACCAAGAAAAGGAACCAAAACAATCTGTTCCAGTATTCCAGGCCAGCAGCACAGAAAATACTGGTAGAACATTTTATCCCTTATGACTTTAAGCTGGATATTGCTCTCTTGATTTTCACGTTCCTCACTAGCAGTTGCTTGTACTGTGATATTCTGCAAGTTTGAAAGCTGATTCTACAAATCTTGTCCTTAGAAACACAATTTATCTTCTTGGAGTCAGTTAATTGCATGAGGAAGACTAGAATACTTGAACTGATATCTCATTCAACAGCAGTTAAGGAAAAAGGCCTCTCCTCTTCTTTGCCTATATTTAAGAAGCATTTTTTATTTCATATAGAAGACAGATATGTCTAACTGCATCAGTGCAACATAGCTATAGAATTGTAAGCCTGTTACAGTTCAAAGTGTATTATTTCTCTTTGTTTCCCTCCATGATCCTTGCATCACACTGGAATGTCTTCTTTGATCTTTACTGAGTTGTTGCAGCTCTGAGGGTATGGCAAATTGACAGGAAAAATGCTAAAATAATACCTGTTGATCTACTTTAGTCTATGAGACGTGCATCAGATTTGTATGTGGGAATAGAGGAACATCAGCTGCCCTGAGATATATGCCTGATGCAGAAATGTCTAGATTCCAGTCTACTTCCAATCTATTTGACAAGGGAAGCTATAGGGCAAAATTAATGATCACGAGGTGTGCTTTCCTCTGGAGCTCTGACTAATATGTCCTAACTGGTAGGCACAGTACCAGTTGCAGTGAAGCGTGGGACCCTGTGTTGGGCTCAGGAATTCATGCACCAGGCAGCAAACACATAATTTATTTGCTGTGCTGTGTGTGTTCTTACACCTTCATGTGTTGTTAGCACTGCTTTTGAAGACTGGGAGGTGACATGAATCTCACTTTGACAGCATGGAAAAATAAATATAGATTTGA
Source organism: Sclerurus mexicanus (assembly GCA_013396755.1). Lineage (NCBI taxonomy): Eukaryota > Metazoa > Chordata > Aves > Passeriformes > Furnariidae > Sclerurus > Sclerurus mexicanus. Next base: position 327,760 of record VWZF01001894.1, on the reverse strand, counting down.
GAGTTGAAAAAATACATAAAACACATGGAATGTATCAGAAGAAATATCAGTGCTAAAAGCATCTGTGTAACAAGCAATGACAGACATGATTCTCATTCTGTATAAAAGGAATGCTTTTACATTATTCTCCTAAAAATCTCCTTTTTTCTTTTTCCTTTTTTCCATTTCTTTTTTTTTTTTTTGTGTTGGCTATAAAAAATTTGTAACAACTTGGGAACAAATTCAGTCTCATTGCTTACTTGTATTCCTCTGCAGGTCTGTTATTGTCAGTCATTTTGGAAGTGAACTCTGTTAGTGAAGACCCCTGTGTTTTACAGCACCTGTCACAGTGTGTTCAAGTTCATGGCCACAATAATGCAAATAGATAATAAATAAATTTAGAATCTGTTAATAGACAATATTCAAGTGGATACTCAAACCAGTGAATAGTAGTCATGCCAAAAAAAGATCATAAAACAAAAGTGCATAAGAAATTAGGCTGGTGGCCTCATTGGCCTTTAGGCAGATCTTGTACACATGATAGCTGTTGGGATTATTTTCATGCCAAAGATGAGCACATTTGTAATTAATACAAGTTTGTAATGCAATATTGTAGAAAACCACATTAAGAGAGTTTTGGATGGCAGGTGCAGGGGCTTTGAAGCAGCTGTGGTGATGAGAGTTACCAGGAAAGATTAAAAACTAAATACTACGGATGTCTGGTAATAACTTATTTCACCGATCATGCAATTGGAATGAATAGGCAAAGTAAATCAGGATAAAGGATGGCAGAAGATGACCATCAATGACAATGCAAAATGCTTTCTTTTTGTGCTAGATGGTGTTTGCCTAGAAGAGGTGGGGGGGAAAAAAAGGCTGAGCAGTTAAAGGTGGAATTTTATCTCTTAAAATGGCAGAGACCCCTCTATCTAATTCATGTTATACAGAGCCACTGACTTTTGATAACTAAATCTAAATTTATATTTGTCTAAAGCTATCTCAAAATGTGGTATGGCTTATTTCTGTTGTTTAGAGTGGATCATCCTAACCCTAAAGCATTTACAGGAGTTTCACCAGCCAGGCTGTGAATCTCACTTGATAAGCAGCAGTGCCACTTCTTGCAGCTCTCTCCAGTAGGCTGAAAGATTTAACATCCAGACAATGCCCTGACAGAACTTTTTCTTATTTCAGATGACAACATGAATGTTTCTGTACTTGTGTAAAATTCTTCCTGCAAGCAGTTTTTTTTGCTATTCTTCCCTTACTCTTCCCCCAGCATTTTTCTTCTCCCTGTGCTAATATGTCATGTTCTGAGTAGAAGTTTTCATTAGCCAAAATTTAAAGGTTCAAAAAGGAAATATCTTACAGACAAAATAAGTTAGGTAAGACCTGGACTGAAATTTTCTGTCTGTTCACTTCAATAATTAGTCAAATATTACATTCAAATTCTCCATAAATGAGGAAGTCTGGATTTGGACTGCATATTGACTCCGTGACTCGGGACGACAGTGCTGGTGCTCTTGTACCCTTGTACTCTCAAACATTGGTGGTGTTTCAGCTGACTGGTGTGCCAAGTGCTCTGTGCACACATGTAGGACCAAGAGTCATCTCTGTAAGGATAAACTGGACAAAGGCTGTTGGTTATTTTAGGGGAAATGAAACATATTAATCCCTGTCTTCCATGGCCTAAACCTTAATCCCGGAATAACCTTTCAAGCTACTTTCAAGATGAATTATGTTTTGGCATTCTCAAGACTGGAGTCAGTGAAAATAATCTTCTGCCTAAGCTCATACTGTGCTGATTGTGATTCTGATAGAGCATTTATGTATTTACATAGTAAATCTATTTACAGTAAGTAAAATAATTTTTTCAAAAATCAATACAGTTAATTTTTATCCTCTTTTTGAAGTCTTATAATTAAATCTCTGATTAAACTTTCATCACCTAAGTATATTGACTGATAGCCATGCTTGCAAAAAATTTATGGTTTTGAGTGCTGATCTAAGTCAGAAAATATTTGACAATCTTACACCGGTGTTTTAATTCCATTTCTTTATATTTCTTGTCATATATTCCTCTTTCAGGACTTCGTTTGCTCTGTCTTCAGGGATGTTAGAAATGGATAAGCCCAGTAAGTATATTCAGATTTCTCTCACCTTATTTCACTGCTTTTGAAAATGTGTTTGACTGTTTTCTTGGATCTCTGGGGAGACATCTGTGATTTGCCAAAAGTCTTGGTACATTTGAGTTATCCATGTCCTGGGGCAGAAAGAAAAAGGTTTTGAATTTAACCATAAGTCTTGTAAGGAGATACTTTCAATGCTTTTAGTTAAGACATGTTTTAAAAATGTTTAAATGGATGACTTCATGCTTCATTTTATGGCATTCCTGGAATACTCTTACAAATACAATAAATGTTCATTTAATCATGAATACTATGCAAGTTGTCATTTGTGAGACAGTGCAATAAAGTTCTCACAAGTTCTAAATGGCCTATTTTATATAGAATACAATATCCTTGAGCTATAGCAGTGATGTTCATGTTAAACTCAAGGATTTAAGTTTTAAATTGAAGGGTCTTTCTCTTATTTTGCCATGCACATGACTTCCCGTAGAAGTTAATCTCTAAATGCACTAAGTCATCCGATTTTAGAACATATTTTATAGGGGAAGATAATTGCTCTTGTGCAGCTATTTGGTCCTATTCTGTTAAGTCTATTCTAGAAATCTGTCATGTATAAAAGCTAACAAGAATATCCACATCTAAATAGATTTGCTGTGGTGGTACTGTCTAAAGGTAAGAAGGGAAGCAGATATGATCCATAGTTTATTCATAGTCTTTGTGACATTTGCCCTTCGACATAAGATATTTACATCCCTTCATCAAAATATGACTCCTCATCACAGTCTTCTGAGCTAAGCCTGTAATATGCATGATTATGGTAATTTAAAAATGAAACATAAAAAAAAAGAACCTGATAAATGCATATCATCTTACTCTTTATGACTCTAGTAAATGTCATACCTTAGGCTAGACTAAATATGTTTTGAGTTTCTCATGCAAAAATTTATTTTGAAATGAGTCAGTCAACAGGCTTTTCCTTACTCCTTACTACTTAGCCTAAAGATCTTAGGAATCTGTTTTTGTTTCATTATCAATTTATTTCTGAGAAAATAATTGTCTTTATGTAGTGCTGAAATCATAATTTCCCTTCAGTTTGTAACTGGGACAAAAGTAAATTGTCTACCAATTCTATGAAATTAGTTCTGTGCCTGGATCTTCCATTCCCTGTACAATGCTTTAGACTGGAAATTAATATAACAGATACTCCTCAAAGAGTCTCAGAAAGGAGCAAAAAAAGGTGCTTTATATTGAAATTAAGCAGTCAGCTAGATCCTTTAGTTGTCTTTATTGGAGAGCAGTAAATCTTTTTAGGAAGTGGAATAAACCAGCGAGAATAAGTAGAAAGGCATTTAGTGAATTACACAAAGGGTGTGTGGTTTAGACCTTTTCTGGAACGCAGGCTGCAGTTTAGCTGTCGAGTCACTATCATTCTCCTCAAAGGTGAAATGATTTAGAGGCCTAGAGAAACTTAATTTTTCTTGATCACCATGTGCAACCTGGAATTTTAATGGCAGGCATAATTAATTCTTCTGATGTTAATCATCAGGGCTGGGCTCCACAATTATCAGCCTAGTGCAGCTGGGGCATGGTGCAGACATGAAAAATTAGGAAAATGAATCAGTAATAAGGTGGCAGATTTAATCTGCATCATGAAAACAAAGTTAAAAAGAGGGAGATCGAGAAAATTTCAGCTGAAGCTTTTGTGCCAATGAGCACTGACAGAACTGAAAAATGTTGCCGATGTCCAAAGTGATTGGTAATTACCAAGCCATTGAATTTTTTATTGTCAATTTATCATTGCGCCAGAGGTTAAATTTAACATCTTCTTCTAAAGCCATCACTCTAGGAGGAAGGCAAGCTTTGCATCACGTGGACGAGGAGTCAGTGAAAGGTTAATCAGGTATTCCTTTAGTTTGTGTGTGCTTCCAAATCAGTCTTTCTTTTTGTGTCCTTTATGCTGCATAGATACCGTGGGGTATTTTCTAATTTATATCACCTGCACATTTCAGAAAAAATACTAGATTGCATTCCTCAGCACAGCATCATCTGCCTTGCTGTGTATTTATAATGCTGTATTTTCATACTTCCCCAGGCATATTTTACACACGTTTCAATATGTATATGGAAATTTTATATATACAAAGAGATGTATGATACAAGGCAGGCATTTCCCAAACAAGGAAAAATACAATCTTAGTGTCTGAAAGTACTGCAGAAATTAAAAAATCTGATGTAATTTGTTTCGCTTTCTATTTATTTAGTTCTCAACAGTGTTATTTGGTTTGCACTTGATTTTTGCTTTGTTCTGAAGCCATATTGTTTATTAGTCCAGTGTAATGTCCAGGGTAATGTTTGGAATGCTAGAAACTGCTGTTGGGCTGAAGGACTGTGAGGAAAAGGCTGTTTGTATTTTGTATCTTGCACAATGCTGAGTGCAGTTTTGGCACTTAGCAAGTAAGAAATATTTGCAACTGATAAAGAAAGTACATGTTTCTCCTTTGAATCTTCCCCCCTCAAGAATATTTAGTAAATGGTAGGGTCTTTTTTGATGCAAAAGCCGTAACAGACCGAGAGAAAGACAGCATCAAAACATCCTTATAATAGAAATATGTGGCAGAAATATGGATTCATGTGCTAGGGACTAAGTTGAGCCCTGAAGTACGTGAAAATCTGTTCAATGAAAGAGTAGAATTTGTGCTTCTCTGTTTAGATGTTTACATCTGCCTTGAAAATTCCAAATGCTTATTCTTATACTCCTTGCTATGTAGCTATGTCTTTTAATGCAATGTTAAATATAACTTCTGTCTACCTAAATTTCTACCTAAATTCTGCTCAGTAATCTCACTTCTATTTACTATACTTTTTTGCATTGAGTGTTTATTATAGATTCCAGACTGTGCTCTGATTAAAGGAATTGTATGCATTTTCTATAAATTAAAAATGGAAATGGCCTTTAGGGGAGACTCAGTAGAGGAATCAATGCATGCATTAATTACTGCAATTCATTACCCAAATAAACACAAGACTCAGCCTTTTGCTGGATACAAATTTAGGGACACACGATGTTTACAAGAGACAAAGGCTTGTGATCCTGCTCATGTTAATCTACAGATCAAAGTATGTGAGCCCATTCCTAGTGGAGGCTCCTTTGGGGATACCATTGCTGGGATCAATCCCCCCGTGCAGGCAGTGAATTATTGCTGCTGAATACAAAAGCTGCTCACGTGACATCACTATTCCCTAACAACATGGATACTTGCTCCAGATAGTGCTTTAGAAGAGCATGTTTTCTTGATACCTCACTTTTCTATAATTAAACTCAAATCATAAAGCAGTAGCTGTACAATGAACAATGATTCACTTCATTAACAAAAATATGCTGCAGTTCATAGCAAATAGTCATTTGGAAGAAAAACATGAAAATATACTCTTTAGTTTCCCAGAGGCTTTCTAGAATATAAACAGAAGGTTAGAAAACATATAGCAATTAGAATTATACAGAAAAAAATTCAGTTCTTTATTGAAAAACTTCCATGTTTTTCTGAATTAGTATCCTTTGTTTTCCTTAGGAAGAGACTAGAAGAGTAGTGGAATAATGCAATTTTTCTAACAGTGTCTAGTTGCATTTCTTGATCGTATTTTATAGATGGAGGATAAATTACAGTATGAAGGCTTCTGTTCAAACCAGGACAGGGCGTGATTTGAATCTCAGTGTATTTTGCCATTGTGGGTGCCAGCTCACCCCCAGTCTCAGCAGCTCCCAGCAGAACACCAGCCTTTTCCTTCTTTCCTGTTGGAGCACTCAGCTATTTTAATGGGATTCTGACCAAAACTGCAACTAATTAAGAATCAATTCAGGACCATTAGTAAGTGGGACTAAGGTAGCCAGTGTTGCATATTTCAAAAGAGTTCACTTTAATGAGAGGAGTTCTTGGACAGAGGAAGAAAAACCCCACAAGCAGATTAAAGATAGTGTAGGGACCTTCTTCAGTTAAACTAAACAACAAATGCTACACAGAAAGATGCTGAACTTGTACTCCTCTCTAATTGATCTACTTACTGTTCCTTAGGAAACTCAAAACAATAATGAATGCAGGTATTAACTGTGTGTTAGTCATTCAATAGCTATTTATAAACATTAGCAATTGTTACATTTCACAGGTTTTTTTCATTGGAGAAACATATGTTATCTTTTTTCAGACATATAAACCTTAGAACTGTCAAACCTTTTTTTCTTCTCTGGGCTTTGTACTTCTGCAACATCTGTTTATCTGCATTGCGTTGCCTGCAGATGGTATTTTTAACATTTGTTAAGGGGGTTAGGATGCCATATTTTTGACAGCTGTAGTTTTGCTTCACCACATAGCAAAACTTTACCAAAAAATGCAGTGCTTTGAGGGAATGATTTCACTGTCATTATTTCATTAGTTGTATCAATTTTTCCCCCTAATCTCCTGCTATTGTGAGTTCTGTTGATGAACTGGTAGCATGTAAATGCAATCATTTTAGAAAAAATAGGAGAAGCAATATATGGCTGATTGTTTTGAATTATTGGAGTGGGAATGCATGCAACTATATTGATATAGTTTGATGTTAAAGTATTAAAATAACTACACAGTGAATTAAAAGCACAAACCTGAATATACTAAGTCTTAAACATCACAATAACCTCAGCTCATGAGAACCTGCTTAGACAAGGCTTCTGGTTTGAGACAAAGTGAACAGAGACTAATCTACTCTGAGAATGTTTAGCAAAAAAGTGTGAAGAGCTCTTTATATTCCCATGCCAATGGAGGTCCACAGACCCAAGCATGAGCCCTCAGTTGAGTAAGCCTCAGAACAACTTCCAGATGCTATAAAAACTGTTTCAGAGTAGTTGTGCAGCCACTCCACATCTCATGGGAAGAGAATTCTACTGACCTGACGTGTGCCAAAAGACACGAACAATATCCTCTTTTTTTTCTCCTTCAGAGTTCATCTGAATGTTTTTCCATTTCTATTTTACTGTCAGTTAGAAAAGTAAAGCCTCTTTGCTTGAGCTGAAAGAGGTGGCGTTTTCTTATCACTTCCATCTTCTGGTCTTTATTTTTGCACATCTATAATAAGCTGTAAGGATCTCCTTATGCTTACTTATGGTCAGCCTGTTTAGCATAACAATATAACCTGCAGAACTACTAGTACTGTCAAGTTCAAGCCTCCTTCCCAGTTTGTTTGTGGTTTATTTAGGTTTTAGCTAAAATATATTCTTTATACAGCTGCAGTTTCTGACATCTTCCTGATTATCCCTTCTCTCTATGAAAGCAATGAACCTCAAATCACAGTGTGAGTGTGTGGGGGTTTATTGTGTTTGGAGTTTTTTTTAGTTTGTGGGGTTTTTTTAGGTGTAGGCATATAATTGTAATATCTAACAGGGCCTTGGTAAAAAGGCTGATATGCTACTGTAAATCCTACATCAGGTAAGTAATGATGTCTTGTTGGCTAAAATTTCTGATAATATGGAAACTAAGTCTGAACTCTCATTATTTTTTATTTTTACTTCTTGGCGTATCTTTACTGTATGCTTTCCCATGCAGTTTGCCAGTAACTTTTTTGCATGACTGCCAGCAATATGGAGACTCCAAGAGTGTATAATTACCTTTGCCTTCCTTTCAGAAATTCATGAAAAGCATTTCACATCCTTGCAAGGAAGATCTTCCTGACTCTAAACAAGGATTGGAGGAAGTGAAATAGTGGGAAACACAGCTCTTTTCCTTCCTCTTCTCAAATATGTAGCATTCCTTTATTGGTTCTCCTCCAGGGTGCATTCTCAGAGGAGAACTCCCCCTTCTCTATTGCAGCAGGATGAACTTGGGTGTCCCTCGGGGATGAGGAAGCCATGGGTGGTCAGAACAGGGCCCAGGCAATGACTTCACTGACAGGACCAAGTCATGCAGTGCCTGAGCCAGGAAAGTTCAGGAGGGGGTGACAGTAACAAGTCCTATTGATAGACCAATGATGACCGAGGCAAAAGCAAAGTAACAAGTAAAGCTGAAAGCCAGTCTGAGAGATTCAAGCAACAATTCAGGTGTACGTCTGGGAAAAACTACACACAGAGCGTACATCAGGCAAGGAGAGGGTGCCCAGACCTGAGCTTAAGTGGGTCTCCTGAGCCTGGGGGAAAGGGGTCTGTGAAGGCCACGGGTGGGGCAAATGTCTATTAGTGCTGAGCTAATTATTAGCTCTCAAAGCTGAGACAGAACTTTATAGCGTACAGTTCAGTCTGCATTTCTTCTGCTTCATCCAGCCATTGAAATATTTTTTTCCCGTCACTAAAATTTAACTTACACAGTGTCTCTGGATTTCCCTACTTGTCTTCTACTCCTCAGCTCTGCCTTTCTTCATCAGTCTAAGACTTTTAATGCAAAGTGACAGCAAGAACTTTGTTTTAATGTCATTTGAGGTTTGGATAGGAAACAACATATATTTTAACAAATCCATGACCTCGTAACAATTTTGCTGCTGGCACTGTGCTGCATATCGTGGCTACTTGGAACTTCATAGCCCCAGCAAAGACATTTCTACTTCTCAAAACAGATTTCTCAAGAAAGACTGGAGTATTTCTTGTGTTTGCTGAAGGAATGGTGTTACAACACACTGCTGAACCCAGCTGATACTCTTGAACAGAAGGCAGGGGTTCACATGCACTCAATCAAAATTATTTTAATAAATCATACCCATAGGTAGGAGAGAAGAAGACAGGACAGGTAGGAAATAGGTTTGTTAACATTCATTTGAAATTGTTGTTGCTGATAAAGCATTACACTGGCTCTCCTACTTTGTTGAATAGTAAAGCAATGCCACAGAGAACTGAGGAGAAAGACAAAAGCAGAGATATGAAAATCATGGACATTATAGGCAAGGAACAATAGTACTAGGAATTGAACTGAACAATGGCAAAGACTACATATTAGCCCATGTTTTGCTACTGCTGACACTGAATGTTCAAAACAAGGCTGTGCAGTCTTTTGTATAGACACCTCTAAAAAGATGTTTTTCCATAATATAAGATATGTAACTAAGTAGGCTAACTTATAAGTGTACAACTTGACTTTAAAATACATTTTTACCTCTGTAGTGCTACAGAAGAGAAAAATATTTGAATTAAAACAAAACAAACCCCACAACACCAAAACACAACCTAAAATTCTGCCATCTCTCCCCCTGCCCCCAAGTCAGCATTAGCTCTCTGAGGAAACGCGGTCAAGAACAGCCCAACTTAACTCTATAACTTCTGTTCTGTGAAGCACAATGGGCTAGGAGGTATAAAAATGTGCATCCTAAATGAATTTCTCTAGCTTTCTTGGGAAAAAGCTTTTAAGGTTAGATGTACTTGAGTAAACTTTAGAGCTGAGGATTAGTTTTTTAACCACAAAGCCTTTGGGCTTCTCTCATTATTTGAGGCTTTTGGAAGTGTGGACAAGACACATGTATGTACAAGACTAAATCATAAAGTTTTCCATTGGTAATCACCTGTCAATAATCCTTGCAAGCTATTTACTTCAGGTGGAATGGAATAGGACATATATAGGTAAAATAGTAATGGCCTGTGCAGACCTGACCTTACAAGAGGTCAGGCTGTGGTGTAGCTTAAGACAACCCATGCCATGTGATGGCATGTCCGACTGATCACTGCTAGTAGGAGGAGCACATGAGGTAAAGTGGCACTTGAGTTAGACAAAGACATTATAACTAGTCACTCAATAGAAATTGTGAGTATCTGTAAACTTTATATAATTTATCCTCATAACATGTTTCTGGCCCAAAACTGCCCAGAAGTAATTAACTCACCTTTAGAAGTTTTTCTTGTCAAACTAATTTGCTAGACTGGAATATGGCAAGTATAACGTATTTCAATGGTATTAAATTTGATCTCAACATAAAAAACCTGTGTAAATGAAGGTCCTTATATTTTGATCAAACTGTGTGGTCACTGCACCTATTCAGAGAATATGAAGCTCTGTGGGGACATTTGCAGCAATCTGTGAAAATCAGAATGCCCAACTAGGGGCTAAAAACTGGAGGCAGTGGCCATCTAAGCTACACATGCCTTTTAGGGAGAACGAGGTCTGTTTGTGTGATTGATGGCTTATGTTTGTTCACCTCCTTCAGGTAAAACGTTTGCTGCAGGCAGAATTTCTGCAAAAACTTTAGGACTGACCTTAGAAAGGAATTTGCTTTTGGAATAATTTCTTTCTTTCTCCCTTTCTTTCTTTGAGGGAACAAAAAAGGATCCAAAGAGCAGTAGTGTATAAAGACAAAGCCATGCTGAATATTGCATCTTACCAGTGAAACACAAGTGTTAGTCAAATGGAGAGATGACAGAGGAATAAGGAAACAATTAAACTTCAATAAAACAAAATAAGGAATAACATTCCAGTCAGATCTAATCACATTATGTATAGCATAACTTTCAAATTGAAAGTCCATAAAACCCAACCACACCTCAGCCAGTTTGTCTGGCATCTGTCCTGTATAATAAGCCAGAGGTTCCTCATGGCACAGCTCCAAGTTAGTTTGAAACCATGTCTGCAGTAGGGATGGCACTGAGCCATGTTTCCAAAGAAGTAGAATAATTTTTCTGGTGGGAAAGGTCAGGCAGTACAGAGCCATGAGGGATGAGATTCCCTTTTTCGGCTTTTTCTCTATTCTTAATCCTTCAAATATATTTCTTTTAATAGTAAAATTCATTCACAAACAGAAAACCTGACATTAAAGCAACGTTAGAGACCCATTTAAACTGACAGGCAACAGGAAATCCAGAACCCAGGCAACCTGGGTTGTATCATTATAAAACTTGTTAAGAATTTCATAGGTTGCTGGTTACTTTTCCTCTGTCCTGTAAGTCTCTTCCCCAACAAGTTTTTAAGCTCTTACCTAACACAGAAAAATAAGGGAACACAATAGATTCTCATTCCCATGGTCTGTATTTGGTATGTGCAAATATATGCATGAATATAATATTTAATTTACATTTATCTTCCATTTTAAATAATAATCTCCTTCATAATGCATAAATAGATTCCATATGCTATCAGACAAATCATTCCTAATTTTCTTTATGGAAGCACATATGGGAACTGTGTTGACCCAGGGTCAAATCCTGGCTCCATTGAAGTCAATGGCAAATTTCCCACTAATTTTGCAAGGGCCAAGATTTCACCCTTGATGTTCAGCCACCCTAATAATACAAAGAGCCAATGTTGTTCTCTCTTCTCATATGTCAGATAAGTTTGAACAAGAACTGAGTTATCGCTGAATTAATGTAATCCATTCCTCTGCATTTTCTAGCTCACATCAAATTCTTTGCTTGGGGTGAGTGGGATTGAGATTTACAGTTATAGTAGCCACACAGTTGTCTGTAAATGTTATCAGTACCAGCTATTTCAGAGCCTTTGGAGTGACAAACAGAGCAGATCACTTGGAAATGACATAAGGACTAGCATTGACTGGAGAGGAAGGGCAATAGGGAGCTTTCCTATGGTAAGAAGCATGTCTTAGGGAACTGGATCTGTAGCATCTTTTGTCAGTTTATGGGTCATGATTGGATCTGCTCCAATGTTTTGTCCCACTGTTTGTTCTATGTCGCCCTTGCTGGAATTAATCAGATATGTAGAAAGTGGATTGCAAGCAGCTGGGTTCTTCTTGCAATCTGAAATTTTTCCCCAGGGGCCCTAACACCCTTCTCTATAATGTGACAGGAAATGCCCCATCATGTGGCTAAAATGGAGTCCACTGTGGGATGAAGGCATGTCCAGTCATTTGTCATCAGTGCAAATGCTTGGGTACGTGGATAACATTGTGCAAAGGGTCCATGGTATTTGAGAGACACTATCTCTTGTGGCCCATGTGGAACAGAGATAGAATTCTTCTACTTTGGTTGCACTCACTGAGAGCAAGAATAAAGTTCAAATTCCTCTTAATTTGTTTTGGATTTACAGTATTTCAACATTCCATCTTGCACATAGACAAGGGATACACACTAAGGAACTTTTGTGAAACTGATTGGATCACTGTTATACCTTAAGATAGACAAAACTTTACATCAGCTATTCCAGAACTGGATGGCTGATATCCAGGACTGACCTTGATTCAAATTCAATATTCACACAAGTTAAGTCTCTGAAAGCTTTGTACTTATTAAGTGTTTTAAACATATACAAGCAAACCCTCCATTTTCTTGCCAGAAGCAGGCTGGATATCAGGAGGATTTTCTTCACTGAAAGGGTGGTCAGGCATTGGAAGGTGCCCAAGGAAGTGGTTGGAGTTACCACCCCTGGAAGTGTTCAAGAAATGACTGGATATGGCACTTAGTACTACGGTTTCGTTGACACAGTGGTGTTTGGTCAAAGGGTGGAGTCGATGACGTTGGATGTCTTTTCCAACCTTAATGATTCTATGAAATGACCAACATTCTGGCTGACAGAACAAATGAAAATACTTTACTTAGCATCAACACTTGTTAAAAATATTTACCAATTAAAAAAAAACATGAATTTGAAGTGAAAAATCAAAAATTTCCAGTTAGAAATTGGAAATACATTTTGAGTTTCTGGGTTTTTTTACTCTCTATTTTGACTATAAATATTAGTCTGGTTCTACTAAGATTCTTGAATCATTGTGGTTAAATTGTAATTTTGACAAATCAATTTATTATTTGAATTTATGAAAACATGTCACTCAGCCTAATTAGTTGTTAAGAACTATTGTTTTGGAGTCCTTTCACCAGCAAAAATTGCTCATTAAGTTAATTTACCAAGTTCTTGGCTGGTGCAAATATCCGTGTGTCTACGAGTGTTCCTGGCAAGATCTCTGAGGTCACCACCATCACATCACTGTCTGCTGAAGCAGACTTATTCCATGAGTAAGGACTATGAGATTAGGCATCACGCAGTATGTGAGAAGCTGGTTAATAAAAAGCTGGAACAATAAATTATATTAATAACTTGAATTTTAGCTAATTTGTCTCTGCAAGGTATTATTCCATTTTATTTTGTCTGCATTTTTATTTTCAGCACTAGGACATGACAAGTCGTGAATTATGATCTATTCATTCACACCCAGTTTCAACACAACTGGGTGTGAATTAATACTCCATAATTCATATAGTGGAGTGTCTTATTACAATTATAAAATTTTATTAGAAAATGTTTTTTAATATTTATATTGTTAATTAAATGATGATGAGTCTCATAAATTCTGGACAATGAATTAGGTTGTATTAGGCACTGTTCAGATTTCATCTGTTAGCCAATCAAGGTATACAGACTTCCCTATTACATAATATGCTATACAGTAATGTTGGGCTATGATCTTTCTTTAGAATGTGAAATTTCTTATTCAAATGGACTTTATTAGAAAATTTTCATTACTAATTTCTAAACATAGGGGTCAGTATGGAAATACTGTTTCCTTTTATGGGTATTAATTCACTGGGTATAGGAAAGAGCATTTAACTCTTCATTTGAAATCTAAGAAAAGCACAGGTCACATCAACCTCGGGCAATTAATCAGTGTCATTTTTGAGGGCAACAGCAGTCTCTCCTGTCTGCTAACTTTCCTAAAGCACTTTAATCTTCTATATTTTGGATCTAGCTCTGCATTTCATCTCCTCATTGTTTAAGTCTCATTCCAAGTCTGTTTGTGAAAGCACTTAAACATGTGCTTAAACTCAAACATATGCTTCAGTATGTCCTAAAACGCTGAGATCTGCAGTACTCTCAGGTATATAGAAATTGAAGATGAGGTGCACAGTGGAAATTCAAGATAGATGTGGATTACATGACATTACTGGGATAAAGATATCCCAATTCCCGTCATTACTGCTGAAATCAGAACCATGCCATGTACATATATGATATAGAAAAATGCAGCAGCCAGAGTGAGTTAGATAAAAAAGATGACTTGTTCAGTAAAAAAAAGTGACCACCTTTGCTTATAAAATATTATTTGATATGCACATTGAGAAATAATTTAAATCCATGCTGTATTTTTTTCAGATTCTCACACATTTTTCTAACTGGTTTCTGTGAGAATTTCTGTCTGAATTTAATTGTACAAGGTTGCAGATGGATTTAATGCCCACAGAAGCTAAATTATTTTGAGTTAGGAAAAGTGAAGACCTGCAGAGATATATCAATAATTCACCTTCTCCCCAGCCTTTGACACCCTTTTGATTACATATGGCATAAGGGTTTAATCCCAGGCAGAGATTTGCTGTGCAAGGAGTTCAGGGCTGAGTCCTTTAAAGCGAGGATTATGTGTGGCAGCATTCTTCCCCCTCAGGTGTTGCTGTTGCAAGAGCTTAGCCACAGTTGCCTACTGCTGCTTTATTAATAATGGAACACTCACAGAAATTCCATGCAAAATTGATTTTTGAACAGTATATAAGAATCTAATATGAAGTCTTAAAATGTCATTGAAAAATCTGTTTGTAATTTACTTTGCTGCTAAGAACTTACTGCCCCGCTATAAACAATTTTACTGTATTTCTCCCCATTAAACAACAATTTTTTCCATATTTGTTCAGCCTTCTTGCTGTGACATGCCACTGTGAGCTGATAGATAGATATTTAAAACCATACGTGGGCTCTGTTTCTTTTGTTGCCTATTCCAATAGCAAGTGGAGATATCATTTTCATCACAGTGCAGGTGAATGGTGTTAATGGTTCATTATCTAACACAGAACGTTAACTGATGAATTGCAAATGTACTATTTGAAAAAGAGTGAACATGATTCTGTGGCTGCAGAAATGGTTCCTTTTTTGTGCTCTGAAAAAAAGAGACTGTCAACTACAGAGCAAGGATCCTGGGGTTGAGGCCCAGGACTGGGGAATGGGAGAGCTTCATTTTTGTTGTTTTGGTTCCAGAGCTTTCTTTGTGACTTGCAGTATTTTACTAAGTGCTCAATTTAACCTTCCATTCACTGACCCAAAACTTTATCTATAGAATTGCAAGCGTAACTTACATGCAACTCTTAATGTTGACACTAATTAATAATATGCATGTACAAATAAACTCTAGGAACTCTTAGCAGTTTTAAAAGGCTGAAGATATTTTTCCAACTAATTTCTTTGTCTCAAAAACAGACCTGAAAATATGTACACTGTTTGCACAGATTCCACAAGTATTCTGCAGATGTGTGGCATTGTCATTTTCAGTATGGGTAACTGAAGCTTTTTAGATGACAGAACCCCAAGGGAATGGTGTCATTGCTTAATACAGTGTTTCTAGTACTGAAGCACTGAGGAACAGAATTGCTCGAGCTTGTTTGTATAGCTGTTCACTCCTCTGCAGCTGGGCTCTGGCTTTTGATTTCCTTGTATCTGACAAACCTGTCATGATCATGAAATTCCAGAACCCCTCCACAATAAAAGATGAAAGACATGGTTCTATCAATTAAACCTATGGGTTTTGTAGGAGTACTATGAAATTTTGATAACCCTGTTCAACTTTTGCTACTATTTGTATAACTTGGGAGATGGAGATTCAGTTGGAGAGTTGTATGAAAGGAGATGGAGAATAAGTTATTTCTTATTTTCTGAAGTGTTTCCAACAGAAAGGTTGAAATTTCATAACTTGGGAAAATACAGGAATTGCAGGAAAAGCTGGCTGGTTTTATATGCTACTTAACCATAGGTTCTTGATCAGCTGGAGGAAGTTGTTTATACTTTTGGATTTGTAGCAGAACTGGATCTGGATGAACTTTTGTATAAATCTCCAGTTGTTTGTCTTTCAAGGGTAGGTTTTGACACTTGACCTGAAAAGAGTAGTTCAGAATTATACAGTTTTGAAGCTCTACTTCAAAATGGCCTTATTCTGGGTATAAGCACAAAAACTGGGAAGCCCCTCCACAAACAAAATATACCTCTGAAATGAGAGGCTTCTAACCAGAAGAACAAGCCTTACCTTCCAGAAAATGTTTACTGCAACAAACCTCCCCTTGTAAGTTTTGTAGCTTTTACTATCATCATTTTGCAACTTATGTATAGGCTCTTGGATAATGGCTGAGCAACCATCCAGCCTCTTGGATTGCTCCCACATCTGATCAGACTTTCCAATCATGGAAGTACATTCAAAGCCAATAAGGAGAAGTCTAATTTTCCCCATTGGGGGTTGTTGCTGAGGCACCTAGCTGGTGATGAGGAGTGATGGTTGTTTTTACCAGGAGTTTGGGTTGTTGGTTACCAAACCACTAATTAGTAATGAGTTTAGGAAAGCTATGAGAGAATACAGAGTAGTTTACTGAGTAGCATTTCTCTAGGGAGAGTGAGGTACTCAAGTAGATGTAAGGCCTATTAAGGTGACAGGGCTTGGAAAGGGAAATATTTTATGAGAGCTGATAGTTGGAAGTCAAAACTATCAGGTAGCTGAGTAAAAATCCATAGCTAGTATATGTTGCATAAAGTAATACCTATTACATAAAGACTACCAAAGTTTAGAGACACTTTCTATAAGCATTGGAGCTGAATATGAAAATGCAGCAGTGCATGAGGGTTCCCTCTGAAATGGCCTCTAGGAACCTGCTGTCTGTGCTGCTATATAATCCTTTCTCTGATGTGCACCAGAACCCTGAGCTTGGTTTCTGCTTCTTCATCAGCATTTAGTGCTAGTTATAATGAAATAGTAGTGGGAATGCTACACCTTGGGGATAAATGTCATTTCACACAGCTAACAAAACTTTGGGGGAGGCTTGACCAGAGGTTATGGCTCCATATTTTTTACAAACAGATAAGCCACACAGATCTGTTTCTTGAGTTTCTGTAACATAACAGGATTTTTTTGTGAAACAGAAAAATTAGCCTTCAGAGTATGTTGTTTCCCCTACATTTTTACTGAGTTCATTCCTGTCTGTCAGAGAAAGCTCCTAATATTTCACACTCTCCCCACTCCATTCCTAGTATAATCCAGTGAAAAACATATGATGCACTGGACTTGAGCTCCACTGGAATGTCTCCCACAGTCTTTTTTGGCCTGGGCAAGTCACCCTCCTGTGCCCACTTCTTACCCGTATGTTTAGGATAGTAATTATTTGTCTTAATTGCCTAACTAGACCAGGAGCCTTGGGAATCTCTGCTGTATGTGGACAGTAGCCAATGGAATTCTTATTTTATTAGACACTTACAACATCTCCTGTACATAAAAATATGTAACAGAAATGAAAAGCTCTTGTAGAAATGATGGATCCTTTTCTGTGCTCCGTGAACAGTCTCAAAAGAAATATATGGAAGATACAAGGGGAAAATATGTTGATATTAGGGAGTTCCACACAACCTTTAAAGCAGCTTAGAATTGAGTCTTACTGGTTTGTTTTTTTTTTTACTTTTCTCCCCTGTCGATGAAAGCAGTAGCTGTTTTTGAGAAAAGGAGTACTAAAAAGTGCTTAGAAGAGATGACTTCTTGACTCTGCCTTGTATGCATACTGTTCGTTTCAAGAGTAGGAACAAAAGTCTGAAACTTGGCAGGAAAAATATGGGCCATAGCTAGTCTCATGCATGTCTTGGCTTCCTGCACTAAAACCGAGCAGATCTGTTTTGTTTCCTACAATATTTAACGAGGAAGAAAACCACTAATGTTTGGCTAATCTTTCAAAAACTTTATTGTGCTTTCACTGTTTAGGGGAATTTTTAAGTTAGCATTAGCATGAAAACCTACAGATGTTAGCTCTTTATCCTTTGTCTAAGATCAGATTTATCTGAGTAACCAACATTAAAAATGTGTAAATTTGTGGCAAACACAATGAATCTTGAATATATTAAAGAAACAAACAGATGAACCATCTGGAAACAAGACGTAGATCTGAAATAACTATGCCAGTGGCACAATCCAAGCATAATCCCTGGCATAATTTACAGAGAGCAACTGTATCAAGAGTCAGAAACTATTCTTTAAGAAGGCTGAGTTTAATAATGACTGCACATTATCATTCCACTTGCTGGGTAAATATTGACAAGGGAGTGACACATGCTGTAGAATTGTATCTACATCCTGCATTCCCTCTAGGGAAACTTCTGCATTCTGAATTTTCACTACCATTTTTTTTCCTTTTGTCTTTGCTACCCTTCTGTCGTCTAAAATGATTGCAGTACATGTAGCTCTGCAACTATAGGAATCAGTTTGTTAACTCTGAAAATATTTTTGATAACTCATACATGCACATTATAGTGCATAATTGATTATGCCCACAAATGTCTAATATTATGTAAAATAGGAAAATATGATAAATGGAGAAGATTTGGACATCACCATTAAGTAGACCTTAATTTTACCATATTCCATTAAAGATTCACACCTAATGCATCAGTTTTTCTCTTTCTGCTATCACCTGAAAAGATTTCACATTCTCACATAATTCCAGTGCAAACTACTCATGATGGAAAGCAGTAGGTTTTACTATTATGTGGCTAACTAATGTGTTTCAGCTGGGTACATTTTCCCGTGGCACTGGAATGTTTTGGCAGCCTGCAGTTTCATTGGTAGTGATCACGGAGCAACACAAATTAGATCTTGTATTCTTTACATCTTTACATTGCTGGCAAAGGTGAAACACCTCAACAAACAATGCATCTTGAAGAATGTTTTCAGGGTATTTTAATGGTGAATATATTGCAACCCTGGATAGAAACTGGGTTGCAGTATATCTTAAGTGACTGATTTAAACCCATACCTAATGTATCTTGTAGGTTAGCATTAATTTGACTTGCTGAGTGGTTGGAATTTATGGGTATAATGCATTGCACTAGGCAAATAAAATCATCCTCCTTCAGTAATAAAGGTGAAGGCAGTCTCCATGCTGGCAATCCAAGCAGTCTTCAAAGCTTTAGCTGTGTAATATCCATCCTACTTCTGTGGCACAGAGATGCAACACAATGCAAATGACCCATCATGAAATACCATTCTGCAATTTGACTTCAAACTTAGATTGTTTTTATTTTTAAAAAAATCTCCACTCAGGACTTGTCTCTTTAATGCCATTCCCATTTTTCCCATCTTTTTATCCTTCCCACTTTTTTATTGTTGTTAGCATCTTAGCTTTCTACTCTCTCAGGTATTTCAAATTACCTTATTTTGGAAGGTTTGATCACCTTCTTCCTCACTCTTGTTCTTGTCTGACTTGGTTCTATAAAATATAACAGCAAGCAACATTAAAGTATTTGTGCTGGTACTTACTAGTACATTATGCAAACACAATCACAGCAAATATAGTCTTTGCTCTGGAAAACTGACAGCTTTAATTAGGCTTGCAATTTTAATTAGATTTCCAGAACAAACCTTGGAAATGAACATGGAGAAAAGGACGAGATTTTCCACATTGGTACCAGGGATAGAAATAGAACCTATCTATATCTTTTGACTTACTACAGTAGCTTTTCATTCTACTGGTAACTTCTTTTGCCTCTACTCTTTCCATAAAGAAGCTGGCTTTACTTTGCCTTTCAGGAGAAGATGATGTGTTGATTGTGAAATCTCTTCTACAAAAGCAAGGGCTTCACTTTCTGAAATGAGGCCCCGTTACACTTGGAGCTGAGCCTCTGCCAAAGACCTAGTTGGGACTGTGCTCAAATTATGAATATGTCTGAAATGTAGCCTATTATATTGCTTGATCCTTCCTCTTCAACAGGGGTTTGAGAACACAGTTAAATAATCACACCAAAATAAAGTTTTTTCAGTCGGTGCAAGTGGATTGGATGACGGTTTAAACACTGGATGACATTTTCCTTCATTTGTGGGGAAACTGTATGTGTATATTCAAATATTAAAGATGTGTTGAGTATTTTTTTCCCCCTCCTGTCCCCTGTTTTTTTTTGTTTTCACTTTTAAGATTACTTTATAGAGGCTGGCAAGTGTTTGCTCTTTCCAAAACCTGTGGAAATTATGATCTCTGTGTGTCCCTTTGCCTGTGAGGTCAGCCAAAGGATTTTGCCATTGCTGAGGCAGATTTTTTTTAAGCTCTAAATATTCTATATACTAACAAATTAAAAAAAACCCCTTGTATCTTGCAAGAATGACCCAGAGGTCTGTGAATCAAATCAATGCCTTCCCTCACTAATAATGGAAACCTTTGGGGTTTTGGCAGCTGAATTTTGTTTGCTTGTTGTATTGACCCTGAACACTCTAAAGCCTAAAAAATCACGTCTACTTAAGTGAGCTAAATGAACATATTCAAGCCAATGAAGTTCCACAAATGTTTAAGAGCTTGCTGGCTGACTTTTTGAAATATATGCTCTAGTTCAGCCACAAATTACTTGGCTAGACACTGGAATTGCTGGGTGAAATTCTGTGGTCTGTGTTTTGCAGCACTTCAGACTAGATGATCACAGTGGTCCCTTCTGACCTTGAAATACATGATTGGGTGTTAGTCAATGTTAGCAAAGCCAGGGTGAGGAACATAGGAATTGGGGCTTTAGCATATGAGAACTTGTTCAGCCTCTAATTTTACTTTTAGCAAATCCCATAATCAAAATAAACAAATCGGGAAGGAGAAAAATATTAGAGTGTGAGTAATTTAATTAATTCAGAAGTAATAATTCTTTGTGCACCTCTGGTGCTAGTTGCTGTTGCTGATACTTGTGGCTATTGTGTGATGTCAGCTCACAATGAAATTCAAAACCAGTCTAAAAACCAGTCTGTATAAAACACTTCTGACAGCTTATATCTTCCAGTTGGATGATTGGCTCACTTAAGGACTGGGCTTGATGTGGATTGTATTTCTGCAACATGAAAGACGTAGTGCTTTTTTCAAATTTTACAATTTTTGTCAAGTAGGTTTCGGTGAAAAGAAAGTATTGGTGATTGTACAGTGATATACAGAAAGATAAAAAGGATGAGGTGTTATATTTTACCTGCAGACTGTGGTGAAGAATGATAGATAGGGGAGCTCATGGTCTTCGTGTTGTTTCACTGTAGCTCATCCCAATACAGGAGTACTATGTCTTAGGCTACAAGAGAACTCTCTAAATCAAGAAGCTGTAGTCAAGAACATAAACCATGTACTTATTGATCAGAACCACAAAGAACTGCTTTAAAGGTCTGTCCCTGCATGCACTGAAGTCAATTTCTTCCTTGATAATTTCAAGGTCCAATTCAAAATACGAAAAAAGATTGTGCCTAAATGGAACAATAACCTAAAAGGTCAGCCTAGATACCATTGTTAGTTCCAGGAGGAAACAGTTGGCATTAACACTAAAATAGTGTTAGAATTTGTGATATCTGTTTTCTTGCTTCTTTCACCCTATCCCATTTTCTATTGAAAGTATAAAACCACTGTAATTTTAGCCACCTTAACACCATGTAGTGAATGGCACAACTTACACACTTTGAATTTGCTGTACAAAGAGGTGTATAAAGTAAAACCCCACTACAGTTCACAGAAATGGTAATAGAATGGTAATAGAAACTGTGCTGGGTTGATGCTTCTGTTGTAGTGCACTTTGTTTGGTCAACATACTTGAGCACTCTGCCAGTGTTTAGTTGCCATAGCCCATTCATAAAAAACATTCCAAACTGTAGGAGAAGTACCTGTCTCACAAAAAACCACGAAGTTTTCATTTACACCACATTTTTTGGAAAACAGCAGGACAGTCACTGCCCTCTGCTTTCTGCAATATGTTCAGTAGTAAGCCATTTCTGCATTTTTATTAACCACATTTCTTCAAGAGTGTTGTTGGACACTTTCATAAAACTCATATGAATGTTCTTCACCAAGGAGGAAACTGAATGACTTCTGCAGCTGCAATGAAAAGTTCCCATTACCTTTGATGAATACTAGACTTGAAAGGCGCTTATTAGTTCTTTTTTCTTCTCTTTGATAAGCAAAAAGAGAGGATTCCCTAAATGCTTTTAAGTTGTTGGAATTGGTCCTCCAATGACAAGGTAGTTAGTTACGTGTGTTTCACTGACTTTCAGTTTGCTGGTTCCGGTATGACATCTGCCTGCTCTGGATTGTGTATCAGCCAACCAGTTTCATCCAGGCCTCAGTCTTGGCTAGACATTGAGGTAGACAGGAAACAACACAGCCTGAACCTAATGAATAAAAGATGGGGGAGCTGCCAGGGTGTTCTGGTGACATCACAGATTGATCCTTTTGACCCTCTTTGGGGAGACATGACAAAGAAGTCAAGTGAGAATAGTGGCAAACTGAGAATCTTACTATCCTTAGAAATAATCTTGCATTTTCTCTTCTTTCCCTCTAGCTTTTTCATTTAGGTCCTGCTGAGCTTGGGAGCTTCTCCCTCTCTTTTTTAGAGGTGAGAAAAGGAATTTTCTTGATTCCTAATGAATCTGTCTACTTAACATCCCTGATAGTTAGATTCTATTTTTCCACTGATGCACTAGAAGAAGAATGTAATTAACTGCATTATCTCTGTGTAGGAGTTACATAAATCTACTTTGGAGAAGAAGACTCAATGAGGGGATAATTTCCTCCTTTGATATGTCTGACTCCTATTGATTTGAATGAAAATGTATGTGCATCTGAGGCACAATTTACATAGAAAAGGGCCTGAAATAAAATTTCTGGGTTGAGCTGCTAAATTAGGTGAAAGAGCAGGAGGCAAACCTTGCTTTCCATAAATACCTCATTTTGCAAATAGCTGAAAAGTGCAAGAGAGTAAATATTTTTTGAAATGCATCATGTTAACAGGCTAATTCTGTGATTACCCATGAACTGATACAGTTAGACAAGTCAAATACAGTAAATTCTTTATTATTGTAAAATTACTGTAAGAGCAAAAGTAGTGATAAATGGTAGACTAGTGTATGTGATATTTTAAAATTAAGAAGCAAATAATCTCTTCAGTCTGCAACCCTTCACAATCAACGAAGAAGAAACATTCTTAGAGTAGCATCATTCTCTTGACATTCTCAGTATTATTGCTCATCACAAATTCTTAATCTTGAGACTGGCCACTTTTGCCATTAAAANGTTTTCATAAAGGAAAGCAGGTGTCAGGAAAATTTTGCTTATCATCTCTGCAATGTGAGAGTGCCCTGACGCAGCGATTGTGTGTGAGGAGTGTAAAGGCCCTCAGCACCATTTGTGAAACACATGCATTTGATGGAGGCTTTTCCTTTTCACTGCTGACAGAAGTGGGAGAGGAGCCCATAATTTCACTACACAGAGCAGCAAGTGCCTTACTGCTCTCTGCTGGGAATGGCCTCGTGCTCTTTGCTGCTTGTACACTGTCTGCTCTCCTGCAAGAATCACCTTATCTGCTGGGCCAATGAGACCATTAATGGAAACCCTGTACTATGCCATCAGAGCTCCACTTCTTGATCAATAGTTATTTACTTCTGAGAGGTCAGAGCTTGGCTAATATAGCTGAATAATTTTATTGATAGATAACATAACAATGAAAAATAAAGTTTAAAATAGAAGATGAATTAATTCAGCACTTTCTTTGGGGATGAATATTATTATTTGAAAATTTTAATAGCTGGTGGAATGCTGAAAGGGCAGACAACAAAAGCTTTGAATAATTGTCCTAGGACTATAATCAGACTTCCATTATTGACCTCTGCTAATATTCTACTGTAACTGTCTGCTAAATTGGTTCCTTGGGGCTTGAAATATACAGTGATGTTATGAGTTCCTATTGTAAATTGCCACACAGAAAAGTAGCAAGTCTCTGAAATAGTGCTGGCCCTAGTTTGATCAATACTCAATTCTAAGCAGTGCAAGAGGCAACTGTTGCCATAGAAACATTGATGTCACCGAGGTTGAACAGTGGCTCTTACAACAAATCATTTCCTTTGAGCAGTTGTAATTGACTATATGTACAGTTTGCTGTCACCTGAGACTATTTACATCAAGCCAGTAACAGAGCTGCATTAGTTATTCTGGGAGTAAGAGGGTTAGCTCTTCTTTTTGTGACCTTACAAATACCTAGGAGGATATTGCCATGGCAACCAGAGATATAACAGGATGAACATTAAGGTGGCTACATAATGCAGTGGCATTCTTCTGGAGCATGAGCAGTAGTTTTAATAAACTTTATCTAGCTATTGAATAATATAAACCTTGCATTAGATATATCTGTCACAACTTTTGACTTCTAGAAATGTTACCTTTGACATAGGTAAAATCAAGAATTTTTGAAACCGACTGCAGAACTTTAATGCTGCCTGTTTTGCACTAAGATGTTACAGAAACATTTTTTTTTCAGGATTAGGCCATGACTTTAGGATGGAGGGCCTTATTCTGCTTTCAGATGTAATGGTGTATGTTGATCTGCAGGTAGTGCTTATTTCAGAATTTGTCTGAATTGTTAAGGTCCACTTTCTCAGTTATCTAGGCATTATTTACATGTATTTTCTAAGCACAAACTCAACCAGGTGCTTAAATTCCTTTGTGTTCTCATATTACAGTCTTTTACCTCAATGAAGATTTTAAAGTAGGCACCATATAACCTCTTTAAGTACTTCCTCCGTTGTATTTGCCTTTGTTCTCTGAATGATTCTTCCGGAGCCAGTGGAACATCATCATGCCCTGCACTGATGTGTCATTCCATGGAAGGGTGAGATTGGATTTTAAAGCACCTGCAGCATCCAAGCAGGTAAAAGAAAAACCTCAATAATGCCTAATTTAGAAGCTTTAAATGCAAATCTATTGTCTTGCCATGAAAGTATATATTACGGTACTTTTAAAAGGAGTGGTATCTGATATGATCACGTAATTACACAAACCTGTTACAATCTGTAGTGTAAATACAAATTTAGTCACCTGTCTGTCAGTTACGTAGACCAACATTCTCTGGTATATCAATCATAAAAATACTGTGGATCTACAAGGTAACAAATTTCAGACATAAATAGCTAGCCCCCATATGCCTAAAATTGCATGTTTATATGCTGTTTTCATACTTTATACTGCAAAAATACAAAATTAATATAATTGTTTCTTCTAATGGAATGATTTATAGGCCTAATGGCCTATATTATAACTATTGAGGAAATAGATTGCTATGTGGGTTTTCAAAATACAATGCAAACAAAATCTCTTAGCATCTTTGACAAAATGCCTGGTGCATGTGTGAGCTCCTGCTTATGACAATGCATGGTTGACTCATGGAAATTCATAGTCACAAGAGACTGAGACATCCAAGGCATTTCTAAAAAACCAGAAGGAACAATGCAACAGGAAAGGGGTGGTTTTAAAAGCAGCATTTATATAAATAGGATCTACAAAAAAAAGTTTTCATATTCTAGGACATATCTATCTGATGAGAGGAAAGAAACTCTCCTTTGCCCACCCAGATCTTTTTATCAAATTTCTATTAGTGCTTGATGTTATGGACAAAATCCAGGGGAATTTCACCATTGGTACATCAATTTTTTATACTGGAATGATTCAGATAGACATTAGGCTGTAGGTGTTGTTTGTGTCTTCAGGTGAAAGTATTGTGACATTTTCTGCTACTTTGAAGTACACTTTGTGGGAATGTATTTTTGAAATGCAACATGAAATCACTGCTGTGTAATATACAGTATATAAAAGTAGCTCAAAATAAAGTAGGTGCTGACATTCTGATTTAGTTACAGTAAAATTAACTTACAGGGAAGAACTGAGGATGCTGCATTCTTTCCTGAATTCAGTTTCAAACACTGGTTTCTTTTCCTACCCACGCGTTTTTTTTGTTTTGGTTTGGGGTTTTGTTTTGTTTTGTTTGTTTGTTTTGTTTGTTTGTTGGGTTTTTGGTTTTTGTTTTGGTTTTTTGTGTGTGTGTGTGTGTGTTTTTGTCCTATGGAGGGCTGTGTAACCTTCCTGGGATAAAGAGAACAATCTCTAATGCTATATAATTTCTGTGATCCTGTCATATAGGTGACTGAAAAAGAACATAACCCTGTTGATACATTTAAATGATCCTCCACTAGAACCCAAACACAAACATGTTTTTAGTATTGAGAGACTTTACAGATGAAGGTCTGGTGGTGACTCTCTTCTCATTTGATTTCTGGATGGCTGTGTCAGCTATTACTTGGTTCTGGTCTGGTTCACATTTTGGGTGAGCACACTTTCTGTGATTTTGGTTTGCTTCCACTGTGGAAGTTGCTGTTGGTGTGCCGATGACCTGCTGCTTGTTTAGATGAAACTGCCCTTCCTGAATTGCTTATGATTGGTCTTGAATAGTTTTGAGGAAAAAACTTGAATAAAAATGATAGATGAGATTGAGATGGCATTTGTATTTGGACATTCTAATAATGTGGAAATCCTCAAATTCTGAAAAACATGGTCAAAGTGTGAACTATAAACACTGTGATAGCAGCATCAGAGACAAAGGAGATTAGAGAACTATTTCTATAACAGGCATGCTTAGTGACACAGCCACTGTTTCAGTAGCTGAAAAGCTTCCAGTCCTTCGTGCAGTCAGAGTGACATATTAGTGCAGACAAGTTAAAAATACGGAGTGCTGAGAGGTAGGCAGAGCAGTGGACATAAAAACGCAGCAGCAGCAACACTAGTATGAAAGGGTTGAGATTCTGTTGTCATTACAGATACCCTTCTGTACCCCTCACGATTCACTGACAGGGAAATGCAGACACACTACCAATAGCCTCTCTGACAAAGTGCAGCGTTTGGGACAGGAAGAAGTGTTTTGTACTTTAAATGTGCTAATGCAGGCCAGGACTGTGGACTGTGAGTGCAGTATAGCCAAGGGATGGCTCTTGGAGCTTGATGAGCTCTACAAATGTGTGTGTGAAATACTCAGGGAAAGTCTCAGGTTGCCAGTAGTCTTTGGCCAGCATTGTCTATAAACTTTCCATGACCCACAGAGACAGCTATGCTCAGTGAGAACGCCGAAGAGGTTGAAACTGAGGGGAGGATTCTCAGGAGATGGAGGCCTAGAGAAGGAGAGAGCCAAATTCTCAGAGCTGAATCTTACAGTCTGTGTAATAAATTCCCCCATTTGACTAAAATGAACCCGAACCAAAATTTGATCAGCACCGTGTCCTCTGTTTTGGAACAGCAATGTGACAGATCAGTTTTGTTCCTCTCCTTATTGTGCCCCTTTTTGCAATGGATATGCTTCATTGCAACAACTATTTCTCACTGTTTGCTCTGTTAACTATTGAAAATGTAACACACAACCAAATATTTTGTCTTTAAGAAGCTTTGGAAATGTAAAGGTTTCATGGAAAGAAATGAAATTGTTTCCCAAATGTGAATGTAAATAGAAAATCCATAAGGAATTCTCTTTTGGCTCTGGATATCTTTTATGGCCTGTAATTCTGAAAGCTGCTACTCTCTCTCCTTTTCCATCCCTTGCCCTCCCCTTGAGTAACTTCTCTGAATTCAGTATCAATTACTCTTGATCAACATTGCTATTAAGCCAGAATCAGCTCCATTGTCTTCAGTGGAATTTTCCTTTCCAGTTTTGGCACCTTGTCCTTCCTGGTACTGCTGTTACATTTTAATTTTGATTTGTTTGTCAGAAATGCAGCCAGTCAGAGCTCTGGCATTACTGTATTTATGCTCCTAGTTACAATACAAACTACTAAACACTTTATCTCAGTGAGAAAAAAAGTTCTGGTTAGAGAGATCAACTCCTTCTGTTAAGGATCTCATAAAAATGTCCATATCATGGAGAAACAACTAGAATTAAATTTCATTCCTATTGTTGGTAAAATGCATGCAAACTTCTTAATTGCTGTGAATTTTTTGATTTTTTTTGAACAGAAAATTTTTCCTAACCTGGTAACAGCTGTAACCCCCCAAAAATGATTTTGAGAAATCTGGAAAAAGGTCTAAATTGCATGTTGAGTATCTGCTAAATCTATTAGTTGCCTCTTGGAGGGCTAAAGATGACTAATTATATTCAACGTGTCATTAGCTATGGTGGTGTGTTTTATGTGAGAGACTTTCCTTTGAATGACTTCAGCAGTAGAAATAGGTTTGATCTCTAAATTGTGCAGCTGTGGTAACATTAATCCTTAGTGTATCTACAAAGTTATTGACTGGCGTGGTTTATTTTGCCTATATGGGGCAAGTGTTTTTACCAGTACCAAGTAGAGTTTGGTTGGTGTAACTTGGGATCACACTTCCAGCACACATAGTGACAGTTTCCTGGTAGTCCTATGGTGGTAAAACCCTTCTGTGAGGGGTTGATCTACCTTCCCTTCTGGGAGTTCTGAGGTTAGAAATTCTGGTGTCATGATTCACACATCTGTGATTCTTGGGATTTAACTCTAACTCTTCAGGGAATCCAATATCTCTGATGTGAGCAGACACTAATACCAATTTGTTGTCAATTGCCTGCCATGACAGACTGAGTGTGGTATTGTTTGAACTCATGCAAGAGTTGCAGAGATCTGTCCCACCCTTTAATTCCTGTATTTCCGGCAGATTTCAAGGGGATTTCCAATTCCCTTTCTCTTTGCCAGGAACTTTATATGGCTGAGTTCCCTTTGAAGTTCTACAGCCTTCCTCCTCAGTATGAGTCTCTGGGGCTTGGCTGACATATTTCCTCTGCGTTGTTAACTGGCCTTTACTTCCTCTCTCTACTCTCTTTAGTAAGGTGTAAGACTGCTGAATGCCCTTTTCTGAGGCTTCAGTTAAGATATAATGGGACTGAAAGAATTAAAGGCTTTGCCATATGACAGCACCTCAAACTTAACAGAAAGCAAAGGGATGAGTGAGTGTAAAATGTTTTTTCACTAGAGAAATAGTGCTGGAAGTTATAGGCAGGGCTGTGGGACAGCTCTTTGTATGGGTTACAAGTAGGAATCTCTTGATAAATCAGACAGTTGCCTCTTGGGGATTGGAAAAAAAAACAACCAACCCTTTCTTCTTGCAGAATTAGAAAGACGTCATCTTGTTTCTCTGTTCTTTCTTAAGATTTAATTTTCCATTGATAAAGGTTTGCTATTAACAACTATAATAGATGCATGTTCAGAAGGGCAGATATGCAGTGGTATGCAAGGCCACCATCCAGCTGGCTGTCACTACTGGGTGGGTGTCCGCAGTTAATGGGTTCAGAATGACTATGGATCAGAAGAGTAAGGGAATGAAGGAACGGAAACTGAGAGAGCTTGCTGCTGTCTCTGTGAAAGCTCTGCTAGCACAGCAATCTGTTTTAATACTGTCTTAAGACCTCTTCATGCGAGCTGAGATGCCCACAGGCTTTTCCATGATTGAATCTTTCATTACTGTGACCCTGATAGTCAGGGTCCACTTTTCCAGTTTTCTGGAAAAGATCTATGTTTCTCTGCCCCCGACCACATAATGGATACTAGAAGAAGATAAATCTTTTGCTGCCTGGATTTTGCTGAGAAAATGTTCTGTTGGGATTCTTGTGTTGGTATCTTTTGCCTGGGCTGTGCCTTTAAAAAGTGTGTCCGTGTCTAGGATGAGGAGCCGTGACTCTTCTAGGTGCTCTCACCCATTTTCACAAGGGAAATAATGAGTGTCATCTATTCCTGCTGTGCTGACTCCGGAAGGATGGGGACAAGCAGAGCAGAGGTGATGTCCTGGGTCTTGCAGCCTCAGTCAGGCACTCTGGTCTACTCTGGTTCTCATCACTGCCTGCTGGGCATAGCTCAGCATTTACGTCCCAGTGCCTGCCCTCAGTCCGTACTGTTTCCTGAGCCCTAGTGTCACACTGTCTGAGCAGAGGCAGAGAGCGTGGACATTCATTCAGGGTCTTTTACAGAAAGAAGTTGTGACAGCTATGATGAATGAGTAAGAAGTTGTGAAGAAGCAAGATCAGGTAGGGAGGTGAGGAGGCAATGATGGGAACAGCTTCAGACTGCCTTGCCGGCCTGGGGCTGCCTGGCTGTCTAGGACAGTGTGAAAAGCAGGCATGTTTTCAGGGCTGGGTTCTAGCTGTCCACAGCACAACAGACTGGTTATGGAGGGAAATTGGTCAGTTGGCATCTATGTACACATTGGCTGTCTAATACAGAGAGAGTTTCTTTGGTCTTTCCTGTAGGTATGTCCTACACTAAACTTAGAAATACAGTGGGAAAACCCCTGATTCAGCCAGTATTTTTCTTTTTTTCTTTGTTTTTAAGCACCTTATCACGCCATTTGCTCTCTTTATTAAGGCGTTTTAAGAGTCCTTTTTCGCACCCTTGGCAATGCTATTTCTCTTTCACTTTGTTTGTTTGTTTTTTCTCAAAGAATTTCCTTGACATTCTAGTTTTGGGTAACTTTCAATCAGTCTTCTCTGGTGATGACAAATATAAGTACTTTTTATATAAAACAGTATTAAGCATTTTTATTGGCACTGTCTTTTTAATGAGTTAAATTTCTTCTCCAACACTGCAGTATAAACTGCTGTCTGGCAATGGATGACAAATTAATCTTAATTTTAAAGTTTCTTATACACAGTCAATATTAACATTTATAATGTTTTTTGATTTACTTATGCAAATCTCTGACTATGCTATTCTTTTACCATAGGTATATAACAATCTTGTGTCTATACTTGTGAACCTGTCCATTCCCAAAATAGGAAATGCTGACCTCAAAACAGTATGAGTTATGGATTTCTTTTTGTGGCAACACATGATTGACTTTACCCAGAGTGTAGTAAGAAAATACAAGAAAAATCATAATGAAAAAAATGTACTCCATTTGTCTTTCATGCAGAGAAGCGTGGAAATCCTGTAGGGATATATATTGCACTTACTTTGATATCAATATAAGATTATTAGTAGATAATATTAAAATTCATCATGATTAATGTAATTAACAAGCATGCAGAAAGCAATAAAAATTTTTCTGTGTTACTGGAAATGCTTTTAGATGCCATTATGGTCTCCACCATCATGTATCTCATTTTTAAGACTCCTCTTTCCTTTAACTGGAAGCTTCCTTCCCTTGCAAGAAGTGGAGATGGACTGGGCAGTTCATCTGACATAAAATACCTCTGGGCCGGAATACTTATACAGAGGAAGGAACTTGTTCACTTAAGAAAGTGGTGGTATATGCTGCCTCCTTTCCTGACCATGCTTATGCTGTTATTAAATACATGATTAAATAACATTATTATTAATAATAATAATAAATTATTAATAGCAAATTATACTTAGCACTTACATATGCAATTTATTACCAAAAGGTGGGGTTAGGCCTTATTTGATCAGTGAACTAAGCCATTTTCTCAGCATTTAAGTTCTCTTTTTGTTAAGAATCAGACTGGCCTATTACTGTAGTGTAAATACCACCTCCAAAACCCCAAAACAAGGGAGCTGAGTAGGTTCCATACTTGTCATTTAGCCTGATGTCAAGAGTGGCAACATGGATGTTACAGGAAAAAATTACACAGTGCTACTGTCACTGCCAGAAGAAAACTTCCAAGAATGGACATGTGAAGTCTGTGTTAAATGGCAGAATTAATCTGGGTTAAATGCAGTTTTCCACATCTTTGGTTTATTATAGACATATTTTGAATTTAGGGGATTGAATATGAACTATCTCAAAAGGGACTGACTTTAGTTAGGAGAATGAGTCTTGCATTAGTGGTGGAAAGAGAAAGTTAGTAAGCCTGTTGAAAGGGCATTAGTGAAGAGTAGTATAAGAAATGTTCTAGCAAGATAGAGGAAGTTCTGTGGATGTGTTGAAGCATTTGCTCAGCAGGCCTATGTTCACTGTTGGTCAGTGTCTCTAGAAAACATGGTGGCCTTTTTGCTTGAGTACATTTACTTCCATCTTCACCCCCTTTCACCAATTCAAGACGTAACTCTGACAAATATCCTGTTTAGTCAGTCCTGGGAAAACTGGACAGTCATGCATTCCAAGCATTCAAATATTGCACTGTAGATCTGTTATGGTGTTATGGATGGCTTTAGAACAGCCATACCACCAGTTTAGCTTTTGACACTGTGAAGAGTTATGTATTGGGAAGTATGGTTGGATCTGCATCACAGGCTTAGTAATAAATGACGTTCATTAGATGCAGGTATATTTGTACAAAGTGAACCCTGTTCTTTCCGACACTAGAATGGGATATGCTACTTTGCAGGGAGAGCCTGACTGCTGTGGAGTAAAGCTTAACACACACCTAATTACAGAGCAGACTTCCCCTTTCTGAGATTCAGAGGCATTAATTAAAGGAAGAAATTTATTACAGCCTGCTCCATTATCTCCAGTCACCTTTACACATATGAAGACTAAATTATCTCTCTTTCTAACAGAGTTCCGCACACAGAACTATAGCACTTTGGTAGAGACTTTCTACATTACATAGGCAAGCAAATCAGGATTTAAGAGAGATGATTCACTAGCTAGATCTACTTTGTAAATCGTGTTTCTTCTCCATCTGCTCTCTGTTTCTGAGAAGTGAGTGTGAAACCCTCTTTTGGAAAAAGGTATTGGCTCCTGGTCAAGCATCCTGGCAGAGACATGCCGAGCAGATGTCATACTTGTGCAACTGGCACTGGCACCCAGCTCAGGTTGAATACTTTCCAACACATTGTGCTCATGGCACAGGTGTTGGAGTCTGGTGTCTTTGAACTCTGTTGTGCCACTCCAACCTGCCTTGCATCACTATAGCCCATGAGCTAACTCCAGATGAGAAGGGGTCTGCTAACTCCAGATATGGAGGCTAGTTTCATGGTATTTTATGATGAATTGACCATAGCTCCAGACCAGAAACAAGCATTATCCTTGGGAAAGAAAGTAGCTGTACTGAACACATCCCAGATTGCCACACAGCTATTCAGTGTGGAAAAAGAACAAGAGGAGACTGCAAATTTAAGTCTTACAATGAGAATAGTGTCTAGAAGGAAGACACTTGATATTGATACAATTCTGAAAAAAATTTTTTAAAGTGTAAAAGCATCAGAAAATCTGCTGTCCTCACAGAGGCTGCTGGCAAAGGGAACACCCTGAAAGTTAGAACACAGTTTAGACAACAGAGTCTGCCTGATGAACAGAAGAAAAGTACCAGAGAGACTTCATGCATGGGGCCCAGCCTTTCTGTGTGATTAGTTAGATCAAGTTGAGTCAAATTCCACTGAATATTTCTGAACAAGCTCTTTTTGGTAAGTCATAAAGATGAGTCAGAAGTTTTTTACAGGAAGCTAGAAGTGAGATCTCTTGCTGAGACCATCTGGAACTCCTCCAAGTCTCAACACAAGAGCCTTGACTACCTTACCCTGTGAAGATGAGGACTGCAAAAAGAAGCCATGCTCTAGCTGGGCACAGACAGCTAAACAGGAAGTTGACAGTGCCCTGTAGAACCAGCGGTGTCTTTAAATATCATTTAACTGAAAAATGAAGGGGCCCAAGACTCTCAGCTCTTGAAGTTCAGATCTTGCATCCAGCTCATGAGCTGCAGAAGCTGTGTCTACAATACACTCTCTAAAAACATGTATTTTAGCTTCCTGCAGACTGTAGTTGCCAGCCTACATGCTAACTTGATCCTGCCTTACCCTTATCCCACTAATACCAGGCCAATTACTTCAGCTGGGGTGTGTGTACTCCCCCCAGCCTCCCACCTGGCTAGATTCCACAGCATCTCCAGGTACGTTTTGCCTTCCAATGGCAGGAGCAGGTATAGGAACAAATGCAGCCATACTGGGAGCCTTGCTTTGTATCTAGTGACTAAGATCAAAAACTCAGCTTCACAGGAGTGCCCAAAGCTGCTCACTATTGCTCACTATCCTGCTGCTTATGCTTCCAACATGGACACGTGTTCTTAGGGAGCATGGACACTTGCTGATATAGCAATCTGACCTGGGGTCCAGTCTCTAGAAAGACCTATATCTAGTGCTTGCTGCAAGCCCTTACGAGTCCTTTCTGGAACAGGTACAAGCCTGCCTTTTGCATCCTCCTTCCCTTCTAAATGAATAGTGGGAAATGTCAAGGTCTGTGCTGGTCTCATTCTTCACTTGATATAGTTTCCTTGAGAAAGTACCATGTAAGACTTTCTGTCCCAGTTCAGCAGGTGGGACCAGTTATCACTGTGTGGGGGTGATCAAAGCTATGTATTCTACCCCCTCTATTCATTTCCCAAGAACAATGGACCATTTGCAGCAGCTGCCCAGGGAGTCGTTAGCACCTTCACACTCAGCCTGAGGGGGTGTGGCTGCTAATGGGCCATCGACGGTTCAACAATGCCCCATGACTCACAGAGTGTGTGAGTCCCCACCCTAGGGGAGGGACTGGGTGCTCCCTGAAGGTACATAAGCGGGAGTAAGAAGACCTCGGGGGCTACTCTTGTTGGATCCAGAGGAGCAGCAGGACATTGACAGGAGGAAACCACTGTTCTTAACCAGACTGTGACCATCACTCCCGACCAGACCACAGCCATCATCTGCACCAACAGGTTCTCCACTTCCTTTTGCTTTAGACTTGGGGGAACCATGTGGGTCTCAGCACAAGGGCTAACAAACCCCTTTGGGCTTGTGCCCCAGGACACTGGGTTATACTGCTGGGTTTTGGTGAGTTGAAAGCAGTTTTCTCTTTGTGTCAGTGTATTTATTGTAATACCTTTCATTAAATTGTAACTCTGACTTATAATCTCTCTCGTGGTGGGTCCATTTGTCCTGCCGGTTTACCCGTAAACCAGCACACTTTCCTTGTTTATGAAGTTTAGCAGGAAGGTTGCAGAGCCTGCCAGAGACAGATCTGGCAGATGGCATTTGCCTGTGCTCTTTCATTGCTTACATCAGTCGCTCAGTGCTGTAGGCCATTCAAGGAAGAGTGCTTTATGCCTATACAGCAAGCAGGAGGGCACTCATGTCAAGTTGTTTCCCTAACAGCATGCATCAGTTCTTCCTTCTTTGCACAACTGGTGTCCAGACACTCTGAGATTAGCTCAGATGGTTAGAGCATGGTGCTGATAATGCCAGTGTTGTGGTTTGATTCCTGAGTAGGCCATTCACTTAAGAGTTGGACTTGGTGATCCTGGGGGTCCCTTCCAACTCAGAATACTCTGTGACTACATGGTATAGGCCTCTCTAGGGATGAATCTATCTCATTTTCTTTGCTTAGGCAGAGATGTCCGGAAATGCCCTCCCTAGTTCTTGACTTGTTCTCCCTCCCATGTGTGCTGGGGGCAAAGGAAGCAGGCTTCTTTCAGATGGGCTCCATATCCTTGAATTCACTGCTCAGGATGGTTATATACCATCTTCCTTCTCAGCAGCAGATTACAGCTATGCTTCTCCCTGCCCCCCTGTCTTTGGGTTCACTATTTAGGCCTCTTGCTATTTAACTATCATCTGGTGCCAATCCCAGTTACACTTGTATGTCTACTGGAAACTCTGGGAGTAGCAGATTTTAGCAATCATGGCTGTAGAGCAGATTATTCAAAGCATGAACCCATGTTTTGGTGGCTAAATAGAGAGGACATTGCTGCCTCACCCCTGGCCCACCTGGCAACTGAAGATAACTCTTCCTGGTACAATGGAAGCAACTTCGAGTAGCTCTCTCTTAATATGGCTGTCAGTTTTGTCTCTGTCTTTGCACTGGAGGCTGGAGGTTGTGCTTCACAGAGCATGAGGACACTGGAACAATCAGGCCACAGAATTTTTGGAGATAGGTGCTGGAGCTGAAGTTGGGCTTTGTCTAGACTGCATGGGCGGGCATCTTGCAGCATGGGTACAGAGTTTGCAAACTCTTCACACAGTTGCCTGATACCCCTGCAAAAGACAAGCAGTATTTATCCCCTAATGAAAAGGGACTTCAGGTTGATTCTTTCTGTACCAATATTTGCTTTGATGAATAGCAGATTGAACATAGTCATATGCAAGTGCTCTCATTGTAGGAGAGTGGTATTCCCTCCCCCCTGCAACTTATTAGTGTTATAGGGGTCTTGTTTTATTAGCTTGTTCCTAGGTCATCTAATGAATTTTCAGCTTTCAGAGTCCCTCCATATATATATTTCACACTGAAGGGCAAGGAGAATAGTTTTTAAAATTACAGGAGAAGTAAATAATTCTGAGCAGTGTTGAACCCTGCTGCCTAGCCTTATGCTTTATAGATAATTGTTCA
Organism: Sclerurus mexicanus; assembly: GCA_013396755.1. NCBI lineage: Eukaryota > Metazoa > Chordata > Aves > Passeriformes > Furnariidae > Sclerurus > Sclerurus mexicanus. Next base: position 291,682 of record VWZF01001894.1, on the reverse strand, counting down.
TTGATCTGTCTGGTGGGAAGGAACTTATGGATCTCGAATCAACATCCTGTTGATTCTGGGAGTTGGGGTTATTTCCCTGTGTCTCTTTGGCTCCCAAACTGTACATTTTTTTAGATTTCTGGTTTTTGAAAGAATGCCAAATAACAGGCTAAATAGGTCAAAGTCTGTAGGAGAGGAGGAACGTGTATGGAAATTTAAAACAGACACAGGGCCAAGGTAAAGAGCCCTGAGGAAAAGAAAATGCATCTTGCAGTTTCATTTCAGCTACAGCATGTTTAGGATGGGTGACTGATGGCATAATTAATGAGTAGGCAGGATTACTGTGCTTATGTGTTGGCATTTTGTGCAAATCTGCAGTGATATATTGAGAGGAAGTGTAAAGTACCTGAAACCAGACAATTGTATTAACCTTAGGCAAGTTTCTTTTCCAGTCAGAGCTTTTCTCCTGTTCCAAGAGACAATGTTGTCTTCTTGCTTTGTGCCCAGTAGAGCAGTATTTTTACCATTCTTTATAACTGAGCAGATAAGTAGGAAACCCAAGAGCTTTGTCTAATCATTTAGCTAATGATCCTGCGCTGTACTATCTGTTCAGGTGTTTAATTCAGTTTAGATTACTACTCTGATAGTCCTTTCTGGCTGTTGGTTTTGATAGGACTCATTTCTACAGGCAGCATCCCCTGAAGAAGGAAGGTCATAGTTCAGGTCTGAATTTACTGATAGTGTCTTGTTTTAGATTGTGCCTCAGTGTTGGACATTCAACCCAAATATTAATCTTTAGTATTAATTTGATGTATCTTTAATTGTGATTAAAGATTTCCCATGTATGTTTTGTTGGTCAAAATATTCAAAAAACCCACAGTTCGTAGCATAACAGCATAACCAGTTCTTGTAGGGAGGGAGGAAGAGCTAGTGCTCCATCACTACTTTTTTGGGTAACCATTCTGTTCTGCAGGCAAAACATCCTCAGACCATCCCACCCTGAAGTGTTTAAAAATATGGCTCCATAATGTGCTGGGGACTTTACCATGTACAGCCATTAAAAGAACCAGATTAATTTGTGGGTAGATGCAGGAACTATACTTCACTGTTATTGTTCCAAATCTGAGAGACAACCTCATGCCTTTGATGCTTAGCTATCTTCTTGTGTATTTGAATGTGTTGAGCCAGACTCTTAGCTAGAAATTTAAAGTACCTTCTCTGATGTGCAGCACTTTGTGTCTTCATGATGCTTCAGAGTGCATTGTTTAAAATGTCTTCTGCCACATCACCAGATATATTTTTCTCCAGTCTCTAAAACATGTTTGTTTCTGGCCTATTAACTCCCTGCTTTAGACTCAGAGTAATATATTCCAAGGAAGAATATTGTGATATACTCATATATTATGTTCTTTTAAAACTTCTTAGTAAAAACAAAACGAAACCAAAATAGCTAGACAAGCATGAATGGAAGACTCCCCAGGTCCCCATTTCACCTCTCACTGAGAAGTCACTAAAATCATGGCTAGTCAGCAAATCCAAAATGTAGCACCTGTTTGCCAGATAAAAACCAGCTGCACTGTATGTATATTATTTAACCCACCTGCAATTTGCATAGCACATGCAGTACCATTTTTCAGGTTGCTTTGCTCAAGATGTTTTGGGATATTATCTTTCTATCAAAGATGAAAGACCAATGAAATACAGTGATATCAGTGTCTTGAAGCCACGAGATTATATGAGGGTTGAATTTTTGATTTTGGAGTTTTTATTTATTTATTCATTTCAGTGACAAAAAAGTGAGTTATGTTTTTTCATCTAAACTATATTTCACCTTTTAGTTTACTTCTTCATTGGCTTTGATTAGTCACAATTTACTGAAGTGAAATGAATTCTTGTTTCCTCTCAAAATATTTAGAAGGCAAATTACCTGAGCAAGCCAATCTTTTTAATGCATGTAGGACCTTCCTGTGATATGGAGTTCAGTTTGAAATTGTTTCTCTGCCTGAAAAGCAGAACTGGCATATAGAACTACTTTCCATTTTTCTGAAAATTATTGGCCTCTGAAGTGTCTGGAGTTCTGAAACTGAAGTCACAGAAAATCTTTTAACCCTCTGGCATTTTCTGCCATTCTGAATTTTGTTCATATACATTGGCTAAGATCCTAAAATGTTTTCCACAGCCCGTGAGGTAAGACAGGTTTATTTCAGGGACAGTGTAAAACGGCATGAGAATATGGACAAAGCTAGAGAACTCACATCCTAGGCCTTTAAGAGACAAACTGATAGAAATGGAGTTCAGTCTCAATTTCATACTGGCTAGCACAGTACTAAGACATTCCTTATCACATCTAATATTATATTCTGAGTAAGTTTTCATTAAGCAGCAGAATTACTGATTATGAAATTATACATTTATTTGTGAGATTCAATCAAAACAAAAGGGTGCATTGTGAGGTTAGGATTTTAGTGCTTGGTAAATTTCAGTTCAGGTTTCGGTTCTGCAATAGATTTATTGTTTGTTCTTGGACAACTTGCTTATTTTCTGTGTGGCTAATTTTCATCCTGTAAAAAAGCAGAAAGGGCAATACTTGTTGATTCTTAACCACCATGATCAAAATGGTGATACTTTATTACCTAATATGTATGATGCAACCAAAATCTTTAGTCTGTGGTTTGAGGTTATCTGTCAAACTGTAGAAAATTAGCAGAAACTAATCTTGGATATTCTGAGTGTTTCCTAACACCTTCTATTCCATACCATTTCTGTGGAAATCCATATTATCTCACAAGTTGAGGGCATAACTGATAAGATTTTAAGTGACTCATAGTTATTATCCCACTGGTCCTGTAATTATGATCTGGTGATTCTTGAAACTTCGCGTTGTGCTGGCTTTTCCTCTTTCTTTCCTGGTGCTAAATTATGTTGAACAACCATAAATGCTTTCCTGATATCTACTTTGCATATAGGGGATTTCTGAGTAATTATTGCTGAGCTGTTTGTCAAGCAGGGAAGAAGCAGGTGATCCGCATATCAGTACACTGGTTCATGTCACAACTCTGGCATTAAATATGGGCTTGGTGCTTCAGTACCATGAAACAAATTCCAGTTATGAACAGGTAATGGGCAATTGCTAGAGGTATGTCTCAGTCAGTAACTTTCTGTGTAGCATAAATTTACATAAGTTTGTCTCTGTCAGCTTGGACAAAAAAATCCCCAAACCTGTGTTAAAACATTTTGTTTCCCCGAACTCATCCTATTTTAATTTACAGCAAATCCTTTTAAAATCTTTGTTAGATGTAGCAATCTTAATCAATGTCTATTTTCATCTTATTTTCACAAGGTAATATTTGAAAAAGGTTTTCTTATTTAAAAGCCAGTTTCTACTGCATACAGTTTATTCTTGATCACCTTGTACAAGCACAGAATAGTAACTTCCTCAATGACACTGGTGCTTTCTTAGAAAAGATATTTGAGCTAAACAGAAGGGCAAAGCAAGGTCACTGGCATTATATATCTACAGTGAGCTTTAAGAAATGAGTTGGACTTACAGATGGAATGATAGTTTGCCTTGTCATGAGAACACACATCTTCAAAAGGTTCCTGCTTTGGAAAAATAAAGTAAAAACCATAAGGAACCACTTAAGGAGGCTGCATAAATAATTTGCCATTTGTGAGCAATATATGCAAAATGATAGGACTGCAAGGACTGTATTTGATGGAAAAGCTTCTAACCATTTAAACTGCCATCCTGGTGTTTATTACCTGAATCACCTCCGGGAGGCTGATAAACACCTGTGATCTGCTGGTAATTCAGGAAAGGAAGCAGCACTCTGCATGACCTGCTTTTTTTCTCTCAAGCAGTCATGGTGTAATAAACAGTGTACAGTGATTTTGAACATGCAAAGAATATATTTAGACAAGTTAAGGCTACTGCTCTCGGTTTAATGCTTAACAAAGCTAACAGCAGAAAGTGGTTTAGTACCTCAATATGGTGTTCATAGAAGCAGAAGGAGAGAGCAAAAGACAATAGGAGGTAGTGGTACTTGGAAGGTAATTCATTCATTTTGTTTCAAAATGAGACTGGTAAACACCTTAAAGAGCAATAAGGAAAAAGTAGGCATTTCTCTCAACCTATACATTTTTAAAGTTACTACATGACCAGTAAAGTAATAATTTCCTGGAAAGCAATATTTAAACATATCCATCATAATTTAGAACTTGGACACATACTTAAATATTATTGATTATTTGCAATTGTGTGCATCCATGTGTAGGTATATTAAACAAAAAAAGTAATAGTAGCATGTCAGTGATTGGGATAAAGTACAAAAATGGAACTGGAGTCTCTAATTACTAGTTGTTTGGGTTTCTTTCTTTTTTTTTAATTAAGAAAGCCACAAGCAAATTATAGACATCCAGTTTATAGCATTGCAATCTTACAGGCTTGCTCTCATGAATATGGTAATTTTTTATTTTATGCCCTCTTGAGATGTCTTGTTAAAAACATTTTATTGGTGATCCTAAAATTCAGTAAATTTGAAGCCCTTGGCACCCTGAAGATAGTTAAAGTTCTTCAAAAAATGTCAGCAATAAATATTTGGCAAATATAAAGAATATGCACATTTTTCCCAAGTGGGTGATATATTTTTTTCCCAGTTCTTATAGTCGAGTGATGACACTGCAGTTCAGAATATAAGTGCATATTGATATTTTTCTTCCAGAAACTGCATGTGTTGCTTAGAGTGCTTCTCCCACAGAGTTATTTTTGTGCAGACACCTGGAAGTGGTTACATACTTTCTCTGGCTTGCAGACTAGTTTTGGATAGTCAGGTGTATGTATGAGCAAGTGGTCTTTATTTGGAGCAATTAAAATTCTAACATTCTCCTCTCTTGACATGCAATTACTAGGGCTCTGCTGTTCCCACTAATTGCTCTTGCTGGGGACATTGGTGAGGAGCCAATGATTTTGATGGGTAGTGGATTATCATTTTTACTCTGCTACCTGAGAAAAAAAATCATTTGCAAAATCCCATGTGTAATTAGCAAGACTCATGATTAATTGTCCTGCAAAATTAGCTTCACTGTTGCTTTTATTTTACTGCTTCAAATATTAATTAATGTTAACTCCTTTCCTTCAGTCCTAGCTTTTGAATATTCAACATGGCTTTGAAAAATTAGTTAGGGCTTCTACTTGCATTAACATGCTGGAGCTTTGATTTCTGAATAAGTATTCTGATTTAAAAGATCACACGTGGGTCATAAATAATTTTTATAGGAGGACAAACAAAGCATCAAAGCATCATGGGAAGGCATTCATGCACTAACTGAAAGTAAATTGTTTCAGTAATGATTCATTCCCCCAGTGCTTTTGGGGAAACATCAGCAAATATGCAAAACACTGCATTGTGTGGGGCAAGACAACTATTTAATGCAGTAATCAATGTAAATATTTTCAAACAAGTAGTACAGTGAAAGGGGTAAAAATATTGGCAGAGTTTGAACATCTGCAGTATCTGCTCTATTTCTAGTAATTTCAGGTTCTCACATTGTGATGGTGTAAGGTGGAAAATGATGACTGTCTGTACATCAGTGCCATCTGCCTTAGTGCTCTAAAAACTGTTCTGTATTTACTGTTATTACTATGGCAGGGTCAGAAAGCACAGAAAGGACCTAGTGAAGACACTTCTTGGGCCACTGGGATGCCAGTGAATTGAATTCACAGGACAGCTCATTAAAACCAGCAGCAAGATGTCCTGACACCCCAAAGAGCCTTGGCTTCTGGTTTAGCTGTGTTTTCGTTGTGCCAGAATAACTCACACTACTCAGAAGAGAGCTCTCTTCCAAGAACTGCTGCTTCCTCCCAGTACAGTTGTAGCAGTGCATGTGAAGAACACCTGCACACCAGTATAGGCTGAATTCTACCCCTGTATCAGTCCTTGCTTTATTTCTTCTGTGTTTTCAGCATGCAGCCAGATGAGTTTCTCCACACTTCATCAGAGGAGCCGTTGCCCTCCTAGATATTCTTCTCATTATGCAATATTCTCACTGTGATTTTGTCATAAAACTCAAAGTGGACCACTGGAGAGAGCAGCAGGGGCAGCGGTGACAGTGTGGTGTATTGGGCAACACACTTGGCTTCGTTATCAAATGTAACAGGCAAAGAAAATTTGGGAAATTCTGTCTCACTTGCTTTTCTCTTTAAGGTGTACAGTGCTTCTGGCAGCTTTTGTCAGAATTTTGTAATGCAGTGCAAGACCCAGAAAGCTACAGCTATACTTTGTTTCAATTCTTTTAGAGTTCTGTAACTGGGGAATGATTTTGGCCTTATATACCTGGAAAATGACAATACAGCCAGTTTGCCTGTTTTCTGTGCAGCAATTCTGTTCTCCGCATCCCCACATGCGAAATAACCAAAGAAACTGCTTTCTCATTGCTTGAAAATGAGTGTTTCCTGCTTGCAAATGAGTGTTTGCCCCAGAGCTGCACCGCAGTTACACCGTTGAGCATTGTGCTCTTAGCAGAAACTGCCTCTAGTCTTGTCATGGTGCCTGTTTCTGATGGCATGGCTTGTTCATGTAGAGTGTATGTCTCACACTGAGAGAAAGCATTCCTCCACTGAAACATATGGTTGATTTTGCTTGCTTTTTTTGATCAAGTGAGCGAGTTCTTTTGACTGTTTTTCTAATATCGACTGAGGAGATCAATGACAGAAAAATACTGTTACTTTTGTAACTGCAATCAGTTCAAAAATCCAACTTGAAATCTGAACCTTTGTTTGGTCGCATGGTTCACAAATAGTGATTCCAGAATTCTTTACAAACTCATTACAGCGCTTGTGTTATCCTTCATGTCTTTTTATATAACCTTCTCAAATCTCAGTTTTAGTGGCTCGCTTCAATGTACAAGCCTTTTGGCCCTGTTAATAGGCTCAGACATGTCCTTCTCTGCATTAAAAAGGACATTTTATAGGCATATTCATCCAGAATTTCTGTAGAGTCTCAGAATGTCTACATAAATGAGTGAAGACTAAGAAATAAATTCCAGTCTGTATTCAAACATCAAGAAAGGTTTCACATTTTACTTAGAACTTTGGGGATCTTTGAATAAATAAAAAGATCTGTGAGCCTTCTGCTGTTCATCTGTAACTGCTTAGTCAGACTAAGGTGCAGCCAAAATTAATTCACATGCTTTTCTAATTTCAGGAGAAACAGTTGTGTATAGTAGTGGTTGCAGAGAAGGAAGCAGGAACACTTTGCAGATGTGCATGTATAGGATGCTTGCTAGAAAAATTCTAATTTTGTCTCTGTCATCTGCTCTTAGAAGCCTTTCCTACACGGAAAACTACTGTCATCTATTCTGATAAGAACACATCATTCTTCCTGTGTAATCATAGCTATAGAGACAATCTTTTCTGAAGTAATAAATAATCTTCTTGCTCTTAAAAATGCCATTTTAAAAAGTGATATGCTGTGTTTAAAGACCCTCATACACTGGTATCATGCTGCAGCACTCTGCCTGAGAGCAACAGAGGGATTTGGATCATAGGGAGGGTCTGGGGGAAGGAGGTTCACTTAAGAATTTAAATAGGAAATATTTCAGATTTGGTCCTTTAAAAAAAGGCTTTAGTCTACTAAATTGAGAGAAATTAATGAAGCAAAAAAGAAAAGCTGAGGTACAGAAACTGTGAAGGTTGAAACCTTTCTATTTTCACAACTGTCATGTTTTGTGGTCAAGTATCCCCAGGGGCAATTCTCCAGGGGCAGCAGGTTTTCCTGCTAAATGGAAACAAAAGCGAGAGAGGTCATTTCATCTTCAGACTTATAATGCAGCAAGTAGCACTGTGCTAGCATAGTCTTCCATCTATGAAAGAATTAATAAATCTCCTACATCAACAGACTGCCACATTGAAGTTTCTAGATTTTACATGATGCTGCACCCTTCATCTTCCAGTGATGCCCAGAGGATTTACACATGTAATTCTACTGGTGCAAGGGGCTTCAGGTTTAGAGTCGCAGGCACACTGATCACCATCCGAGTTTCTTAATTAGTAGACAAGTATTTTGAGGGATTCAATAACTGATTTTGCAAGGATCTGTTTAGGTACAGCCACTTAGGAAAATTTAAGGGCTTACAGTATCTGGCTGTGAAACAAAAGGAAATTTAAAAAGTTCAAATGCTCCATATTCTTTTACAGTATTTTTTTAAATCCATATTTGCATGTAACATCCATTTACAGAGTGGGGATGTGCATTGGTGATTATTCTGTTTAAGGCCAGATTCGATCCTTAATTACTTTTTTTTTAATTTATCATGAGAATGTCATGTTAAGAGCTGTGGATTTGGCTGTGCTATATAAAAGCATGTCTTGGAGATGGTTGAGGGAAACTCTCCGTTGTAGAGCATGGGTAGAGTTCCAGCCAGCACAACACAGCCTCTGAGCTGCCTGCTGCATTGCAAACATACTGAATAGCCTTTGGGGAGGCTTGTTTTCTCTTTTCACTTAATTCTTCTTCTCTCTCTTTTTTTTTTGTTGTTGTTGTTGGTTTTTTTCCATTAAAAAAACCCCAGGCTAGCCTATAGGCAGAGAATCATGGCCTTGTCTTTCTCTTCTAAGCAATTATCCCCTTAGCTTTTTCCGCTGATTAGCACTCTTTTAGGTGCCAGCAAGAAATACAAATATTTTTAGATTTTTAACAAATGAACTAAATGGCTATTTGATGTGTGGAGAAGGACAGAGGGGAATGGAAGATTTTTTCCTATGTCTTATGAATGAAATATGGCTGCTTCTTCCAAATTGGCCTCTACCAGGAGGCTAAAATATCCTGAAGGTTAGCTACAACCCTATCTGCTGCTGAGATAGTATTTACTGGATGATGAATATATTAAAATTTAGATTGATTCTACAGAGGGGTAATGTTGATACTGTATTTACTACTGTGTTTCAGTAGTGTAGGCCAATCATTAGTGTGGAGAGAGTTGGGAGAAAATAACTTAGAGGTGACACTATCTGAAATGCAGGAAACGAACAGTGCTTTATAAATAATATATTTGCTATATTATGTTAATTTTTCAAAATAAGTTTAGAGTTAAGTGTAATGTTCGATCAGTAGGTGCATCTATACCAGCATATTATTAGTCTGTTTAGTCACATCTAGAAATATGTTCTTCATATTTGTGGTTGCCAAAGTAAATAGAAATCAATGGAGGTAGCAGAAGTGCTGAAGTAATTTCCATAAGTGAAGCGCTCATTAATTTAAATTTCACACTTGACATTGTTTCAGACTAATCACAGAAAATAAGACATTGACTTCTAAATATGTCCAAGACACAGAGGAATCCTGCAACTTTGTTTTCAAAGTGGCATTGACATTAGAAGGAAAGACTGCAGCAGTCTAGGCAGATGGTAATGATATGGTAACCTTTCTCAAAAGCCTGAAGTCCATTCATATGGATGACATAAGCTTGTGAAGAGTTAGCAAGCAAACAATATTGAGACGCTGGGACTGAACATGTTCTGAAACATCAAAAAGCTCTTCCTGCAGTTTTCAAACATCTAAAAATATGTGTGAAGCCTGTTCACAATTTAATGGGAGATATACAGAGAACTGGGGGTGGTTAAACAGGAAATTAGAAAAGCCTCATCTCATCAGAGTGAAATAAATATGCCATCGTATAAGAAAAGTAATTGGAGGGGTGTGTCAGTTCTGTTGATATCAAGCAGGTGTTCATAAATTAGAATAAACATCTATAATTGATATTAGTGATAAAAAAGTATTTTAAATTACTCCAAAGAGAGATACCTACCTTGTCTCTCTCCCTCCTTTTGTCCTTGAAAAAAGAGAGGTTTGGAAAATGCCATTTCCCCCTGCTATCCTATCCAGTGCAGACTGATCCTCTACTCACCTGCTTTTCTGTGGTTTATCCAAATCCCATTGCACAGTGCAGCACGCAGTGGAAGTAACTGGGAAGGAAGGCTACACTGCAGTTGCAGTAAGTAGCTTTACTCTTAGGTAATGGGAGGCATGTAGGTGACATTGAAATGGTGATTTTGGTTTGATAGGTGCAAGGATGCCATCTCATTTCTCTTTGTTGCCTAATCAGTTCCTTAGTTACAGAGAACTCCCATTTATGGAGAATGAATGTGCTTCATTCCCCCTCTCTTGAGAACATCCTCTTTTGCTTAGAATATTCAAGAGAATTCAGAATTCCTTGTCACCCCTGACACAGACTATGAGTCATGGTGCACAGGTGCCTTACTGTCAACCCTCTTTAAAGAGTTAACTTTGCTCAGACTTGCTCAGAATTCAAGACCCTGCCAGTGTTTAGTGCACTGTAAATAAGATGCTACTAACTGTTGGGAAAATCTTTTCTGATCCTGTATAGGAATCATGACTAAGAGTTTAAATATTAATCTTGTGGTGTGTACACAATACGTTTCAGAGGAAAGGTATTTTTTGCTGTTACAATCTCTTGCTTAACACAGGAAGAAACCAGTATTAGTTGTAAGAACAGCCTTACATGAGAACATGGTGTGCACCTGAATGCACTGCTGGGGTATCTGAAGTCTAGTATTTACTCAAATCTTTGATAATGGATTCAGTATTTCCTGATCAAGAAGGAGAGGACTACAAAAATTTACATAGTATTTAAGTGCCCTGCCATATTACACCTCTAGATGGACTATTTTTTTGACAGATTCCAGTGTAAACTGGGTAAACTATAATGATATCCATATGAATTTGTGACCAAATTTAGTGAAAAACTCAGCATTTAATCTATTTTTATGTATCTGCTTAATATTGATTGTTGGATTGGTCACTTGTGTAGGGGATTTTTCTACTACCAAAAATGTCAATAGCAATTTTGACTTTGGTTTTACCTTCTTTTTGAACTTAAATTTCTGTATAAAACTGTTAGACCCATTGAGCCAGTGATTGTTTTACCTTTGCTTAGTAGAACTTGAAGTCACTAGGTAGCAACTGTACATTTTACAAACGTGTTCAGTTCCAGTCTGATAGGAAATGGTAGTAAAACAGATTCCTCCTGGAAGGGTTCAGACAATATTATAATGCAGGATTACATACAGAAATCAATCTACTATGGCAAACTCTCCTATTGAAGGAAACACTTGGGAAGGTGATATACCAAAGGGCTTAAATCAGTGCAAGGGGATGGTTTGCTTTCCTTTTTGACCAATGTGCCTTTGGGAAGTAACTATTTGTGCTGCAACTTGCAAACTACTGTAAGTTTTCTCATAAATATTAAAAACCCTACCCTTTTTTTCCCATGAAGTTCTCAATCCTTTTCTTCTTTTAAAATCTTCCAACTAATAGTAAAAAGAAAAGCATTTATCCTAGGAAACCCAGAGACATACCGTTGGTGGTTAAAATATTACGCCAAATATGATATTTAATTTGCTGTAAACCTTTCATCAGATAATATGTCTGTAGGGAAAAGGCAGAAGAGTTCTGTTCTACCCTTCTGACTGAACTTGTGAATCTTTCCTGATGTTCATGTGGAGTTACACATGAAGCATTGACTGACTCTACCCATGTTTACCTATGTGTATATATTTGGAGCTTCTGTCCTGTGCATCCCTGAATAGATATCCTAATCTGTGACAGCCCTGGGCTTGATGAGAAGAAAGAGGGTTGCAATAAGGGTGCCTCGGTCCTCAAGTACTGACCTTACACTACCCTTCCTATCAAGTAAGTATTGTACTTCAGTGTGAGGTTGTACTTCTATCCCAAAGTTTGGCTCATGCAAACTAATTTTTACGCCATGTACAAGCTTTGAGAACACATTCTGTTTGTGCAAAGAGGGTGCTACAGCTTCAGACCCTTAAAATAAGAGTCTGGAATGAAAAGGAGTGATGTGGGGTGGGCAGGAATAGAAGAGGCCTTGGAGGAGACAAAATGATCTGAACCATCTGCAAGAGCAGGTAAGCAAACAGCTGCAGTGGGGAGGGCACACACAGGGAATGTGTGCAATTGGATTCTGCTTTACAATGAGAGACCATAATTTCTTTTTATGACTTTTGTTGACAATCCTCTCAGTTCTTTTTTTATTGTGAATGATGTCATCAATACTATGAGATGGTTCACTAACAGATGGCTTTTTACCATTTCCAGTATGATAACCAGTGTATCATATTATATTTACCTTCGTTCTGTAGAGTATTTTATCTGGAAGAACTTCACTGTGTAAGAATATTGCACTGAGGGTCCTATGTAGCTCTCAGTGGGACATAAGGCAATAAACAAAGCTTGGATAACATTTTGCTAGTTAGTTAAGGAAGAAAGTGAATTAACGTGTTTTGAATTTACTTGTTCATTTACTTGTTCAATTTTCTAGAAAGGAAAGGATGTCTCTTGACTGGAATGCAGTTCCAATTGAAATGGGGAAAAGGAAGACTTTCTAAGTCCTTTCTCCTTGTAAATGTGTTTTCTATTCTTTTGCCAGCTTAATGGTCAAATAGTTTTTAATTTATCTTGTAATTTATAGGTAATTTTGACACTATACTTTTGACAGTGCTACACTTATGCAAGTAGGGCTGGAACTTTTACCGAGAAGAATCTGTGCCCAAGGTCTGCCCATCAGTGAGGTTTTAATGAAATATCATATGGTGAAATCTAATTCTCTCCAGTGGTTCTGGCAGAGATTGCTGTGGATAGTTGTTCTGAAAATAGATGCTTTGGATTCTCTAAACAGATTTTATTAAATTAAGGAGAGAATGGAGGGATTCTATAAAATAAAGGTCTATATTCATAATATTCATATATTTGCATTTACTTTCAGAGTCACACATTTGTATGTTTAATATACTCTCCTTATAGATAGTATTTTCTGTGATATATCTAGATCTATTACATTTTTTTGTATTCTAATTAAAACCTAGTAATGCACTTAGCTTTGCATAAATGTTCATCCGTTAATGACAAAGCTAATCCTATAGTGCCAGTTGCTTCTGACCATTCAGGTTGGACACAGTGATCTTAGAGGTCTTTTTCAACTAAAATAATTCTATGTTTCTATTCAGCCCAACAATATGATTTATAATATCAGCTTCATAGACTAGTCTTCTGCACAAAAAGGCTGTCAGAGAAGTGGGCTGGTTTGGTGACATATTCAAGGTTAACAGCTCCAAACCAAGCACAGTGCTTGGAGTCAGTGAAAATGCTGCATGAAGGAAGACTGCACGCTCGGGCTTTGTATGAAACAACTGGGAAAACTGTGATAAGATTCGTAGAAAAATAGACTGCTAATAGTATTCCGTAGCAGAAATCAAAGAATGGAGTGAATCCTTTGTGCCGTGGATATCAGATCTTTGAAAATTGTTGCCAGAACATCTTGTAGAAACTTACAGTTTACAGTGGCTAAAAAAGGGGGTGGGGAGTTCTATTGATGGTTAATAAATGTATAAGAATGACGTCTGCTTCAGAATGTTCGTAAACTGAAAATAGGAAGAGACTGGAGCATATGAGAGGGAAGTATGTTCCCTCTCTTCTTATTCTTCCATAGGCATCTGCTGATGACCTTGGAGGCAGAGTAAAGCTGTAGCTGAACCTGCTGAGCTGAAGCAGTTTGGCTCTTCTGAAACACAGCAGAGCTCTAATAATGAAACCTTTAAATAACATCATGCTAATAGGTTTTCTGGTCTACAAAGTGGGAATAAAATCTATCTGCCCTGCTGTAAGCTGGTTTGGGTGTATCTAAGTCATTTCCTCACTGATTTTTACAAGGTGATAAACTTACAGATGGAAATTCTTTTAAGCCATAAATACCATGCCTGCTGTCATGCCTAGAAGTACAGATAAAGCCAATGGGATGCTAAAAACAGTCGAACTGCATTCCTTCTCTACCTGGTTTGCTCAGCTGAAACCGTCTGCTATCAGTCTGGGAGTATGGTGTTTGACCCTTGCTTCTAGATATAGAGCCCCCACCACTTAGTCACAATGCACTGAATGACAAATTTGTCTACAGCAGTTGACCTGAAAAGTGGAGGCTTAACCTCACACGGAAGCCTCTGAAGTTCCGTGTATCTGCTTTACCTCTGTAAACATTCTCCACTCCTTCCCCATCTTATTCTTTACAGACAAGGCTCTATAGCTGCAGGCCTGGTCTCTGAATTTGGTATTCTGTTACATTCTTATTTTGTGTTTTTCACATTCTGTGGCTCTGGAGAAAAAGGATGGAGTAACATCCACCATTCTTTGCATGAGTTTGTGCTACTATTTTCTTGAGTCAAACTAATTTTTTAAAATTTTCTTGTCATGTATTTCATTATGTGTATTCTATGCATATTTTTTATCATGCTACAGTATTTGCAATGTTACTTTAGGGTTTTCCCATAACAAATCTGAGTAATATAGGTAATAAATTATAGGACCTGAGAGTGCCTGATTGAAATATAAAGTTGTGAGTATAATACTGAGAAGTAATACTTACACTCATAATCTTTTCCGGATCATCAGATCCACAGAGCAAGAAATCACCTCCACAGTGTGAAACCAAAGGCAAAAAACAATTGATGTGCATTCTATTAAATTTCCTGAATGTGTAATTTGCCTTTGAATATGGAATTATCAACCCTAGTCTTTGCATCACAGTAAACAGAAAGAGAACAGAAAAAATTACTTCTGGACTTAGTGTCTTAAACCTCCAACATTAAACAAGTGTAAAAAAAGATGTTATTTCTTCTTATCCTTTCTAAAACTCCCCATTGGCTGTAGAAATGCCAGTAGTAATACCATTCCAAAAATGTGGAATTTCAGGGATGAATCACAAGTAGTTTGTAAATTGGCATCATTGGTTGAACTCATGCTAAGAGAAAATTGATATTTTACATCTAGAGCATTATTTGTTGAAATGTTTTTTACTCACCTGGACAAAGGCGAGAGGCAGAGTGTGATGCACTGTTATCATTCAGTTCTAGTGTACAGTTTCATTCTTAGAAATGAGACACACAGAGTTTCATATTTAAATCAAGATATTAGAATGTTATTTCATTTATTCAGGTGAAAGAATTTTTCCTGTATCTGTTTCTTTCTGTATGCTGTAGATCTTTCTTGGGCATTGAACAACTTTAAACTACATCCCACAGGCTAAAAGTGAAGGATTCCAAGCTAGAAGGCTAAAGAAACTTTGTGTGTTTTGGGCAGGTTCCTGAAAAATTTCGGTACTTCTTTTGCTTTCCAATAAGGGGAAAGGTCAGCCCTAGCTATTTCCACAGCTGCTTGTTCAAATTTACAGACAGTAAACAGACACAGTTATGTTCTTCAGCTCAATTCTAGCAGATTTTTCTGCAAAATCGTGATGAGGAGTTGGAGTGGGGACTTGACTGTTTATCTTGAAGTTTTTATTTTCCTGTTTGCTGTACTGAGTGGAGCATGAGCAGCTAGGGAAAAACACAACTGAATTTCTCCACCAGCTTTTCATTTCTGTGCAACATGGTAAATATATCACTTAGAGGGGAATAGTCCTGTTCCTCTTCCTATGTGTGCTTATGACTATCTTACACATTTTTATGACTATTTTTTGTTTAAAAAAGTGATTTATTTGCATGTAACGTAAGAGGAAATGGATCATCTGTACTACACTAGATCAAGTATCTTGTCTGTGGCAGGGTAAGACCAAAAGAACAAAACAGGCCTGCAGTGAGTATTCCCAGAATATTCTTGCTGTATTGCCTGAGCTGTGGTACAACATCTTCCACGAGCATATCGAACCTTTCTAAACACATGCAAACATTCTGCAACCATGATGTCACCATGAATAATCACATTTATAGACCAGAATGTTGTGTTTACTACAGAAATTAAATAATTACTGGAAAATATCTGGGCTTATGATCCCACTTAGGAAAGTTCTGATTTGTCTTCTCGAAGACTCAGAAGTTAAGGTTTGAAGTCCCTGTGGAAGCTGGAGTTGGTGTACCTGTATCACAGAGACACAGCCTTCATGTTCTCTTTTCAACTTTGACAAGTCGCTGTAATGACTTTCAACAAAGTAATGCAGAAGGAGGATCACATTAGAAATCCCCCCCATCTCTCCCTCCTTGCAGGCAGGAGCCCTTGCCTGAGAAACAAATTCTCTCAACTTCATCTAAAGAGGATCAACCACCTTCTGCTGTTGTTCCGAGGCATTGTTAATTGTTGTTAATTTCCAACACCTCATTAATTATTTGCTATTAAAGATGTGAGTGAGGGAAATGCCCTTCACCCATGGATAGTCACAAGAATGGATCATTAATAACTACAAAAATTTTTTATTTTTGAAGTTGAAAGGGAGCTTGTATGAAAGTCACTTTGTTTGCAGGAAAAGCCTGATGCAGCATCAGGTTGTCATTTCATAAAGGGCTGGATGTGAAAAATGCCTTGACATGCAAGAGAAACAAAAGAGGGAACAGCAATAGAACTGGAGCTGATGTAATCAACAGGGGTTAGAAGTAGCACCCTCCTCTCTGCACTACTTCTCATCTAATTTGTTTTAAAAAGGATAATTTTGATTCAATACATGATGGTGATACTTCCCATATATAAAAGTTTTCAATCCTATAAAAATGCATAGTAAGGTTTATTATTTAGTATATAAAGCAGCACATTAGGGTAGTATTCTTATTACAATAAGTCTGAGAAGCCTCAGACAGAACTAAGACTATGAACAATAGTAGTAGGGCAGTCTCTAATCAAGGAATTCACAGCATAGATAACTTGAACTGTCCTCAGAAGCATGGATGTGTTTTCTAAGGTGATGCTCAGGAATTGTCCTTTATCCTAGGAGCTGGCAAAGGATGCTTATTATTTTCAGGATGCTAGCATAGCAGAAAAGGAATTTCTTCTGCCCCTTGTGTTCAAAGCTGAGCTTGTCAGAGAGGTTTCCACAACAGCAAGGTTTGACCTTCTTAAGCAAAATTTTTGACTAAATTAGGTAGTGTCCAATAACCTTTTCACTGTTGGCTTTGACTTGTGGGTCTGCTGTACTGTAGCCATGCAGCTTTTGTCAGAAATCCACTAGATGTCATTCCTGGGACTTGCTTGTCTTTGGCTCTGGGTGCCTGATACTCAGGTGAGGTGGTAAGCTTTAAGGCTGTTATTTCCTGCCTTTCTCTGTTGTGGTAAAAGTACTATCAAGGTAATCTTAAAATATATCCATTCCTGGCTTCTCTTTCTCTTTTTACCTCTGTCAACTTTCACTTTTATCTAAACATTTGGTCACTCACTGCACCGACATTTGGTAATGGCAGCTCCATGACTGGCAGAAAACCATTGGATTATAGCCTGAAAACCAGAACTGGATTATAGGTTGGTCATCTTTCACCATTTTAGCTGAAGTGACTGAGTAACTGCCAAAGAGGGGCATAACTTCTTCCACTGCTGCAGCCAGGTCCAAGTAGGGTTGTGAATCAAGCCACCACTTGCCATTGTTAGCAGCCTAGTATATTCATTTTAATTAACCTTTTTCTTTTTTTTTTCTTTTTAAAGATACTAAGGCAAAGAATTGCAGCAGCTGGGAAGTTTACACACTACTCCTCTGTGCCTCTTTAATGGGCTCCACACATTCTTCAGAGAGTGGGTGGGTTGTAGTTTCAATAGTTGTACGGAGTAGAAATTTCTTTAGCTGCTGCAGCTTGTTCCCAAAGAGATTGTCAAGCACAGCCAACTGGTCATCTGGGCAAAGACTGAAGAATCCTGTTCTCTTAAGGCAAGTTACTTAAACAAATGGCTCCATATACTATCCATTGCACAGGAAATCTGAAGCAGAGCCAAGAAATGTACCCATGTCTTCTGAGCTCTGTTAAACGCTTTAATACCAGAGATGTCGTCCAAAGCTAGAGTTGAATTCCATGAGTTGAACCTCAGAAATCACCTTACAAACTAGTCAGAGCAGGGAGTTCAGACTGCCCCACAACTGCAGACCCCCTGATGCTGCAGAAGCTCATCCTCTGAGAGGAGGATAGGGATTCTAATATTGGATCTCAGCTAATTAGGGTAGTACCTAAGTAGTGCTACTTTTATCTATTTTTCTTTGCTCTATCATGTGAAATAATGGAGTAAATGACAGAGACTTAAATCTTTTCTTCTCTGAAACCTGCCATGCCTATTGTAAATTTAAACAGTGCTAGCCTTGAAGGCTGAAAAGAGCCGTTAGATCATCTATTTATTTCTACAGATTGTGAAATTTCATCTCTCCTGACTCTGTCTCACACCTTTTAGTGGACCATGGGATCCTCTCCATAGGCCTCCAGCTTTGCTTTGGAGAGATCAATAGGCAAGACATCCGCCACTGTCCTGATTACTTTTTGCCTATAGATGATAAGCTTCAGTGATTAACGATTTGGTAGTCAAAAATAGATGTTTTCTGTAAAAAATACAGGGACTGTGAAAGCACTTAAATGTTATCCTCAAAAAATATGCAGGGCATGTTGCGAACTGAGGGTTCGATTAAAACACTAAATTATATCCTATAGTCTTGTCTCAAATTTCACTTTAGAACAGATAAAACCTTCCCAGAAAACATTTTCACCAGATGCCAGTTCTGTATTTGTTTTAGAAGAGCTGAAGTATAATGAAGTACCTGACTTAAGACTTTACAAGATAAGAAGTGCCTGGTTGGTGCTAAAGCTTCATTTTTAATTCATTCTTTATTATGGGAGTTGTTCTCCCTGGGAGTGTGAGCTGTGATCAGGAGCATAGCCAGGACAGATAAGGCACATGAACCCTGGCCTGAAAGCTGACAAACTACCACAGCTGAGCAGTCAGTTATACTGGAGACAGATCTCTTTCAGGGACTAGTTCAAGCTGAATTTATTCTCAGCCACCTCCAAGACTTACTGAAAATGGAATGCACCACAATGATATATGACTTTTAAAAGTTTATAATCTATGTGCCTACAGGTTTCTTTCAGGAGGTAATAAGAAAAGAGAAGACAACACAGCCCTCCTCTGTGTATGTGCTTACCAATATGTACACCTGCTAATACAAACATAGAAACTCATGTGTATATAAAATAATAATTACACATTATGGTATTTATTACAGTGGACTTTAGACTTTACCAAACAAAATCATAATCAACTGGATTAAATTAATTAGAAAAAACTAAACCCAGCAAAACTGTGAAGCCATATAGGTATTCTCTTCAACATGTTTTATTGGAAAAACTTCATATTTCATTTGAAAATTAAATTTGTTCTCTCAGTTTGGGTTTTTATGTGCTCTGCTGTGACAATTGTTTTCTTGGTTTTCATAATGACTGACATGTATTGATTACTGCATCATGTCTACTTTGCCTATACTACAATGCAATTCCTTTGTGGAGGAAGCAATGCACCATTGCTTTATTAGGTTGTCCAGTGCCTAGCCTCGTGGTCCTAAATGCTCCTGTACACTAGTTCAGTATAATTAATGTATGGCCATGATGCTTCTATTTCTCTATTTGTGCTGGAAGCTGATTTAATTCATGACTCCTGTACAGTTGATGAAAATTGAATATTAGGCAGTCCTGAGCTGGAAAATCGTGTGTTTCTATATTGAAAAGAGACCAAGAGTAAGAAACAAACAAACAAAATTTAAAAAGAAAGCAAAATTCCTGGAGTGATCAGGCACAGCTACCAGACCTTTAAATGGAGATATTTGCATACATGAATACAATAGCTGTGTCTCCAAACAATATGCACACAAATATGCATCCAAATGAAATCATGAATTGATTATGATGGACCAAAAATTTGGTTCTTCATGTCATATGGATACATTCTTTTTTTTTATGTTGAGGATGTGTTTAGCTCTAATCTGACCTGAGAAGGTGAACTCTGTTTTTTAATTTTCAGCATAACATTTTATAATTCTTTAGTTGTAAGCAAAACTCTTTCTTCATTGTAAAACAAAAGCAGAAATCGTGCAACCAGTGTATTTATCTCTCTTCAGGGGCTGGGGGTTAATATCCAATAGCTCATAACATCTTTATTATAATGCATTTATAATGATATACTGGAATGATTCTGTAGCTAAGTATCTAATGTCAAAGACTAGATTTGGTGTGGTGGAAAATGTCGTATCCTTGGGTAGCTCTAGGGAAAATGAGACCTCAGTCAGTGCTTTCTGTGCAATTCTACTAACTGTAATAAGAATAGGGGTAATTGCATTAATGTCAATTAAGCTATTAATAATGCCCATCTTGTCATTCTTAAATATAGCAGTCCCTCATACATGCTACTGTTGCCTGCAAACACTGTAGGCAAATGAGATCATGGCTTATTTATGTTTTAAAACCTGGCTGACAGCCTGTCTTGTATCTCTTGTATATCACCAAAATAACTACTATTTTGGAGAGAAACAACATAAGATACTTAAAGAGGCCATGTCCTGTTGCTGCAATGTTGATCACATCATGCTAAACACACAGCTCCTTTATAAATTACAGACCCCCCAGGATACGAGCAGGGCACGCTGTGTCACTTCCATTCATGCCACAGGAAGTTTTCTCATGACTGACAATGAAGTTCTTTACAGTAATGCTTGCAGCATCTCTGTTCACTTGAAGAAATGTCATGTCTGTTGATGACTTCAGTTTGCCTGTGACAGGCCATAACTAGTTGTGCAACTGCCCTTGCTAAGCATCTCTTGTGGGTTCTACTCTTTTGGCTGCATTTAGGAAACAAAATTCTTTTTCTAATGCCATTTAGAGAATATTAATTTGTCTTAAATAGGATTATCACTAGACAATTTAAAGACAGAATTCTGGAACAATGCAAATGGGCATGGAATCTCTGTAAAACATGCACAGATACGTATTTAATGAATCAGTTGCTGGGAATTGATGCAATAGTTTCACAAACTGTTATACAGTGATTCAAAGATGATGATCAAGTGCTCATTATCAGCTGAAATGTGCAGAAAACCATCACTGGCAAATTTCAAAGGTTACCAAAGGGGTCACTGTGAGAACTGTGCTCTCCTTCAGACCAGAAGAGAGAAAAATATGAGAGGAACCTTTCAGTCAGAGCTCATGACAAATGAGAGGCCCTGGCCAATTCCCACAGGAAGACAGAGAGGTACCATGATCTGCCTACATCAAGGAGCAGGAAAGGAGGCAACAGATGATATGTATGCATTAAGGGTGAGAGAGGAAAGGGAAGTGAGAATGAGACTGGAATTGTTTGTGGACACCTCTTGATATTCTAATACTCAACCCCCTCTCATCTCCAGAGGGCCCAGGGTAAGGTTATAATAGGTGAAGTTGGTTTTGTAATAAAGTTGGCTGTGACTCTGTAGGCCATAAATCACAGGTTCAAGTGCTCAAACTTATACATTTTTCTCTTGCTTCACTCTTTCTTTCTGTTTATACTTTGATTTGGATGAGTCATTGAATCGAAAGCAGGAAGAGTGCATAATTCTTTCATCCCTATAGAGAATAATACATTTACATATGACTTATGAGACTTATTTTCCGAAGAGTTACATTCTATTTTCTTCTCCCAAAGAGAAATATGATTTCAATGAAGCTGGTACTATTTCTATCTTATTTTAAGTGACTTCCTACCACAAGGTTTTAATGAGTCAACAACTGCTGATTGGTTGCCATTAGATGAACTGCCTCTGCATGTTTCTGTCCTTTGCAGCTGAATCTTACTCCTTACTCAGCTTACATTCATTCCTTCCTTACTCATTTGTTACTTCTTTTAGTGAAGTTAAAACACCCCTAGTAACACACTGTGTCTCAAAATATGTAAAATAAAACAAAGTGCCATCTTTACAAATATTAGAATTTTAAGAACAGCTTTGATACATCCTTGTCCATTTTTGCCCCTTTTGAGTAAAAAACATTGTCACCTCTGTTAACTAGACACAAACAGCTGTTTAAACTCTTTTCCCTCATTTTAATTTCTTTCATAACTTCTCCCTTTAAGTACAATCCAGTAAAAAAATGGCTTCTCTGTTTAAATAAGGGTTCAATGCAGAATGAGAATGAATGTTGTCATATGAAGTGCATTTCAAATGTAATAAAGCAAAAAAGGAGTTCCTGGCCCCTGTGTCAGTTGTAAGAGGGTGCATAGTGTGATCAGTATAGCTCAGTGGCTGCAAAGCAGAAAATGAAGATTGTAAAAACGTCACATAAAGAAAAAATGCACAGTGGATTCATTTTGCGATGCTCATAATTCAGTAATGCCTTTAAGTAGCTAGAAGAAATATAATAAATGTTTTTCCACAACATTGATCATACTGTATCAGAGGAAATATTAGTGTGCAGGGAGCCATGATTATGCTGGTAGTAATTCTCGGTACAGAAAACTCCTAGAAGATGGGACCCTTTATGGGCTGAACTTTTATTGGCTGCAGTTATTTACCTTTAAGAATACGCCTAATACACTGTCCTATAGCTAAATATTTTTGTGAAAACTCAAACCAGCAACTGTCAGTAAATCAGAAAACCTGCTACTGCTTCATGGAATTTATGTTTTCTTATGGACAGTCTGATATGTCCTGAGATACAAAAAATGACCAATTGACCATGCAAAACAAATTTTCCTGCTGTGTTCCAAAATCTGGATTTGGTCAGACAGGTTTATTTTGCATGATCCCATCAAACCATTGCCTGTAAGTATAAAGTATCCTCAAGAAATGCAACAGATTAGATAGATTAGGCAATAGATTAAAATACATAGTTATCTGAAGATTATAAGCAAATATATATGGACCACCATAGACAACCTCTTTACTGTACTGCAAAACGTGCCTGAAGTCACCAAAACAGGTCTGGGCTATGGGCAGTGACGAGTAGCCCAGCGTGGGTTCCCAGAGCCTGTCTCTTGCTCCTCAGGCTGGCAGGGCATGGCATGGGTCAGCACTGCCAGAGGGGAACCATCGGGCACTGGGGGGAGGCCAGCTGAAGTGAGGAAAGTGAAAAGGTTCCTCCATGGCTGCTAAGGTGGCCCTTTCCCTGCACTGGAAGGAATAGAGAGGCAGAATGTGATGTGAGGAGAACTTGTCTGCCAAGGCTCACGTTACTGGCGTCTGGGATCTGAAATATCCCATTCCCTCTAGAGAAGGCACTGAAATATTCATGTTCATTTATCATTAAGCTCCTTTTCAAAAGGTTATAACTTTAAGCAAAGAACTATGCATAGATACTTCCAAAGTGTTGCTCATAAGCTCAGTGCAGCACTCCTGGAACAGGATCAGCTGGGCCAGGGCCTGAATGAGCAAATCCACTGTGCTGATCCTTGGCTCAAGCCCTGACGACCATCTGATCTCAGAAGATAAGGACTGGGTTTTTTTCCTTGGTAGACATTTTACTCAAAAGTTTAATATGATTGTTCCCCTGAGCAGATGCTCCCTCAGTCTTGAAAGTTTAACTGTTTGCAGCTTTTTTTCCTGAAACACAATCTGTGATTTTTCTTACATTTGAAATAACAGGATTGTATTTTCTTGCTTAGAATAAAAAAGACAATCACACTCCCTACTATGGGCTAGTGGCCTGGGTTGGATACTAAAGGTCAGTTCTGCATGGTCTGTTTCTTGGCTGTATCTGTGCTTTGTGACATGATCTTGGGCGGGTCATTTAGACTCTGTGTATTTTAGTCTCTCCATCCTTAAAGTGATTAAAATAATAAGCACATCTGTCAGCACTTATCACATGGGAATTAAATAGTTAAAGGTCTTTGGCAGGTTGTGTCACAGCAAGGAAACTGTGCAAGGCTGAGAATTATCAAATGCACGAATTCTATTGTGCATCTTCATATAAGATTTTTAAGCAATGGAGGGTATTTAATGCTCTTGTGAATGAATTACTATGGCAATACTTTATTCTGTGTAGCTTTATATAGAATGCATACATGTGTATCAATCTGGATGGTGTTTATTTGCATATGAATATTTGTTTTAAATGCAGCAATCAAGAGTGTTACCTTAGTACAAAGTACAGCTGTTGCTATCACTTGAAAGAAACTCGGTGCTATATAGGAGAAGGAGGGATGAGATTTTAGGGTCCTAAACCAGCAGCCCTAAATGGCAATTGATGCCAAGATTAGTCACAGTCTTGCTTCAGTGGAGAATACACACTTCAGGTAAGGCATGTTCTAGTGCCAGGCCTGTGCAGGTCTGCACACTCTAGAATGCTCTGAGCCTGGAGCTCAGTCTCGCTTCTCCACGGGGCGCTGCCCCAACCCCTGCAATCCCCCAAACACAGAAAAGGGCACTCTGGTTCGTGTGGTTAAAACCTGCACACGGATACAATGAGAGGATTTTGTAGCAACTCAAGACGTGTTGCTCCAATTCTCCATGGTTAGCATTTAACCTGAACGCAGCTTGCTACCTATCAGGGTTAAAAAAAAAAAAAAAGTGTCCATTTATTTTGTTTTAAATAGTAATTTTGTTGAATCCTAGGGCATATCCAGATGTGAGTAGGGGGAGCTGCCACTGGATGGCACTGTTGCACATGGCTGGCAGGAAAGCTGACCTGTGGCAGCCCCGGCTGGAACACGCGGGCTGGGACAGCCACACGCACCTGTGGGTGCGGGGCTGCGGCCACGCAAACTGAGCCAGCGTGGCAGCCTGTGCGCCACCAATACATTGCTGTCAGACCCTCAGCACCTCTCCTACCACTTGCAAATGCCCTTCATAAAAAAAACCCCAAATAACAACAACAACAAAACCCCCACCAACCAAAAAAAAAACCCCAATGAAACCTCCCTGCGTATTTTAGAATAGATTTTGTTTTATTTATTTTAATCTAACTTAGTTTGGGTCTATGTAAAATGAAACGCCAGTAAACCCAAATATTATAGTTCCTCTGCCCACATGAATGGTGAGGAAGCTGAATTTAAATTGACTCATTGGCAGTGGGACCTCATTTAAAACCACCTGGACCAAAACATTTTCATTTTCACTGCAAATATAAATGGGGCTGGTGGTCTTGAAAATAATTTGTTCTTTTAAATATTTTTGCTTCTTCTATTTTAAATCACAGATGAAATTTTGCATATAACTTCATTGGCTACTGTATTTGTGCTTGCTACTGTATTTTAGGAAACAGTTACAAATGGGAAGGTTGTTTTTTATCTTGATTCTAGCACAAATATGAGGCAGACATTGTCATTTCTTGTTCAGTTCCGGGGAAAAAATAGTTTTCTTTAATTATATTGAGAAATTGGCCATTGGTATGAATTCAACTGGACCTCTGTGTTCTTTCTTGGATGTTAGAGTCCATAAATTGTAGAACAGTTACAGACTTAGATTCTAGCTATGGGATTTCTTTCTCTTCATGTACATTATCTCAAAATTATGTTGCCTGCCATCTATGGGATGCTTTGATCCAAAATTTCAGTCATTGTTTCCACATTTAGGGGCTGGAATGAACATCAAAGAAGTGGGTGTACTGAATTTGCTGAATGCCAAAGCAGTACAATAACATGCAAAGGATATAAGCAAATCCCAAAGGTAAAATGTGCTGCCAAATCTTGCACATAATAGAAGCTCTAAAGTGACAGTCTGTCTTTGACAAATGCATAATGATATCAATGCCAAGGGAAGGAACTAGAATGCTGAAAGGTGAATAAAAGAGTTGGGAACAATTCACTACATTTACACATTTCCTCAGTGTGTTTTCACACAACAAGGAAAGCAGATGAGACAAATGTATTAGGTAATCATTGGAGAAGACCATAAACCTGCTGAGGTTTTTAGTAACCTGGATATTTCCTTGGCTTGTAATGGGTTTTCAAAAATAAAACATTGTTAGAAACAATTCATATTCTGAAAGAAGAAAAAAAAGCAGGCCATGAGGAATGCAAAAAATGGTTAATTCCCTTTTCCTTTGACAAGATCACATTTAATGCCCATATGGTAATTCCAATATGCTGTTCTCTTTTCTGGTTGATGGATTCCTAAATGCTTCAAATAGTTGCAAAGGCAAGTTAAGGGTTCCATATATATTCACTAGGTTTTCCAACACTGGGAACTAACAGGGTAATTTAAATGGGTGCTATAATGCAAAAGCATGAGAATCACTGCACAAAACCTATCAATTCATCTTGTAAAAGATCTGAAACCTACTTGTTAAATTCATTTTATTTTCCTTTCTTTGAAAACAAAACAAAACCCAAAGCAAATAATAGCTGTAAAACTTGTAACAAAGGGCTTCCTTCCCCAGAATGTACAACACTCAGCAGAGGCGAGTCTTGGGTTATTTAGCAGATCCCAGTGTGTTCTGGAGTATAGAGGTTTTTCCCAAGCCTGCATGTTAATGTTCATCAGAGGGAGTCTGCCAGAGGCCTGCTGAAGTGCAGCACTCCTGCGGCAGCCAGTCAAATATTCAGAAGGAAGTTCTGCTGTAATAAAACTTCAAAGAGATAACGATCGAGGACCTGCTCTTCCCCCATTGGTTTTCTGCCCTATCTCTGGCAGCTGAATAGTCACCTCCAATAGTCACTGGTGACTGAAAGCGTGGCTGCCACATGTCAAGAGTACTGCTCAGGTGGTAGGTACATAGCCAGCCAGCCAGCATTTTGGCCAGGTGATAGCCATATTCTCGTCATATGATTTAAAAAAAAAAAAAGAAAAAGGAAAAAAGAGTACTCCACCTTTGACAAAGAGAATGTCAGTCTCTTGCAGGAAAAAGTGGAATATTTTTGCCTGGGCTGTGGGTCCTGTACTCCAGCTACAGAGGTCTAAAGAGCAGTTTAATAAATCTAGGCAGGGTAACATTCCTCCTGCTCAGTAACTGAGGAAAAATCTTCTGACTGGCATAGGGCTACATTGAGATTGAAGGGAGTGTTTCCATTGCCTAATTACATGGATTTTCAGTTGCTGTCGACTTTGAGGCAGCCCATTAACACCTCAGGGTGCACCATGACTTAGTTACTTGGGCTCTTGAAGCATCCCCTAGGGACACAAATATGGTCTAAAGCTGCCTCTGTCTTGCTCTTCCTTCCCCTTTTCTCTTTCACCCTGAATCTACAGGTTTCCTACTATGCTTTGGTGAAGTGCAGCAAGCAGTGTAATTCTTTATACATATAACATCCTGGTTTGTGCAAGCAATTAGGAAACTGAATGCCATGCCCAGATGGGGACCTGATCCTGTGTGCCTTGGCTCCAGTCCTGCATTAGATTTGTAGGGAGTGTGACCTACATTCTCTTCCAAAGAAGGCTGGGTAGGAAAGGACATCTGGTTTGGATTGTGGTTGCTACTAAAATCTCTTATGAAGCAGGGAAAAGAGCTGTAAGTGGTCAGGCAGAGATGCATCTGCTATCATAAAACAGGATACATACAATCACCACTGAAGGAACTAGACAAATAGATACTGTAAACTAGATTAGGTGGTGTCCAGTACTGAAGGAGGAAATGTCAAGCCTATTGCCTTTTGTAGGCAGAGTGACCTCATGCCAGCCACCTGCTAACATTGAGAACAAGCCTTTTCTGAGCACGATAAGATTGTCTCAGGGACAATGGGGGAAAAGCCAAAACTATCCAGAGCTGTGATATTCATGGACAGGCAGCCACACTGCCAGAAAGGGAAAAAAGTTAGTGGCAAGTAAGTCCCATCACTTTCAGGACAGTGTTAACATCTTCTGAATGTTCCTAAAGACATACTGCTTCCCAGAAATCTGGGTCAAAATATCACTATTTCTGCTACTCATCTGCCTCATTGATCTCTATTGCATCCTCTTCTCCTGTCACAGGGATACTGCTGGAAGATATTGCTGGAAGCAAAAGACCTGCAGAAAGGGGACACAGATATGGAGGTCAGAAACTCAGGAGGAACTCCTGCAAAACCTCCTGTTTGACAGTTAAGCCACAGCCTCAAGATGAATGTGTAGCTATGCTTATGACACTGGGAGGATGTTAGTTTACCTGGATTATCAGTGATATTCTGTAATTTCCTGGGCAAATATTGAGCCCACACTAAAAAAAGAAAAAATAACTTCATTTGTTAGCCTGGAAAGAAGGACTTTAATCTAAGAGTTAAGGAGAGAGCTGGCAAAACTCCATGTGCTAAAATAATCACCACTAACTTGCATGAGGTTAAAAAACTACCCGTAATAGAGAGATATTTGTTCCTAATACAGTTACAAGGACGAGAAACAAAACAGCAAGTCAGGCATGAGTATGACAAATAATCTAACTGAAAAATATAAATAATAAGCAAAGAAAACAGAAAATCTTAATAATTGATTATGATTACAGCTGGATTGGAATAACAGAGTTGGCGGGACAATTCATATGGCTGGAATATTAATATAAAGGATATAAAGGATATGGATTCTTCAGGAAGGAGAAGCAGTTTAAAAGCAAGGAAGGTTATCTTGTGCTCAGATGTCAAGAATGGAGCTCAAAGTGTATGCATGATGGTAAAGAAGAAACACACAGATGCAATATCACAGTTAGGGTCTCCCACAAAGCATGAAATCCAGAAGTTCGAGTGAAGGATAATTTTTATAGTTAAGTTGCAGACTCCTCTAAGACCCTGAAATCTGTATTCTTTAACTATCAATCTGTTGCTAAAGACATTGGTCAGCAAATTCTTGGTTGACGCTAGTTAAAAGGGAAGAACCGAAAGTGAATCAGTCTTCCAAAAGAGTTGAAGCTTATGGGGCTTTTTTCCTAGCAGCTGTTTCCCAATTTTTGAGAGACTTTCTCATACTCACTTTTTACCTTGGCAAAAGGTTATTTTGGACTTGCTGAACAGGTCCCAGGCATCCTCTCAGGTCTGAAGATATCTGTGCTTTGCTTGAAGCAAGGATGGCAAAGACAACAGGGAATTCACCTTCCCTAGCACTGGTGTACTGAATAATGAAAGCATAGGGAATGTGTTTAAAGCTCCATGAAGATCAGGCTCATTTCAACCTGGATTCAGCTTATCTTCAGAGTCCTTTTCTTCAGACTTTGAAGTCAGAGCCAGACATTTTAGATTTTGCCTTTGTCAGAGAAATTATTCTTGTCAGACATCTTTTCAGTCCTATAACTTAACTAGACCTCTCAGCCAGGACTAGATAACTCACAACACATCATTCTCAATTTGCTGATTGAGGGCCTATTCCTCATTACTGTGAGTGTGCCTTAATTCTTAAATCCTGAAAGGTGTAATGTCTCAGGGAAACATTGTCAGACAGTTAATTCTGAGTGTTTATAAGTTCACTCAGTCAAGTAGTGTTTGTTTCTGATTTTCTCAGACATTCAAAGGGCCTGAGCAAATGTTCAATGCTTTCCTCTGTGTAAATGGTAAGAAACCAAGGTCTGAGGAACGTGCATAAGGTATGATACTGTTTCATTGCAGAACACTGAGGGTAGCAGCACTCGGGTGCTGTGATTGTGACAGACGGAACTCAAAATGCATAGGAAGAGAAAAAGGTAAAGCAGCAAAAGTAAAATTATAGTCTTCAGGAAGAGAAAGTCTTTTGAACTCAGACAATTGGGAAGCAAGCTCAAGAGAAAAGGATATGTGATGCTGTGACAGCTGAAATATTTTGTACCTTTTATTGGATCAGACTCTACTAAATGCATCAACTGTAGCAGCTGGCTAGTGTAATTAACACCAACTAAAAAGGGTAAAGCCTCCACTTAGGATAACATAAGGGCAGGACAAATGTTTTTCATTTTCTTGACACACTTCTTAATTATCCCGGAATGAAGTTCATCATGGCCACCTCCAATTTTCTTGCAATTGTTTGGAGGACACAGGGAAGACCAAGAGAAAAGTTGTAAAAAGTCAAATGTGACATCAGTTCTTTCACAAAGGGAGAGGAAGAGAAAAGAAATTCTGGCTATTTATCCAAAGGGTTTTTTACTGTAATTTGCAATGAAATTCAAGCCTGAAAAGATGAGAAGGAAATAAGTATCAGCCAATATGAATTTGTGGAATTCATCCACTTGATGAATAGGAATTTCTCAGTAACTAATCATGTCAAATCGATTTCACTTCCTCTTAAAACAGGGTAACAGGTCACAAGTAAAGGGAAAGATGATAGGTCACAGGTATTCTGACTGTTTTAGCACCATATTTCATGACATTGTCTTGAACAACCATCTCAGTACTGTTTAAGGCCTGTATTGTGTCAGATTTTGGGGCACCAAACTCCTAGCAAGACACAAAGGTAGTTAGAGTCCAGGGGAGAATAACCAGGTCACAACAACATGACATATATGAAAAATTGGAAGAAGTGTATTGTATTTCTTTCTCTAGAATAAAGAAGACTGATGGGCCATGAGAACAGCCTTTGATTTTATTTACAACAGCCTTTTACAGGAATTATTTGTTCTCTGTGGTAGATAGAAAAGATTTGCTCTGGCAAATTCAAATTAGACCTTAGAAAACAGTTTTCCGACTCCAAAGATGGCAAAACTGATTTTTTTTAGAGGGTTGTGGAGTCTTCATCACTGAAAATGTTTAAGAATAGGTTTAAGAGTAACATCTCTCAAATTAAACCTGCCTAGAGAGAGAGTAGTCCTCCCAGGGGAATCTTACTTTCCACTGATTCCCGGACACTGTAAGCTGCAGTTTCTGTGCCATCCAGGGTAAATCTCTTTGCAGTGCAGCAGAATATTCGTGCTTTACCTACCACAGGTAGCAGCAGCTACTAAGGGGGGCTGGAAGCTGAAGTGTCTGGCCAGGTTCCCTTAGTGTGCTCTGGTTTTACTCTGGCTACCTATCACTATTCTTCGTCACCTGTGCTGCAGTCAATCTTCTCTTGTACAGTCAGTCTTTTCCTGTGGAAATGCAGAATGGTGTTAAACAATTTTTTTTTGCCAAGTCCTTTACTGTCCTTGTGTTTTCTCCACTCCTATGCATCATTCTACAGTTGATACTGAGTAATGATGAAATTTAGCTTAGCAGAAAGTTTTGCCTGAATATACAGTCTTTTGGAATTGTGATTGAGTTTCCAGAGTCCCCAGTAAATTAGAGCATTTGGCTTTTCCATTGTTTCAGAACTAATTATTGAAGTAGCTAAATGTTCAAGAACATAAAAATGTACAAAAGGGTGTTAGTTGAATGGATGTAGTAAGATTTTTTCTGTCATGAAAAGCACAGTATTTATGAGTTAATTTAATCGGAGAAGAAAAATATTGAGTAGGTGATGAAGTAAAAACGATGACTGTGTATTATGTTCTTGCCATGCAGCTGAACAAACACATTCAATGACAGACTTTGGCAGGAGCTGCAAAGATGTTCTTGACAATGGCATGAATAAATATTAGGTGCTGTACACAATTTGTTGCGTTCCAGGCCCTGAGCAAAACCAGGTGACCTTTGCCTGGAAAATTTGGAAGAAACAATGTAAGAATGTTGGGAAAGTATAAATATCTACAGTATTCTCCCCAGCTGCTTTGCTGTAACATTTTCATTTGCATCAACAACTCTGTCATTTTTTATCTGCTCTACTTTCACTGCGCTTCTAGGAATCAATTAAACTCCCAGCTGCTTTAGAGTTCATGGTAGGCACTTCAGTAATATTGCCTAAATGAAGGACTTTATACCTGCTAAACAAAATACACTAATCAGGCTTCATTTCCATTGCTGCAACTAGTTTACAAAAATAAAAGGGAGAAGAAATACTTTGATATTCTCAGTGGTCAATACAGAAGCAGAGAGACATCTCCTAATAATTTAAAATGAGAATTAGAGGAAACTAGAGAGAGGCTATACAACGTGGATGTGGGCCATGATAAATAGCTAGTTGTAAGGCAGGCCTGCCAATGTATCTATTAAAAGAATGATTATGACAATACGAAGAAGAATTTCCTTTTAAAGATTATTTTTTCTCCAAAGCTGGTTTACAGCTGTAGTCTCTTGCTAGAACCTACAGCAGTATTGGTAGCTCAAGCACAGTTGACTGAAGAGGAGAAAAGAGAGACAGGAACATTCCGCAGTGCTCTACTCTTTATTCTGACTCCACTGAGTGAAATTTAATTCAGGGTTGATCCTCACATCTTCAGTATTCAGGGAGGTAGTGTTGACAATACTGCTTTTTCATCTTTACTTTTTGTAATGCTGAGAATATCCTTAATTAGTTTCCACTGACTAATAAAAATTAAACTTAAATGTGGAATTTTCTCTCATTAGTTCTATTCTCTACTGATCTAATTTGCAATTGTGCAATGTTAATTTCAGAGGTAGTGTTCTTAAGTGTGTGCCTCCTCCTGCGTCACTTCAGAAAGCAATGTAGAGAGTCTACTGGGAATCTTAAAGATTAGGTTGTTGTGACCCAGTGATTCTACAAGGGATAACAGTGTCTCTCCTTATTTATGACATCATGCCTGGGATTCTTCAGCGAGTCCCAGAAAGAATAAGCCTGCAACAGAGAAATCATCAGCATAGCTGAGAAGGAGAGAGACAGTTCATGTCACTTCTGCAGTTTCTGTTCTGGAATGAGTCCCAGACATAATTCAGAGCAGCTTCAGGCTCCTTGACCATCTATAGCCTCATAGGTATGTTTTAGAAGCTAAGGACAGATGTGGTATTAAGCTGCCCAGCCCATAGCTTCCCTTATTTACTTGTTCTCCCTGTTTTGTGAGGAATGTGAGAGTCTATGAGGATATATATGACCTTCCTGTAAAAACTTCAAAGGGACTGGGCCTGGCACATTTTATTTATGCTTTATTTTTTTACTGAAACCAAACAGAACAAAGTGAAAATCCATCTTCTGTGTTTGGCTTTCACACCTCTGACCCTTCCAGAAGTGAAACCAATGGACTCAAAACTTTAAAACACTGGAGCAGCAAACAGTGTACAGTAACATAGTGGTAAAAAAGTCTAAAAACTATTTTTTTCATGTCATCTTTAGATGTCAAGATGATCGATATTAAAGAGAGAGTAAAAATAGGTCTCCAGTCTAGAACAGCATTGGTAGCTGAGGATTTATGCTGTATTTCTGCCTGTAATTATAAT
The DNA here is from genome assembly GCA_013396755.1 of Sclerurus mexicanus. Lineage (NCBI taxonomy): Eukaryota > Metazoa > Chordata > Aves > Passeriformes > Furnariidae > Sclerurus > Sclerurus mexicanus. The sequence continues at coordinate 258,818 of VWZF01001894.1, read as the reverse complement.
TTTGCATCTGTGTGTGTGCCTTATGTCTCTCTCCTCTAAGTTTGTAGAGATGGTTGGTTTGCTTTAAATGACTGATATATCTCTTGTATCATACCTGTTCCTTCACTGTTGTCTATTATTATTAAACAAGTTGGACAGTAATTTTCTGGCTCAAAAGGATCCCAGAAAGGGAGATCAGGAGACATCATTATTTGTTTGCAATTACATATTATAAAAGGAAAGTGGAGAGTTTATTCTCAGCCTCAATTTATTCTGAGCCTCAGTTTATTCTGAGCCTCAGTTGCGAGATGACTTCATCACACCATTATTATACCTGTTAGAACTATTTGCAAATACTTATTACTAGGGGAAGTTCTTCTGGATTAATTGTGTCTCACAATGGATGTACTTTTCAGACAAACCGAGAACTTAGCTTTTTTTGAAAAACTGGCATATACTATGGGAATTCTCGTCCTAACTACAATTTTTCTGAAAAGCTTGGAAATGTGGGACCCAGAGATAATATAATGTTTGCTTCATTTGTTGCATTACCTGTCTAGAGATCCATCAGTTGTGCCATATCTCACTAGGTTCTTGACAACAGAGATAGCAGTCTGGGAACATCAGCAGCATGTGCATGATATCTGTGATTGTCAGATTCTGTGTTGGACACACAGAAAAAACACTGCTTTGAGCTACCTTTTCTGAGAAATTTTGCAAGCTTCACCTATCTGTTATGCAGGAGGTCAAAGCGTATCCCATATGAAAGAATTCCTCACTGAGAGGGGACTTCTGTGCTTCAGTGAATGATTGTGAATCAGCTACAGAAAAAGCACTAAAATATTCCCATGTATGAGTCCTGGGACAGAGGTTGTTATCCTATTTTACAAACTGTAAGTGAAACATCATTAAAAAAAGAAAAAAAAAAGAATAGTGAGATATGTCTAGCTGGTTAGCATGTTCCAAATCTTCAATATGGACTTTCAGATCTTTGGCTCTATCCTGTAATTGTTAATTGCAGAACTTTACAGCATCTAGAGGCAAAATTTTGAACACATAAACCCATGGTTCAGCATAAATATGTTTTCAGGACAGCAAACAATTGTTGATATAAAACTAATTTAAATGTCTATAAATGTTAATGAAGGCTGTGTTGGTAAGTTAAAAAGTAAGCAGACTGAGTGAATAGGAGCAACTCTGAGTCTGACTTAAGAGCCAAAGTAAGTGAGCATTTTGATTAGAGGAGATATGAATAACCTCAGGACATGAAAGGAACAAAGGACAATTGGCCAATGATGGTGGTTAACATACATTTACTCACGCAATCTACTTGCTTCTGGACACATTGCTTATGTATTGCTTTTGTATTGTTTTGTTTCTTGTATGTCATCTCTGTCAACACTCAAAGTTGGTAGGAGAATAGATGCTTTTTTAATCTTATGGTATACTAGTAGGCTCAACTGATTATGGAGAAAATAATTTTTAGTTATTTTTCATCAAATATTACAGAACAGTTTCCAAAAGCTCTTAAATGCAGTTATTGAAATAGCTTTAGCTGTAGTTATTGTATCTGCAGGTAGCTTTTCCCAGGGGCATAGCCATGTTTTGAAAGATTGTGAAAGTTAGCCCCTGATTTCATTGCAGGGTATTGAAAATTAGAGTTAATACTTGTAATGAAGCTTGCTCCTTTGATTTACCTTGGTACTGACTGGGATTTAAATGTGATTACACTGCCAGAAAGAAAAGTTCTTCTCTATGATTCCTCTATATTTCTACAGAGTTAGAGAAATGGTTCAATTACTGAAAATACAAGAACAGCTGCTGACCTACATTCAGATCTTCTAACCTGCACATTTTTGTGGTGAAGGATTTTGTTGAGTCAATGATTGCATTGTGTTCAATAAACTGATTACACTATATAGTTAGTTAGGGCTAATATTTACAAAACTCCTATAGAAGTTTTTAGATTGATAGTAGGTTTTTAGATTTTGCTCAGGAATATTATATACATAAGCATCACTAATGACTTCTAATTTGTGGTTAGTTAATGATACATGGAAAGGCTATGTCTTGATCTATGTCTTTTACTCTTTACAAGATGCAAGCAAATAAGATCCTGTAGCTGATAGATTGTGAGCTGTATGAATAGAGAAGGAATGTTAGAGATATGAAAACAATTTCTGGTTGCCTTATTACATGGATGCCTCTTTAAGGATTTTAATCTGAAAAATTATTCTGTGTTACCTTTAACATTAAATAAATTTAAGCCAATTTTTCATTTTCGAGAGAGAAATGTTATAAAACGTGGATTCCCAGTTTCATAAGTTCCAGCGATGGTCTGGACTCCTAAGCCATAGAAAAGAAGCAATCCATTTCTCTAAGCTACTATACAGTTTCTTGGCAACTGATGATAAACAGATATTGCTTGTTAGGAAATCTGTCTGCCTTTTTCTTATTTTAGATGTAATCTGGAATCAAAACCAATGCTGTCATACAGGCTCCAAAAATAACAAATCAAATAATATTTATAATATAACTTGGGATGTAATATTAGATTAAGTCTTTAGGCTTAGCCATATTACAGAAAAAGTTGTAACATAAGTTTTCCAATTCCCAGCAACAATGGCAAGAAATAAAAAGAACAAAAAACCAAAACAAACTAAAACCAGACTCCAGGCATTGCCTCCCTCCTGCCCATTTGCTCCTGGGTGAGAACAGAAGCTGCTTTCTAAACCCAGGTGCTTCGATGCTGCTGTGATACATGGCAATATGAAACTCTAAGACAGCTTTGGATCCCTATCTCAGATCCTTGTAGATTTAATAAACAGAGAAGGGAAGTGTGATTTGTTACTTGTCTGAATAAAGACAGGGCACTACTCTTTATGAGAGCTGGAACTAGCTGAATAGGAACTTAAGAGTCAAAATGAAAATTTTATGAACCTTCTTATTAGCACCATCAAAACCAACATATGGATATTGACAGACATATTTAAAAGGGGAGAGAAGCTGATATTTGGGCCAAATGGCAATACCTAGGAAAATCTTAAACCATATAGACACCAGTCATAAATCCAGATTCTAGGGAAGTATTTCATAATCAGGTATGTTAGCAAAGGAAAACCATCAAATAAGGAAAGGTGCAGGCAGACACTAGGAAAGAGCTCAGGAGCAGAATCCCTTGGGGCAGAGAACTGAGTGGAAGGCCAGATTAGAAAAAAGTGCACAGAGAGTATTTGTTCTTATTCTTCTGATTTTGGATTAATTCTTCATAAGTGTGGCTATTTGGAACAATATATTCTGAATAACATGAATTCCTCCCTTTGACAGTAATGAACCTAGAGATTCCTGAGTATTGGACAATTTTAGCTATTGTTTTAATCTTTGGGAGAATTTCAACTGGATTAAGTGTCTGAATACCATTAATTAAAAAATTTCACTAGAATTTTATGTTAGTGATTTTATGGTCCAATTAAATTAATTTGATATAGGAACATGTCAAATTATGTTTTCTGGAAAAGATTTTTTCTGTATTCTGAAGTAATGAAAATATTCACCAAACCCACAACACACCTATTTCTTGCTACCTTGGATTCTAACACTCCTATGAGGTGTCCTGGGAGGACATTAGGTATTTTAAAAGCAGATTTAGATTTTGAAAAATAAGGCCTGAGCAGCTAAGCAATTATTGATGAATAGTACTGTGTAAAAATCCTAAATATGCTGTTCTAATGGAGCCAAACTCCGAGTACTTTATTTGAGTAAATCATGAATTAACTCAGAAATAAAGTGACTCAGAATTTGATCTGTATTTTCTTACTGACCAGTAATCCTGAAGAACTAGGGAAAAACTGAGGAAACAGCAAAGGATCTTCTTAGTAGATCATGATTTTCTAGGAAAACCTTTGTTCTCTGCAGAAGTTTCCCATATAACTATTTTCATCCTACCTTAAGGGGCAGATTGTGTTCTCATCTCAAAGTACATTTTAATGCAAATTTTCTCCCGCAAAAGTGAGTTAGTTACAGGTGGGTAATTCTATCATGTAATAATAATTGTTTGAGGGAAAAAAGCCTTCAAACAAACTAACAACAAAAAAAAAAAAGGCACAAAAACATGTTATTGCACTGTAGCAAGAACTAATAATTAATAAAACTGTGAAGTAAAAAAATAAATTCATCAAAAGCAGGAACAATTCTGCAAGAAAATAACATTAAAATTAGTACTATTTGAAATGTGCTTACAGTTCCTGTAGTTCCTTTTTTAATGGATACATTTCAAACACCAGTGGCACACTCGAAGATTGACTTGAACTCTCTCTTTGTATTGCTTTGAAGTTAATGGCAAACAGGACTTTACCTCACCTCCCAAGCTCTAAATTACTTCTTTAACTAGCTAAATAAATACCTGGTACAATTTAACAGTGCAGTGTCACGTTCTTCTTTTTCAGCAATGATGTTTAGAGGGTTTCTGTACTCAGCTGATTCTGCCTGACCTGCACCTGCCTCACCAGTTGTTGTAATGCAAATCCTTTTAAAGAAGTGTAGGAAAATAGATAAGGGAGTGGGTTCAGATTAAAATATTTATCTGCTTTTACCTACTTTTTCAGTGCTATTTTAAATTGAAACCCAGTTCCTTGAGCCAGGTCCTATGTGTCCCTAAAAACAATCATGTCTGCAAAACGGAAAGGATCAGGCAGGAATGAGGGTTGTGAGCAGAGGGAGAGGGAGTTTCTTACTCTGGAATTGTCACTGAAAATAGGCACCTAAAGCCGAAAAAAAGACTTGGCACCAGAAAGTTTAAAAAGATAAGAAAAAGAAGAGAGGAATGATTAATTCACTAGAAGTACAGTAGAATACAATAAGCTCCCATCAATGCACCTGTTCCCCAATTTTTGGCACAGCATAAAATAAGAAATCAAATATTTCTCCCTATACATTATCTGGTGGAGTGTGTTTGTGTGTGTGAGAACACACATATGCAAGCAGGCACTTGTGAAAGTATCTCTTTTTCCCTCCTGGTTATGGTGCTTGGCACGGAAACTGAGTGGGGAGGCCTGGAAGCAGGTGTGGAGGTGGCTACTGACAGGTAAGATGCTTTTGGATCTGGTCCTGTCAACAACAGCCAGAGGAGATTGCTAGAAATGAGGGTTTGGGTGTGGTTTTGATTTAAGGTATGTATCTGGATAATTAAACTGAGGAAAATAGATTCATTTTAGGGGACGGAACTGTGACAAGTTTTGTCAACTTTGATTCTATCTGCATAACTTTTTGAGATGGTGTTTTTAAACAGGGATTTAAACTTGTAAATTGCCCTAACACCCTTCCCATCTGTAGTCTGCACAATGCAAACACTCACTCAGAAACACAGAGATCTCACTCTTGATCTTCTAAAGCAGAATTGAAAATATTTAGATTACAATTATTTTCTGTGTGTTCATATGACAACCTGATATGGGTTTTTTTACATGAATGGCTTCCTAAAGTTTTAATTATATATCATTTATTAGGGTTATATTAATTTCTTTCTAAGTCTTGAAAGTAAGAGGTTGATTTAATTGGTTTTCAAGGAGCTGTTCAGTTCATTTGCTATTGTTATGAGACATGTATCATTTCTCATTTAATTATTTTTGTTTCAGCACAAAAGTTACTGTGGTAGCTCCTATCCTTCTCTTATAGCTGCGTGTGGGACTGATGTAATCTTGTCTGGAGGGCACTTTTTTAGAGTCAGTAGATTTGTCTTTAAATTTCTATGTGAGGTTGTGTGAACAGGAGTAGGGAATAGAAATCCAACTTACACTTTTGGTAAGTTCTATTATTTATTTTAAAAATAATTTATCTGGCAACTCATATCTTGGCTAGATCCTGCAAGAATGGTTATGCGAGAAACACCTCTTTTCAGTTTGGCTCTCAGCATCCCTGGATGCATTGAGCATCCTTTGGAGGATGTGTCCCATGCCAGCTGGGGCAGCTGCCCTGCCTGCTGGAGGCACGCAAGCAGCAGATCTTCCACAGCTGCTCTTTCCTAAACAGTTGGGTGCTCACGGTGAGCCCAAAGCTTGCTCAGGTGTTCTCTACCTGCTACTCACCCCTCTGACTCTCGCAGCTCTGCCCTCTCTGTGTCCTATACTTTGCCAACACATTCCAGGAGTAATGGATATCTGCAACAACCCAGTTCTTTTTGACACTGACCAAGCAAGAGGTGCTCCCACAAGCTGCTGAGCTGGTGGTAACTGCAAAGAAGGTTGGCCAGCAGAGCTGGGGCACAGTGAGCAGCTTTGGTGGCGTAAAGAGCTGGTGAGGCAACAGCAGCTCCAGGACCTGTGAACCAGCCCAGGGTGTGACGTGTAGGGGATGAAGCTGCAGATTTTTTGTCCTCCAATATTCCTTTCTATGTGGGCTAAACAGTCAGGCAGCCTCATATGAGGGTGATAGGAAAGCTGTTGGTGGATTCACGAAATGGACTTTTCTGACAAGTACTTTCCACAGTGTAACTGTATTATTTTCTAATTGCTTTGCATCCTAACCAGCCCTGTACTGCTCTAGATATTTCCTCAACAACACTGTAGTCTCTTATATGAAGGCTGTTTCAATTATGTTTGTTTATTGATGTGTTAATTTTATTTTTTTTTTGCAGAACTATACATGTTTTCAATAATATACTAGATTTTTTATCTGTTAGCTCTTTGGGAAAAAAAAATCCCATTTGATTAGGTGTTAGCCTTTTCTTTATTCATCACTTTTTTTTTTTCCTCCCCAATTTCCAAATTGGCAAAAATACTTGAGTTCAGAACTATTACATTGAAGTCTGCCAGTGCTGGATTCAGATTTGAATGAGTGAAAACAAACTCTATAATTCCTAGATAGAGGGACAAGGTAGAAAGTAGCTGATAAATGGCTGTTATTCTGGTCTTTTTAGACACAGAAGACAGAAATAATTTTTTCAAAATGTACTGCTATTATTATTAAGCTATTTAAAAAACAGAATCTCTTCTACCAAGCTGGAGATGATACCTCGGCTGGGTTTTCATTTTATGTGCTTATGTATGTATGAACTGCAGGTGACTCTTCAATAAATCCATTTTTCTTGTCATTAATATTAGAAGATTTTCAACTTCCACTTGCATGCTTTATTTATGATCAAGTTCTTGCAATCAGAAATGTGATCTTTAATAAAATGAAATGTATGTGTCTGATGGAAAGAAGCATTAATCATGCAGAAAGCAACCAATACACATTTATTTCCCTTTGCCATATTGTCACATTGCATTTCTATAGGTTAATCATGATTTGTAAGTAATATGTAAACATATTTTCAAAGAAGTGCTCTCCCTTAATGCACTGTGAGTCCAAATAAACAAGAGTATGTTCAGTTCTCTCTTCTATTCAGAGAGCAGGGCAACTCAATGTCCATTTACCTCTGCTTTCCTTCTAGGTATTCTGTTATTTTGCATGTTGTGGGTTCCAAACTAATAGATGTGAAGTTCCTGAATGGAAACATTTTAAACATCAGTATCACAGTGAAGGGATTCTAATTTTCCATAATCTTACTGAAAGTTAGCATATTTTTTGCAATAGTCATTAATGCTCTCTTGAATGCATAGGAATTGTTTGTATTGGTCTTTCATTTATTTACACTATTCCATCATGATTAAAACCCACCTCCTGCAAAACAACTTGATTACAAATTTGCTAATACTCTGTTTAAGATAACTTGGGATGATAATTTAGCAGTTAACTCATTTTAGAGCTTATTCTTTTTGCAATGAATATTTTGAGAACAATGTTTCCACTGAGTGAACGGCACCATATTCAAGTCATACAAATATGAACCACATAAATTTAAAGAGTACATTCATAGGAGATCTGTAACAGCCAAGAAGGTGTGAATGAAAAATGACTTAAAAATTCTTTGAATAGTTGCATTAATTTCTACAGGAATTAATTGCAGTTATCCTTATGTCCCTTTTACCACTAAATCAGTTGAATCTCACAGGCCCACACAGAATGTAAAGTGGCCCAGAGAGCCTTCTGTCCTGGGTCAGTTTGGCACTGCCATGCACAGCTGACTCATGTTGACCCCTCAAGCAGCAGAGGAAGTGTAACAGGCTCAGGTGTGTCTGGGTACTGCAGCTCAGCCCTCAAATGCTGCGCAGTTTGTGTTACCTAAACAGATGAAAAAAATGGAAATCGGACAAAGGCCTCCTGTGTGTCACTGGTGGAGCACCGTCAGGCAGGCACAAAGGCTTTTGGTGCTGGTTGTATCTGCCAGCCCCTGGGTGGGTCAAACAGAGCTGTTCCCATCACCTGTCCCTCCTGCCTGTGCAGCGTCTGCCACACGCATCATAATGTCACCTGGATGTTTGATGAAGCTGCAGAAGCATGGGATGGTCCTGGTGCTGGAGAGACCCTGTGGGCCTTTGGCACGGGAATGGTTTTAACGTGCTGAGCATGATCAATGTGAACTTGAACACAGGTAAGCCTGAAAGCTTAGGTGCCCTGAGATTTTCATGGCTGGGGTGCTGTGGTTGGACATGGGCAACTGAGGATCTAAGCTTTGAACTTGGATGCCTACAATGGCAACCAGATTCTATATCCACCTGAATCCCACCCTCAGTGAGCTAGAAGATTGCTACTACGGGAAAAGCCATGAGGATAAGATCCTTAATAGTTGTAGATCAGCATAGTACCACTGAGTGTATTGAAGCTGACATAATTTACACGACAAGAGGATTTGGCCCTCTGTCTTTAGTCAAATCAGCACATAGCTGGTATAGAAGCAGCTTATTATGGAGGAACCATATTCACCCATCTTCTCTCTCTGGGAGGTCTTAGTCTTCTTTCATTTCTATACCTGTGCCAATGCTGAATAAAGGTTACTGCTACTTAGAAAATGTTAGTTTTGTAGACTGAAGCTGCACAACAGAAACTGTGGGGTCTGAGGNGGGGGGGGGGGTTGCAAAGCTCTGCAGCTGGCCAGGGTGAATATCTGTGCAATCTGAGGACCTTTCTCTTCCATTCTTTTTGTTTTTCCCTTCCTCACATTTATTTTCTTCATCTCTTCCTTTCTTGCTCAGCTAAAGAACTGTTCCTATTCAGCAGCTTATTCAAGATCCCTTCAGAACTGTCGCTTAGTGAAATACAGAGCTGCAGGCATAGCAGGACAAGCAGAGTTCTGGAATAACTGATGGCTGAAAGGCCCTATTTGGCAGTGCTTGTTGTACTCAGGGTATTGCCCAACTGCACCGCTCTATTTAATGACTTGTCATTGTATATATTTTATAACCCTTTGTTAGCCTTGAAAATTTGCTTAGGCTGATACCCAAAACTCAAAGTTGGTGCCACAATTTTAATTATGTAAATATTCCAAACCCCTACTTCCTTTCAATAGTGACTGTGGTGAATTCCACAGAACCAAGAAAACTCCCAAGTGGTCTTCTTTAAATCGTGCTGTCTATGGCTTCAAATTACGGACCAGAAGTTTTGCATGATATTGTGCAGTAGATGTCGTCTCAGGGCAAGGACTCCGGTGAAGTAACTGGTTTACTCCAGTGAAAATCTCATATACCTTTCCCATCATTTTCTTGTCTTTTGATACTAACTTACAATAATAACAACAAAAAAATTAAAAGTGTTAAAGAGCAGGTTAGAAGCAGCCCCGTTTAGAGACTGTTTAGACAGAAGCAAAAACCAGAGAATGAGTTTGTCCATGCCCTGAATACAAGATAGTTTTGCTTGCATTTTGCAAGTGAGGCTACTGTTGTGAGTTTAAGTGACAATTTTTTTTTTTTGCCATCAGTATCCATCTTCTGTGGCACATACAACTGACAATAAATTTCAGTGTGGTTTTGATACACCATGCCTTGATTTATGCTTTTCTTTTTCAACTAGAACGTAATAATGAAAAGATTCTCACCTTCCCAGCAGCTGGGAAGGTGAGCTCAGTGTAGGAAATTTACTCATGTTATTGTACTTCTGTGGCTTTTAGAAGTGGTATGCAATAATTCAAATAAGGCACTTATTAGAGAGGTAGCACTGAGATATACTGATTATACTGATAGAACTGCACTGATATAATTATACCAGTATAGTAATATGAGTAAATTTTCTTGTATAAGCAAGCCTCAAGTCAAACCCTTAACATTATGAAAATTCCAGGTTTGCATTATGAACAGTGATAGTATAGAGAGTCTCAGATATTAGAAATATTTAGTCTGTTCACAGAAGGCCAGAACAGAATCATATCCTCAGAGTATAATAGTGCTTTGTTTCTTCTAATTTTAAATGTCTCAAGGGAATGGAGCTTTCATGATTTCCACAGAGACACTATTCCACAGCCCATTGATCTTTCTGTCAGGAATATTCACCTTACAGAGTCTCAGATTTTTTCTTTTATGCAAGTTTGGTAAAATTTTTAGCGCCCCTGAATAGCTTTATATAGAAGTGAAAGGAGAGGAACCAGAGAGAGAGATATCAAAAACAGTGAAGTCTCAGGAAAGCTCTAAATTATCTCCCTGTTAAAAAAATCACGGCACCACAGATTGAATGTTGCTCTCATTAGCACCTTTAACAGTTTGAACCCTGTTATGGTAAATGTAAACTTAAAGAGCTCCTAATGTCAAATGGAGCAGGAATTTTACAAAACCAAGAGAAATTTCATCTAGAGATAAGAGTAAAATATTGCTTTGATTCACTCTAGTAGATATCCTCACATAATCTGACATATATACTTTAGACATCAAGGAATTTGTGCTGATTTATAGACAGTGAGACCTTGCAGTGAAACGGAAAAGTGGGAGTTAACTTTAAAAGCATACTGGCTTTCTCCCAAGCAGTGAGTGCTGACAAGTATAACCATATTACTAAAATCACATCAGGAATGTGATATATTAAATAAAAACATGATCATCTACAGCAAAGTAGTTTGTATTTTATCCATGAAAAAGCATCATGTTACATCAATCTGTCCAAAAAAATGGGGCACATCAGAAAACAATGTTAAGAAGGCTTTTAAAACACATCATTGAGATTACAGCACCTTTAAAAATAAACAGCACTGAATACCAACACAGGTAAAATGTCATTGTGAAGCCCAGATCTGAAATTCAACGGCATGCTTTATAGCTTTCCAGTGTGTGATAAAATCTGCTCACCAGATGTACTATCTGTCTCCTGTGTAGCATACTTGAGCATCATCTAGGTCTGAGGCCCATTTATTTCATGTAAATGCCTTTCCTGTGCACACCTTAGGGCACCCTAATTCTCCATTTTATTTCAGGCACTGTACAGGGTACCATCTGGTAGTGTTAAGCTCATCTCATTTTATTGCGCTATTGCAGTGGCTATATCCAGCCCTATAGCGTTCTTTCAATGAAGAGAGAGTTCAGTTACTGCCAGCTATTTATTTTTGCCAGAAACACCATACACATGCAGAGTTCACGTGTCTATCAGTCTCACCTGAAATGCAGGTCACTGCTTTTCACCCCACGTGGTTAAAAATAACTAAATAAATGGTGACTTGCTGATACCAGGTACAGCAGCAGTTCTGGCATGGTGTTCTCTTCTATTAAGAGTAGGAGATCTTCCTCCTCCAACTAATGATGTCTTTCTAATATCTCATTTTTATTATTTCTATTAAAATAAGAAAAAAAATTATATTACACCTTAAAAAAGTACCTTACAGGAATAGCTTAATATTTAAAGGTAGCAATATACTTCTCAACTGTACTTGCAAAGTTCATTTGCTATTTTAGGCACATTTTTTTTCCTATGCATCACATTCCTTCTTGTTTATTCTTGTAAATTATTGCCATTACAAAAACTGAACTTGAAATTGAGGTTGTAGAAAACTTCATCCATTTCTAGTTTCTTCTTCATTGTCTGTCATTCTTAATGATCTCCATCCTTTTGAGTCTTTGTCTCATATCTTAATAGCCGGATTTTTTTAAATTCCCTTTTGTACTAGCAGTTTTGTGCTCTTGGTTATTGCTACTTAGATGTCTAACTGCCTTTTGGGCCCACAAATGAGGGAGATTGAAGTCGGAGTGCAAATAATTACTGACACAGTTTTCGTGTGCTGAAAGGAAACCTGGTTTTTCAAACTCAAAATTTTGTTGGTTTGAAGCTTGTCAGGTTTGAAAGTGCAATGCTGTTTTCTGCTGTACAGCCAAATTCTACTTTCCTGTAAACTCTGCCAACTTCAGAAAGGCAGCATGCTGGTAAGGCAGACCAGAACTATCCTCACTGTTGCACCTCTACCAGTGTTGGAGAGGCATGTGTGAAACACATTTAGCACCTAGACGGATGCACTACAACAAAATGCACAAGTTCCAGTGTTTCTTAGATGTGTGAAAGAGATGCCATTTTTGATGTCAATGTCAGTATGAATGAAAAAAAAAAAAAAGAACTGCTTTTCTCCTTCAGAATTTTTTAATGCTATTTAAATCGCATTTTCATTGTATCCTCTTCCCCCGGTGTTTTCTCCCCAGGCAACATCAGAACCAGTAAAGTTATTTGGATGCAACATAACACCTCCCATCATATCTCCACTTTTCAAGCTCTCTCTCCTCTTTGGAGCAGTGGTTGGATAGGATATTATCTTTTGAAGAAATATGTGTAAGTGACACTTGGGAGCAACAGTTCTGTTAGTCAATGCTTCCAGACGGAGCTCAGCCAGTGTAGATTCTCCAGCAATCACACATTGGGGTGGCATCTGCCCTTTATCACCCTGGGCAATAGCAAAGGTTCCCAACTACTGAAAGACAGAAATGTTCCACTCCTTTCAAGTGTGGTTCCAGGCTTTCCGCAGCCCCTGGCTGATGCCGTTTCACTGGTACCACTCAGTTCACGCGTCACTCTTCTCAGCCGGGAAAATTTGGATGAAATATTCATGTGACTGAATGCTCCCAGGAGCTGGCCAGTTTCAGTTTTCATCTATCCCCAAACAAAGCCACTGATGAAAGAAATCTGCAGGGGCAGAGGATGGGGTGAACCTTTGCAAGTATTCATTTTAGATAAATATTTAAATTACTCAGCTGCCATTTTCACTGATGGACATTACTCTCTTTCTATAATCTGCTGCATATGACAAGAAGATGATGCTGGACTGCTTCAGAAAATAGCTTGGCACATCACTGGTGAGCAGCACAAAAAAATCATCACAAAAAAAATAATCGCTGCTAAAATGCATTCTCCCCTCCCCTCTCTCCCGACTTTCTCATTCCTTGATTACTAGTAGTCACAGCGTGGCACTAATAGTCATGTATGAAAATCCCACTTTCCAAATAAATAAATTATAAAATAATGAAACTTTTAAAAGGTGGAATTATGTTCCTTTGTGTGAATTCTGTATGTTTGAAGTTCACTGTCAATGACAAATTCGGTAGATTCACCTGGATTAGCTGTGTGTGTTGATATAAAGATGTGAATGAAAATAATAACTTTTTCTATCATACATTGTTGTAGGAAGAGTTTATTTTTCTGTTTTCTGTCTCAGCTGAAATCGAGAGTACTGGATTGTGACTAGACAAGCTGTGATTCTTAGCAGCCATGCAAAGTACCTTTCTCTGATGGCTTGTAAATCAGTAGAAGACTCAAAGAAACACCTTCATATTTATTTTCTAGAGACCTCCATCTCCTTCATCTTTCAAGCCACTCTTTCTGTAAAAATTTTAATGATAATCTTAGTAGGAAAACTAATTTCTCCCCTTTAAGCCATCAAACAGTTCATCCCAATAATTCCAAATACATTCATCTGCAAAGAGCAAGCTGTCTGAACAAGTCACCACAGGCCTTAGAGTCAGAGAGTCAGGTCTCAGAAATTCTGGTAGATAACTAAGTATTGAGATTTTCCATATACCAAGAAAAGACACTTTAAGAATGGGAATTGATCTCTAGAGCTGGCAAAGTGTCATAGACAGGTGTAGCTGCAGCAGGGTACCAGACAATATCTATTGAAGGACTGGAGTTTTAAATATAATTAAGACTGTTCATTTGGCTTAGCAAAAAAAGAAAACTCACAGTTTTTAATTGATAAAAATGCAAATTTGATCATTTGAACTAAAAGAGGACATATAATGGCACACACTCATATCTATAACATTTATTTTCCATTAGGAAAATGCTAATTAACCATTAATCACTTGATAATGTATATGTAGTAAAATCAGCTCAAAAGTCAAATTGTGTAAATAAATAGCACAGTAGCCAGTCAAGGTGAAAAATACCATGCTTCTTTATAAAGAAGAAAAGTAGAAATCATTGTTTCCCCTTACAGAAATTGTAGCTGTGGCACACATATAGCCATAGTCATGACACTAGGACTTATGTCTAGGTAGTCAATCTTTTCCTACAAGTGGCTGCAGTTAAGTGGAAGCAACACTAAAACAGACTTACCCATCTCTGCAATCAAACTGGGAGAAAACTGCCTTGGGATTCATTGGACAGTGGAATTTGAAAGCATCACATTCTTCCAAAGGTTTCCTCTGAGCTGGTTTGCTAGTGCTAGTGACTTCTGCTCCGAGCTAATTTCTGCTCCACTCCCACTGCACATTTTTGCATTCATAGGCCCCTGGAGTGCTGTGCAGCCAGACCTGCCAGCATTGCCTGTTTATTTCAGTCTCTGATATGATATTGAAAGTAACATCTCAGCCTGGAAGTATATTAAATGAAGTGTGAATGCAAATTACTAGCAAACCATCTTTTCTATTTTACAGAAGGTTCTTGTTGGATTGGTTCATTTTGCAAGACCTAATTCTGTAGGATGGGCTAGGCATTTTTCCCATTATAAAAAATCCCTAATAACCAGTTCCACATCTGAGACAGTGAAGATTAAAATCAACCATTGTGTAGTATATGAGAAGTAACTATTTTTCATAGGCTTTTTACTGTACATTTGGGATTATGATTTCATATTATGCAAATGCATTTTATGAAACCATAACACATAAATGTGTACTATTGTTAATACACATTTGCAGCCTAGCATGTGAAGCCTCCAAAAGAGCCATTTTGGAGTCTTCTCTCATTGTGTATTATGAATAATGAACAAAATTTAGTTAGACATATTCTGTATTACAGAATGATAATAGTAAAAATTACATCCTGTCATTAATATACATCAACAGCGTGTATCCCGGTAGCTCAAAAAGAGATCTCAATGTGAATGCATGTTAAACAAAGAGAAAAAGTTGTCTAATTCACAGCAGGAGCATAGACTTTTGGGGACAGCTCTGCTCGTTGTACTTGGAGGGAGCGATGGTAAACAAAATCTTGCTTATTCTTCATTTCTTTCAGCTTCTCAGTGGCATTATATTTGCCCCTGGGGTCAGTGCCTGCATGCTGGTTCCTGTGTCATATTTTGCAAAGTGCTGTATAATAATAGGCCTCAAAATAACTGTTCTTATATTTGTTTTCTAAAGAACTCTAAAGAAGCAACTGGTCTGTAAGCAGCCTCGTTGCTACTGCAATGCCTTGCTGAGGTGCTGAGCTTTTAACAGCACCACATGCAATAGTTAGGTTGATGAGGCCATTCAGACATGGAATCACAATATGTATTATTTCTTCTTAAATTAGTAATGGAAAAGGAAATAATTTAGCAGTTTCCTCACTTCAGTCCGATTTTTGTACTATAGGTGCAAAAAAAAAAAAAAAAATTCCTGTCAACGTTCCTTAAAAAAATCTGTATCAACACTAGCTTGTGACGTGCATGTGTGCTCCCATTTCCAGTCATTTCATGGATCTCAGACATGTTCAGAGTGTCCATTTTCCTTTATGCAGGGTGCAAAGTCACACGTAGTGTTATTCTGCTGTAATGTACAGAAACGCATCTTCCTATCTCTTACCCCTTGCCATTGCTGCCACAGTGTCACAGCTTGTCAGCCGCAAATCTGTGCCATCATAATAACCCCAGTACTGCTCTAGTGTCATTATTAATGTTTCTGATATCCTGGAATGGTACCTGATGCCCTTTCTGCACTTGCCAAATCTGAAAAAAAAAACCAAAAACCAAACCAAAACAAAATAAAAGAGAATGAAAACAAACATAAACCCCACCAAGACCAAACAAATAAGCAAACAAACAAAAAGGTGGGAGGGTAAGGAAGGTGAAGAATGGAGCTGTTTTCCATTCCCCAGATGAAGTCTTTAATAAGGGTACCTTTCCTGGTATTCTGGTACTGAATGAGGTTTACCCTGTCTGGTAGAGCTCCTTCCAGTGTAACCTTGCCCATATAAGCTGAAATATTACAAAGGCTTTGAGTGTTTTTTGTAGCCTGAGCTGAGCACAGGTTCTGATGTTACCATTTGAATATAGTTATGTGAGATTGAATTAGAACTGCTGTATAAACCTTTATCATAACAAGGGGAAAAAATAACTTAATAGCATGGTTCAGTAGAAAAGGCCAAGAGGAATGAGCTCTAGGAAAATATTACTTGATTTCAAACATCTCTATTTTGAAGATTCCTACAGGTATCAATTAAGGAAAATTCCATGTCTAAATGGCATTTTAAACATGATATCTAGATTTGAGGAGATAAACACTTGAAATTATGTCTTCCGTATAATGAAACTTACCTATCTATAAAACTCTTTTTCTGGTTTTGGATTTTTTCGGGGTTTTTTTCTGACTGAAAAAAAAATATTTGTAAAGATAATTTTACCAGACATTGGGAGACTTTGAAGGGCTTTTTTATCCATATAGTTCTTTATGAATAGGTAATTTTTTCTGTGTTCTATTCAACTGAATGTTTATAGGACTGTCTGGTCTCAGATACCTGCTAAAAAATATACTTGCCTTAAAATGACATGATTTATTCATTTATCCTTTAAGTATTTCTCAACTTATTTCCATCTTTTTCGCCTCAATTTTGCCTCCAGTAAAATCCTAAATTTTTCTAATTTGCTGTGCTATTTTAATTAGACAATTTTCTGTTATTTGTATAAGTAAGCAGTCTTATAAGTTTGAGACTGTAACTCATTCATCCATTAAAAACTCTATTTCCTCATATTGCAACTTCAATTAATTTAGGAAGGAAAAAAACCTTGGTGTGGAAGAGAATTATGCAATGTCATGGACACATTAACATTTGGATCAAAATTTTACATTGTGTCAGCCAGTAAACAGTATAAATGGTTCAGATTTGCAATAAATAATTGTCTATTAATACCTTGGCATGGTGTAGCAAATTAAAGTCTCACTTCAGTAAGCACAGATGTAGGTAAGAGCTGGGGCCTAAAGAAAGCAACTGTCATGCAGAGTTAGAGTAGAAAGAGCATCATGAAGCGTTACTGCACCTTTCCAGCAATGAGAATAATGTACACAGATTTAAACAGTAACAGACGAACATAGGGGGAGGTAGGTTGTAGGTGCAGTTAAGTCTAATCAGGCAAGATTTAGAGCCATTTGTTTTAGATGCTCTGTCAGACGCTTCCCTTGCAGAAGATTAAGAGAAGCATTTTGAAATACAGCATTGCGTGCTGTTGCATACGGAACAGAGCCCATAATTCAGGATGATCAGGACATATGATACTCAGGGACCTCCTGGGTCATTATGTTGGGTCCATTCCTGTGGCAGTCAAACAGCCTCAAAAATATTATCTGTATACCTCTTTCATTAAACTGCTGTATTTTGCAGCTTGCAGATTGTTGCAAATTGTCTTGAGATTTTCAAAAATTCAATTGCTAACTGAAATTTTGTCAAATTATTTCAGTAACTTCCTGCCCCACAGACTGTGACCAGATGGTTCTGAATGATCAGTATCTGAAACCCAAAGTTCAGTTTCTCACTGTGGGTTGTTTCTGTGAATGTTTTAACAAACAGACATGCCATTACTTCAGTGCTGAAATTCAACAAAAATAGAAGCATGAAAATAGAGTAATTTAAAAATTTAAATATATGTGAATGATGAGGTATTAATGGACATTTAAAGAGCTCCAGTACAAAATATTCTCTTAGCTGTCTCTAGTGATGTCCTCCATGAACCACAATTGTTGTTACTCCAGTTTTGAGCATGTTTTTTCTTTTGCTTTACCAACTCAGCCCACAATTCTGTAACACAATCTAGCTTGTCCATTCGCTAATGGGAAAGCATTAATCAAAACCCTGTTCCCCATTACATTAACTATAGAGCAATATCTCCTTATTTTGTATTACTTAATGGTTTCTTTGTCCAAGACTCTTGAAAATGCACCCTCAGTGCGCAGAACTGCAAGTCGTCCATGGTCTGCACTTGATTGGCTGAGTAATCTCACTAATTTTCTTTGGCACTTTGTGTTCATATCCCTGGTGTCTGGAGCGCCAGTCAATGTGTTCTTAAGCTGACTACACGGTCTGTATTTTGTAGATCTGAAGGCAGTCCTGCTAGCTGCATCAGACAAGGGCTTGACACTCTTCCTCCAGTCCAACCAAAATTTAATGCCTGCTCTGAGAGAACACCAGAATGATTTGCTTTCTGCATTGCCTTGTGCAGTGGGACTGTTGAAAGAGTTATAAATGTACCCCTGAGAGCCAGTGCCTCTGGGCTTGGGAGCACCTTGGATAGGCTTGCGAGCTTCTTCCTTCGCTCCTCCATCGGTATCGTACCTCTTCTCCAGACCTCTGAGGCTATTAATAAAAATCTGAAAATCATCCATCTAATAAGACTCATGTCACTCCTTGGAACACTTAAACTTCTTTACCTTCTAATGATTTGCTCCATTTGTACAGCATACTCTGTTGACTTGAGTCCTCGAGTCCTTACATAGTTACTGTGAAATAATGCATGTTATTACTTATTTATCCACAGAATAACTTCACTGGGAGCAGTGGTGATTACAGAGTAAATTGTTAATCCTCCTGTGCTATTGTTTGGTAACTGTGTAATTATTCTAGGTCACTTGTGCAAATCAAAATTGCTTGATAATTTTTCTCTTCTCCATTCTTGCAACAATTGCAAGTTAGAACATTGATGGTATCTCAGTGGGGTATGTGGATCCAAGGCTACCAGAGCAAGGCATTGCTTTCTATATGCAACTTCCCAGCAGAAAACAAATTACAGGGACAGAGGTTAAATTTGTCTGCATGAACAGCTGTATCTACGTTTTTGGTGCTGTCATTGAAATTGAGTTTAATATTACATTGAACAGATTTCACTCCCACCCAGTTGCTGTGTAGGGACTTCGGAAATGAATTAGGCACCCTGAATTCACTCCCACACTTAGGAATTTTGAACAAGACAGACACAAGTTTGGTGAAACAGTGAAAGATCTAGAGAAGGATTTGAAGAAGACTGTAGTTAAGGCATCCCATAGCAATCAAAATAGAGGCAGAAGCCACAGCCAATGAAGTATTTGTTCTGTGGCCAGAGAATGCAGGTCATCAGAGATTGCAAGGGGTGACTTTTTTGCATAAGCAATAAAGTCACACGTCCACATTGTGACAAAAAAAAATGCTAGGGATATGACATGACCTGACATGGTTTTCTGTAATACTGGCCTGAGTTGCATTGCTAGAATATAAAGAGTTAATTACATGATACATAACCAGTTCCCATCAGTGCTCCAGCAACCTGTGAAGCCCTGTTTAGGTATGCCTTTCCTGTGACACTTCTTCTGCCTCTGATATATCACACAGCAAAGCCAACACAACAGAAGCACGCATATCAATTTGCACAATATCATCCTGGTACAGAAATTTTCACAGTTAATTAAAAAAATCAAATATCAGCAGTCCATTTCCTTCCTAAACTAATTAAAAATATAAATACAATAAGCCCTGACTGAGCTTTTGACAGGTCATTAAAACACAGAAAATTGAGTCAAGTACAAGGACAAGTTTCAATACATAACAGAATAAAATTATGAAATAAAATGGTGGGACTGAAGTTAAATTAATACTTTTTTTCTTTCCATTGTTTCTCATCTGGTGTCAGTGGCTGAATTTACGCTGCACAGTTCTCCAAAGGCAAAGGCCCAGGAACTTTACATCTGAAGTCAAAGATGTCATTTACTGCTTCCTTCTGCAGGAAGGAAGGATCTGCATCCCTGGCAGCATTACCAGCTGTGTGTATTCCATGTGGTGCCTTTTTGACTACAAATTTTGACATAATTTTCAATCTTCTGATTTTTTTTAGCAGTAACAATATACTCTCACCTCTCCAACTGTGGCCTGTAGAAATTAACTTTGTTTCGAAGTGCATCAGCTTAGGGTTTCCAAGCAGTACTAAGATCTAGCAAGCATTTTCCTTGCAGGAGCTTTCATAGTGTGTGAAGGAGCTGCAGTGGGCTGGCACTAGGCTGGCATACTGGAATTCGCTTTCTTTCACATGGGACTCCTAGTCCTGAAGATACTCGTGGTGTATATAGATTGATTCATACCCAGGCACTTTCCAAGGGCAAACAAATATTTCACTTGTTGAATTAGAATAGATCTAATTTCAGAAAGTTTAGTTTGGTGCTTGGCTGTAAAATAGCCTTATCCCATTATGTTTGCAGTGTGAGGAGTTCTCCAATATAACTAAAAAAATCCCCACACAACCCCAGAAAAGCATGGGTGTAGCCACTGTGTATATTTTCCTGTTGACCTTGATTTATCAGCAGCATAAGTGTCCCAAATGCCTTTGAATTTCCTTTGAGCTCCCTTTGAGGGGAGCTTCAGGAATACTCCCTGTATTGTTTGGAGAAAAGTGAGGGATGCCATTGTGAATGAAGATGCTGCTTCCCGGCACACTCCAGCTTCTGTTTACTGACATCCCCCATACATTCGCTTGTGTATAACATGCTAGGACAGTGTGTAATATAGTTTTCAGCTGAACCAATTTCCAACACAATTAGGCCTGCCTGTAAATTGGCACAAGCTCAGTTTTTGTGGATCTGGACTCGAAGGAGCTTATTTCCTACTGTAAGAAACGGAGACTGGATCAACACTTGGGTATAGTAAGAGCATCTGTGCTGAAACACGAGGATGAGGGTGTATCCCAACAAAAGGTTTCCCAAAGCAGTTTTTGCCTCAGGGCTTGTCTGCTTCAGGAGTTCTCCGGCAGCAAGGAAGAATGTGAACTGAGCACAGTGTTGTGTAACACCCCTTGGACAGGCTGCCCAAGGAACTGCTGTGAAGCAGATGAAATGCTGTATGTTCTCGCTTGTTGCTGATTCCCACCATGCAAAAGGGCCCCTGAGTCTGTTTCCCCAGCACTGAGCCTCCCAGCCCCAAGGAGTCGGGACTATTGGCACTTGTCCTTGCTGCTGTGCCCTTTAGGATTTGCCTGTGCTTGTGCATGTGTGTGCTTCAAATAGCTTGAATCCTGCACCAACCTGTGCATTGAAAGAAAGAATTAATGCTTAGAAAATATCTTAGTCAAAAAAAGTTTAGGCATAGTTTTATAACTCAGTTAATGGCTTGGTACAGGAGAGGCCTGAGAAAACATAGCAAATGTGTATTAATGTGGATCTTCCTCTTCTCTATTCTTTTCTACTGCCTCTACATCAGATGAGTCTCCTTTTTATCCCTAGCATTAAGTTTTTATCACTTTACTAAAATACTATAAATCAATAAAATAGGGCAGAAAATTGCTTTCTTACATCATTGCACCAACATGCTGCTTGTATGGTCTGGAATGACAATGAGACATCCATCTTTCTGTGGAAAGAAATGCCAGTTCCCAGTACAAAATGCCAAGTGGTATATGGCTAAAAGAATTCCAGACCAAACATTAGCTTCTTCTGAGATGAGAAATGCCTACTTCATGTTTCTAATTTTTTGAAGATCAAGAAAAAACATTCTGATTCTTTAAACACAAAATATTATTAATAAATTAACATTTATATTCTGTCCTAAAACTCTCTTCCTTACCATTATTCTTCCTGATAATGTTTACTTGATTCTCATGCCAAGATCTATTAAAACCTCCTTTTTTTTCTTTTTTTTTTTTTTTAATTTTTAAATATACTCACTAGGGGGGAAGCTCATAAAATTCAGTCTCAGCCACAATCTGGACTCTGGTCTGCCAAGCTCCACATAAATAAATCATCAAGTCATTTTGGCATCTTTTGGGCCAGAAGGAATATCTTCGGGGTAGATTTAAAGAGACATTACCCTGTAAAGTATGTCCTCTGTGGAGAAAACTAAGCAGTAGCTTAAAGCCTACTTTGAATCTCAGATGTAGAAATTTTTTGAAGGTAATCAGTGCAACAAAATACAGTGAAAGACTTTTTAATTCCAAAATTGCAACTGCATTAGTTAATCTTTCCCGCTGCTATCCAAGCAGAAATTAAATCAAATACCCGAGACCTCAGGGTACTGTGAGCGGGTGATACTGGAGATGCCGATTTTGTGCTAAAATGTCTGCAGAACACACAGCGAGTGGCCTTTTGAGATTTTCTCTTAGCAATCTGAATGCTGAAACAGGGCTAAAGCAGCCAAACATTTCTTGGCTTTGCACTTTCTAAAGCCAATCTAAACACTGAGACACAAGACCGCTCCAGCTCCGGAAGAGCGTGCTGGGGTTGGCCTGACAGCATGTTGGCCTGTCAGCTGGAGGCACCTCATCCCTCTCCGCCTGCCTTGCACCCTGGGGAAACAAAACCTCAGGTCAGTTAAAGAGAGCACCAGTGTCCTGCAAATGCCCCAGGGGCGGCCGGTTGGGCTGGAGCACCATGAAGGACGAGTCCTGCAGCTCAGGCACAGAGCCGAGCCTTGTCGTGGGACCTCCGTGTTGGCTGGGAATGATCTCTGTGGCTGGCTCTGAAACAGAGCTTTGTTCGCCTACCCCTTGTGGAGGGCATCTAAAACAAGGACATGTAAATCAGATAATAGTCAAGAGAAACAAGCTCTAGCTGGTTTGTCAAGAGGAGGCCTTGGGCCATAGTCCTATCTGCCATTCACAGGTCACTGAAATCAATGGAGTTGTGACTGCAATTACACCACAGGGAATCTGGATCCTTTTATTTGGACTGTGGGAAGTTACAGAACTGTAACAACATAGAGGAAACTTGCCTCATTTTAGGTTATGTTAAAATCCCCAACTTGGACCAGGTTCATTGGTAGGTTCTAAACTGTCATTTGTGCCTGAGACATTGGAGCAGTTTGGGTGGACATCAAGAAGAAGTCAGGCAAAAAATGGTGTCTTCAGCTGTGCTTTTCTATATGTCCCTTCATTCATTAGAGCTGCAGACAGACAGGAGGAGTTTGAGCTTCCTGAGATCATTTGATGAGTGAAATGAACAGAGATTATGCTCATGGTGAAACCAGAAATGAAGTGACAAATCTAGAGTGACATCTAGAATGTGCATCTAGAATTGGATAGAGAATGCACAGATCAGAGTTGCAGCTGGACCACTGACTACCTGAAGGAAATTCCCCATCTGTCTTTTAGCTTCTGATACACAGAGGAGAGGCTTAGCTGCAAAAATTTGAAATTTAGAAATACCCAAATCTTAGAAGATGTGATTTAGCCCACTGTAAGTAACAACAACCTCCTGAAAAAAATTGAAAGCTGAAAATCAAATTAAAAATTCAAGGAGTTTCAGCTCATATCTTCTCACAAAAATATTGCACTAAAACAATACTGATCACCAATGATAATGACTAAGTGATCTTTTAAAGATCATTTACCTGTTTTGAGTGGTCTAATGTTATTGAAACAATGGAAAGAAGCATCAGATACCCTTTCTGGGTTACTCTGAAATGAAATCTTTGGGATTTGGAACAGTGACACAAGGTAATTAACAAACATTCTGTTGGCACCATATTCTTTGTATATATTTCTGAATTGAAAAGAGGCACTCAGAAATACATACCAGGCAGTTACAGGTTAAGGATCATTTACATAAATTAGCAAATTTGCAAATGAATTCATCTAGTGAAAAGTAAGACACGGGACACTGCATTTTAATAATTGACATTCCACATGAAATGCAATGTTCTTGAGGAGGAAATTGAGCTCCAGGTTGCTATTAGAACCAGCAGAGCAGCAAGAGCTGGAAAGAAATGCCATCTCATATTATGTGAGTTACTGCTCCTGCATAACAACTATCTTCTATTCTGATAGACTTTATTTTAATAAAGCTAGTACTAGGATTTTTACAGAGGTACAATTCCATCATCAGGAAACAAAAATGCAAGAAATCTTTGTGATCTGGTTCTAACAGTCAGCTAGTAATTCATTGTGCTCTAAAGTAATCTTTCATCTTCTGTTTCATTTGGCAGACAAATCTCCTTATCCCTCAGTTACACCAAGTAGTTACAATCTTACCCCAAAGTATGCAACACTGACGGAAAATTATAAATTATCTAATTTTTTTTGTTCACTGTCACAACATAGGTTAAATTGCAAAAATAAAGATAAGTGATCCACTTAGCTGCTTCCTGCTGTCCTGATCAGTTTAAGAACACATTATGTTACAAATATTGTTCTTGATACAAAAGTAATGACTTTCATAAGGTGCTAGTCAGTCATTCAAAGTCACAATCTTCCACTGTATGCTATAAATACAAATTATATGCTCACAGAGATCTGAAAGCAAATCTCTTCCTGGTAATGTTTCTTAGTATAATTTAAAGATTAACTTAAAGTGAATCAAATAATTCTCTCACTGATACACTTTTTCCAAAATCACGTAGAGTGAGTGTGTCATTTCAGTGAATGCCAGTAAAATTTCTCCTCCTGTAATATTCCTAAATACTGATGACAGTGTTTGTCCTTACTCTGCCTACAACTCTGACATCATTCATAGGGAGTACCCTGCTAAATTTTCTGAGCTGCAAAGATAAAGCAACAAACTTGCTACTTGTAAACAATGTTTGACATATGGTTGTCCTTACATCCTTTTAACTTCTGTTTTTATACAATTCATTGCAGCAACACAGGCAAGCTGACTAGGTTCTCTCACCCTTCACTTCTCTCCCTTGTTTTAGGAACCCTCTGACATTTTAGTTCCTGAATAGGTTGAGAAGTCCCTCCAAATGAATCAGCTGCATTAATAATATTTGTTCATTAAATGATTCAGCTGTTTGAAATACAGACAACAAGATGTATACCTATAATGAACTTAAACTCAAAAAATAGGTAGGCTGACATAATTTTTCTTCAGTGTTTTGACACACACTGTGGTGCATTTCTATGTACAGGCAGAGCAGAGTCACTTACAGGTTGCGTTGATGCCCAGATAAGGAAAACTTGCTCATCTCACTGGCACAGGAGCAAATTTCTGTAACTCTCATGCCCTTTGGTATGAGGTCTTTCTGAGAACTATTCTCCTGTACTGATTAACAGGCTGAATGAAGAAAGCTTCCATTTTTAACTTCATTCTTCATGACACAAAAATAACTGTCACATATTAATGGAAATGATCATGTGGTGGAAATATTTTACAAGAAAGAAGAAAGATGGCAGCTCTTTGGACGTTTTTCCCAGCTCGGAATGTTCTTTCACCACCAAAGCAGCACTGTTAGCTAGGTCAGATAGTCCCCCTGTGTGGTACCCTATGCAGACAGTCAATAGGCTTTGCAGAAGTCCGTAGCTTCACCGAAGACTTTACCTTTAAAAGTGCAGTAATGGTGTAAATGTCTTTTCACCAGGATGTCACTGATGGATCCGAGCAGCTTTTCATGTATGCATGCTGCAAACTCTTTATATTTTTACATTCTAATAACAGTGAACAGCATAAATTATCTCTAATTCTTGATTCTGCGAGGAAGCAGCCATCTGGTCTAATACCACTGTGACAGTGATATAGGACTGAACACTCTGTGCTTGGTCTGCTGCACAGAAAAGGACAATAGGACATATTTTAAAATGTCAGGATACATCAGAACCATATTCAGGAAAGTTTGCATTTATGAAAATTGATAGTATTGGAGATATATCATGATGCAGATCTAATCATGGCTGCTGGTATGGTGAATTAAATTAAGAGCTGATTTGAATTTTTCTAATTAAAGATGTGTTATTCCTTCTCCTCATGTTTTCTCTTTTGGTAAAAGAAGCTTATTAAACAATTTT
Source organism: Sclerurus mexicanus (assembly GCA_013396755.1). Lineage (NCBI taxonomy): Eukaryota > Metazoa > Chordata > Aves > Passeriformes > Furnariidae > Sclerurus > Sclerurus mexicanus. The sequence continues at coordinate 232,867 of VWZF01001894.1, read as the reverse complement.
CAGGAAAGCGTTGTGATTCAGAGGGTTAAAGCTTTAGGGAAAAAAAACTGGTGTCAGTGGTAGTTCGACTGTCTCAGTGCAGTATTCAATGGACATTTGTTTGTATTCTGAAATCTGATTATGTTTGCACAATTGTTATTGTAGATAGACTTGGCAATAAGCATACCCAGGTACTGCAGGGTAGGATGGCATGTAAACACAGCAGCTTAGCAGAGCTAAGAGAGACAGACTGCTTTCAATGCCTGAAGCACATGCACTAAAAATAAAGGAAAAAGAAATTTCTTTTATGTGAGAGTAAAAACACTTTAAAGGTAAGCTAACATTAATTAGATCAAAACCTATCAACTCGTGATTTGCCCCAACAAATTCACTTCAGCTTTGCTTAGTACTTAGATAACTAAGGAACTTCTTTTAAGATTCCAAATATTTTTCAAGACTTCAAGACATCAGGAACTTAAGAGTATAATTTAAAGTCATCACATATTTCTATCATTAGTCTTAATGGCTTTAAGAAACTTACTGTAGTATTTAAAAAATAAGCATGAAATAGGTGGGGTTTTTTGCAGTATGAATAGCTGTTAACCTACAGAGGTCAAAGAGTTAAGTATTGCAATGGGATTTTTAAAGGGACTTCTTAACTTTATGATCAATAATATAGTTTATAATTTTATGTACTAGGAGGGGCCATCAAATTCATGCTTCAAGGTGTTAGCTGATCACTGGGATAAGCAACAGTCCTCTCATCCCTTTTTGCCACACAGGACATTGTATAATTAGCCAACTGTTTTCTTTGAAGCATTTAGCACAGGCCAATGGCAAAAGCAGAATTCTGAGCTTGAAGGATAATTGATCCTATCTGACTCAGTAACTATATGTTCACTTGTTTACTCTTAAAATATATACTCTTCAGATCAAAGATGGGGCATTTTTGAGTCTTTCATTTTGCTTTCTGCTTACAAGCATACCAGAAGTATACATTACACGAGTCCTTTCCGGTGGTGGTCCATCTGGAGCTTTTGCCAGCATATTTACTGGTTAGAATTGCCCAGTGCTGTGACCACCCTTAAGGCTGTATATAGAGTAATACTTCCTGCAGGGTGTTGTTCATAAGGATGCTCCATGCCAGTGTGGCTAACTCAGGTTGTCAAATGTTAAGGCATGCTTGTATTGTTCAATCCTTCTTGCCATATCACCTCCCTACTACCATAACATCTCCTAGGTGCTGGAACGCTGCTTTCAGGAACACTTTCTTAGGGGCAAATGCAACCATAATATTATTCATGAAGATGAAAGTAAGATAAACAAAAGCAGAGTATAGTAAACTTAGCCCAGCTCCTGCATTTGCAGGGACCATCCCCAGTGACCCTTCTGCTTCACAGCATCAGAAATATACATATACTGTAGGCAAAGAGAGCACACTTTTAGAAGTAAGCATAGAAAAGTGTGTAAAAACAGATCTGACATAATTTTCCCACCCCATTTTTGAGCAAAAATGCAAGCTCTGGTTAGAATGTTGCATTTGTGTGAGGGAAGGGCGGAAGCTTGTGTGTGCCACAATGGAAGTGGTCAGTATCTGTAGGAATAGTTAGAGGTTTTCCAAAGCTGGATGGGAAATAGAGTGGTTTATCTTTGCTACATATCAGAGTTTAGAGGGAAGGAAAAAAACCAGCAATTTTACCTTACATGCTAAGGTCATGATAAAGTTTCTGGAGATATTTAGTTTTACCTGTTAACTTTCAGATAGGTCATTTGTAAAGCAAAGTTTCTATAGATGATTTCCTTGCGGGTTTTCTTCTGCTACAATCCCAATTGGTTATAATCTTCTAAATTCACATAAACAATAAAGAAAGCTCATTAATTCGGTTATTCTATGCCTTATTGTTGTTCTATGCCTTAAACATATGCCAAGAAACGAACTAACCCACTGGTCTTCACTCTTGTTGCTTTGCTGTTTCAGGACCAAAGTGAAATCTAATCAAATCTGTTAGAATCCATGAAATCCTAAATTCAAGCCACTTCCCACTCGTATCAGAAAATTCAGAAGTAATACTAGTTCTCAAAAGCCCTATCAAATGGTTTCAATACAAAGAGTTAAAAAATGCTATCTCTGAAGCTAGAAGACAGAAATTCGATAAGAACTTGTGCTTGTCTCTTCCCTGTGTATATTCTTTGATACTGCCACCAGTGTCCTGTATGTATATGCTGAAATCAAGTTTCAAAAAGTATAAGAGTTTGGAGCTTCTTTTCTCCTCCTATATTTTACACAAGGATCCTCTGTGAGTAGCCAGTGTGCCAAAAGTTATGCCTGAGCTTTTCTAGGTCATTGTTGCCACAGAGAGCTGTAGGGAAAGCCACAGTCCCCTTCTGGTGCTGCCTTTGCTGGTTTCTGACCACCCTCTAAGCCCATTAAAAATTCTGAACCAGGAGAAAACTAGCTTGAGAAGAAAAACTGTATCTTTTTTATTCATTTTGTGAGCTGAATAAGGTTACAGAACAAGGAGGGGTGGGAGATGGAACTGGGAGAAATTAGTGTCTTTATTGGCAGTAAGTTTCATCATTTCAGCCATGGTGTTTAGGATGACCCAAGATGTCTGGAAATGGAGAAAAGTGGTTACTGTTAAATGGCATTACTTTTAAGATTTTGTACTTTGATCTTAGCAGGTTTCTGTAGACAAAGAAGGTTGTGGGGTTGTGGCTGGTCAGATAAGATCACTCACTTCCCTTTCTTTTTTCCTTTGAAAAGCCGAAGTTAGTTATAATAATTTCTACCTGCACCCTGTTCTGAGCTCCCATTCAGTCAGAGAGGCAGTGAATGTGCTACAGTGAGTATTGCTTTTGGATGTGATGTCAAGCCAGGGTCTTGACTCTAAGTAGAATCAAACTATGTCTGCACCAAGATCTTCCAACACCTGTTAATCAGACTCAGGAAATGCTAATGAGAGTTTACAGCAGAGGTAGTGCTAGCAGGTTGCTGTGTAACTGAGAGAGATTTATGTTGTCATCTTACCAGAATTATTTTACTTCTAGATAGAAGTTGCAGGTGCTCATTAGCACAAGTTCATGGGTAGTCATGAACTAGAAGTCTTTTCCTAGTCTGAACAGTGCAAAATAGGTTTTCTATGCTCTTAATTAGAATTTTAATAGGTTTTGTTGTGAAAGCTCAAAGCATGGCCCACATAAAAAAGGAGTTGTTGAGTAATTTGTGTAGTCTATATATTATAGAGGGAATTTGAAATTTCTTCTTGAAAAGCCACCACTGCAGTAGTTGGAATATTCATTCTCATTTGTTATTTCTGTCCTAGAAACATGACAAAAGAAGAAAGAAAGAGGGAAATGGAAGGGAGGGAGGGAGGGAAGGAAGGAAGGAGGGAAGGAAGTAAGGAGGAAAGGAAGGAAGGAGGGAAGGAAGGAGGGAAGGAAGGAAAAGAGAGGGGGAAAAGAGAATTCCCATATACTTTCTGGTAGAGTTTTCACCTGAGGACTCATTAGAGTGCCAGAGGAAGGATGTGGAGAATAATGACCTAAGAACAAGTCAAATGCTGCAACATTACTGTAAGCCCAAGGAAGAAAGCTTTGAAATGCTGTGGGCACCTACACACATTAGTACAAGTAAGAAGAAAGGTAGATGACTATTTACTGCTGTTACACCTATTTCACTTTATAAGACTGAAAATGGTGGGGGTTTTGAGTCAGAAATACAAATGACACATTTTTTATGATACCCTGTTGTCCTGCTAGCAAGTGTTTTCTGGTTCGTCAATCAGTCACTCAAGTCAAAATCTTTAACCACATAAAAATGTAGTGAGAACAAGTTTTATTTACAATGGTGACCTGGCCAAGAAAACTCACAAACAGCAATATGTAACATCACTACAGACATACAATCACTGTTGTATATTACTAGAAAGCTCCCAAACATATCAGAGGGCATAAATCAATTATATAAAATACCACAAACATCAAATAAACCAATAAAAAAGGGAAGGTCATAACACAACCAGACATGTCATGAATAACCGCCACAAACATCAGCCAGTGTTTCATCCACGGTATGAATAAAAACCCAGAAGATACACAAGCGATTTTTTTAGATCCTTTTTTGTTCTGTTAAAAATGTGTTACTGTCTTTTGATGCTGTCTATTTTACAACACTGCTTCTATTTGTATTTCACTAAGGGCATAAGTTATTTTTAAAGTCTATGTTAATTAAATTTGAGAGGGTTTGTTTGTTATATAGAAGTACATTTTAGCATGTATGTTTCATTTAACAATTCATTGCATATATTTTTGTGCTTACTTTTAATGCGTTAAACTTTTCATTTAGTAATATAGTTCACAGTATTATTATAGTGCAGTAACCTTAAAGAAATTGGTCATAGAACACAGTGGGAGGCATCATTTGGTATCATTGTCGTTGTCACATATATGTGTCCCCGCCACCCCTGCCCGGGATTACGAACATAATTCAAAAGCTACTAAGATTTGAAGAACACTGCCTCCAGGTAGCCAACATCTCTTAGAATGTGTGCCACTATTTGTACATTAGCAACAAAGAACACATCTAAAACCTTCATTAAACCCGATCTTTAGAGAGCTGAGAGCTTGCACATAGAACAGTATATCTGTAATGATTAAATGTGATGATCGCAATCAATCCGTTTGAACAGCCAGATCATGACTTCCTTAGTATATATATCCATATGCCTTATCCCCAGAAGACCATGTTAAAAGATGTCCTAGTCCTCTGTACTCACAACTGCAAGAGCTACAAGAGTTTAACATTCACAAATTCTGATTTATTTGATGGGGTTACACAGATTTTCAGGTTGCATTCAAAGCAGCTGTCGCACCTGTTTGAATGAAATTTTATTTAAATAAATAATATAGAATATGCTAAGTTCTAGCCTCTGCTTAGTACTCACAAATATTCAACATTAATATAAGGTAAATAATCTACCATCAATCAAACTGGACAGACAATTAAACATCAAGTCTCATCAAATCCTGTTCTCCAAAGAGACATCTATGAGCATGTGAGCAACTTACAGCTTATAAGGTGCTGCTGATATTGTCCACCATTTACACTGCAGTAGTGTTCAGCTGCTGAGACATCATTAAAACAAACCTGTCTACTAACTTGGAAGCAAAAGCACTTTATTGCTGAAAAACAAGATTTGCTTTTAAAACTTCTTTACAGCTAAACTGAATGTAATTGAATGGAGAAAGTAGCTGAAAACATTTGGTTTATTTATATACATCATCTTCCAGACCTGAAGCCTTTAGTGAAATTCAGAAGGAATAGATCATCCAAACTGTAATCTAGATCACTTGCTTTTAAACTGATGATATTGGCTGAAAATCAGACCAGCATCATTTGATATTAGTCATTTTTGCTTCATTGATAACGTACACACTTAGAAGCAAGTTCTGCATGTTAATAAAAAAAAAAATCCAACCCTTCTGTGCATGTATTTTTCAGATATAGACCCAGCTAGTATATGCTAACACCAAGCAATTTGTTTTGCAGCATGTCACATAATTCTCTTTTTTTTTACACCCAATATCTATGATTAAGAAATGTAATACATACTAAGAAAGTCTTAGATAATTTACACGATGCATTAAAGTGTTTTGCATGAGAATATAGTATGATGCAGACAGCATAAGAATTATGTCTTTCATTAAAAGGTTCGCAACTCAGTGTGCTATGATATAACTATAGCAGTTTTTCTGTCTCAGTGAAGGTTTTTTATTTTAAACACTGCCTTGAAAACCAAGGGATGCATATGCAATAGCACTACTTTGGCTATATGTTTTAACTTAATATCACCTCTTAGTAATTACATACTGTCAGTTTACCCGCTGTCCCAGGGTTATGGGTGAACAGCTATGCTGTCACTGTTCTTCATCTCTCTGAATCTTGAAGTAAGCAGTAAAATAAAATGGCATTTTTTTCATTATTTAACATTTTCTAAAAAATCCTAGTTCAAAGCCTATTTGAAGCAGTTCATCAAGAATGATATACATTAAGGTCAGGATTAAAAGAAAACCAATTACACGAAAGAAATATGATTTTTGCCACAGATCTTTTATGTGCAAATTAGGATGTGCATTTGCTGACTAATTTAGAAAGCACCAAAGGACAACTTACAGGGATGTAAAGTAGCTTTTGGATGAGTTCAGCATTTGTGTTTCTTGGGGAATTTAATCAGGGAAGAGGAATGGTGCACTTCATAAGAAGGCTTGTGTTCAGGGCAAAACCTGGTCATTGCTCAGCATGCTTTTTACTATCTGAAAAGAAAAACACTTTTGGTGTAGACTAACAGCTTGGAAGCTTCTCCATCTTGGAGTAATCTCCAAATATGGCAGTGCGCAATGAGGTGATTCTGTGTCCAGTTCATACCTCCACTGCGTTGCTGACAGAATAAATAACAGAGCTCTAAGCTGATACAGCATTTTGATGCCTCTGACTATAAGAATGGTTTCCAGGGCAGAGAAGGTTTCAGCTCTTTGCTTTCCAGGGCCTATTTCAGAGGTGTTAGAAACCATGCTTAGAGCCTTACAGATGTCTTCCATCTCTGCCATTCACTGAAGTTAAGAACAACTTGCTGTGACAGTTTCTACCTGTTTTCCCTTTCATACATTGTCTTCTCATCACTCGTCTACTTACTTTTGTGTTCACTGGTTCTTCATATCTTTACACTAAATGTTTGCTTGGAATATGTAGCTATGAAGTTGTTCTTTCTTTACACGTGAAAAACCTCCTGCTCTATTTTCAGGGGGAGAAAATGGGTTTATTTCTATGTAACATCCAGACATCATAACCGGAATTTTTTGAGCCTTATCTCAGTGTGTAGATAAGCACGATGGGTAGTTGTCTCAGACCCTCCCCAGCTCCATCTAGGTCTAAGTATTTACAACATCAGGGAGTAAGTGGGGATATTTTAATGCCTGCTCAATGCACAATGACTATTGTTTCACTTGTGATGCTTTAAACATAAAATATATTTGAGTTTCTTGTCCAGATAAGAAGGGTAATACCTACCAAAAAATGTTGACTATAAACTAAAATGCAGGAGATTGAGTTTCACTTTATAGTAATTAATATTATCTGGTATAATAGCTAATACCATTTTAGCTAAATGGTAAAAAAGGCTGTAATATCCAGCACTCAAACACAGCTCCTCTATTATGCTATTTCTGACTAATATAACACACATACTTAATAAATCCAATGCATTAAAAGAATTTTTCCATAAGATATTCTACTAGTATGTGGGCTTTGTTTAAATTTATCAAGCTGCATTTTTAAAACCAAATTGAAGAAGCAGTAGATCTTTTTTTGTTTGGCCAGAGCTTACTTGTACTTTGGGGCAGAAGAACAATAATGTTCTCCTGTGAGTGCAAAGCAGCTAACACTGAGAGTCTGTATATCGTTCCCAAACCTTTTCTATAAAGACAAGAAAACCCTGCATGGCTTGTCCTGCATTGACACTTCACCTTAAAGAAGTTGTACGTCTTCTACATCCTCCTGCCCACAGGCTGTGGCAGGTGAGACTCACAGCTCTTAGGACTTTGGCAGTAGTGTGTTCCCAGAGCAGAGAAGAAAACCTCAAGGGACGTAGAGCTGTAACTAACTCCATGCAACACAGTGTACCTAGATTAATGGTACCAACATGCAGATTTTTGACTACTATAATGGCTTTTAAGGGTGTAGATATCTGGATGCCTTTTAATCTAACAGAGCTCTCCATTCAATGATACCATGCAGCAAGGCACCAATGGTATGGTGCTATTTTGGTCTTTCTTCCTGCTAGCTGAGTTGAATTCCAGACCCCTGTAGTGAGTCCATGACCCTCACTTGCTACCTAGTTAATAATTTGCTGCATGAATTACAAACCATCTCCCAAATGCTTTGGGGATCTGAAAAAGTGAGAGTGACACTGACTCACCTTTGGAAAACGTGGTGCATTGAGCTATGAATGAAAGTTGTTGCTATGGCAATTGATGTGTCCTGGGGGCAGGTGAACTTACTGTAGCTGTTGCTACTATTCAAGGAAATTTATTTATTTCATATCCACTTGGCTCAGATGTATATTAAATCTTTAATCTAGTTGATCATCCTTCAGCTCAGATGTTTGAAACACATGAGCTACAGCTGATACTTCACTTATTGGAATTCTCCCAAGACCAGGGCTCTAGACCAGGGCTATATCTGAGCTCACTGATCAAAAATTTGGCATTTAAATTAAGGTCACCCAAAAGAAAACTCTCCACGGATCTTCCTGGGTTCATCTCTACTACACAATGTCTTAGTGATGCCATGTATCTTGCTCTGCAGCAAATTTGCACATGGTCAATAACTTTTGTGTGCTGTGACTTTCAGCACTAAAGATTGATCACAGCAGAAGTCACTAGCATATGAATTTTGAATGTATGAGGTACTACATACTACTAATCACTCATCCTCCCTCTTGCCAAATTAACCATGTAAAATGGGCAGTCAAAATTATTGGAAGCTTCTGATATTGATATCCCTGTGACAGGGCAACCGTGTTTGTACGTACAGACTGAGGAGCAAGAAGCTGGAGAGCAGCACCGTGGAAAGGGACCTGAGGGTCCTGGTCAATGGCAAGTTGAATACGAGCCAGCAGTGCCCTGGCAGCCAGGAGGGCCAATCCTGTCCTGGGGGGCATCAGGCACAGCCGGTCGAGAGAGGGGATTGTCTGCTCTGCTCTGCACTGGGGCGGCCTCACCTTGAATATTATATGCAGTTTGGGCGACCACAATGTAAAAAAGGCATTCAACTACTAGAGAGTGTCCAAAGGAGGGCAATGAGGATGGTGAAGGGCCTTGAGCGGAAGCTGTGTTAGGAGCAGCTGAGGGCACTTGTTCTGTTCAGCCTGGAGAAGAGGAGTCTGAGGGGAGACCTCAGTGCAGTTACAACTTCCTCGTGAGAAGAAATGGAGGGGCAGGCACTGACCTCTTCTCTGTGGTGACCAGTGACAGGACCCGAGGAAACTGCTTGAAGATGAGTCAGAGGAGGTTTAGTTTGGATATTAGAAAAAGGTTCTTCCCTCAGAGAGTGGCTGGGCACTGAAACAGGCTCCCCAGGCAAGTGATCACAGCACCAAGCCTGACAGTTCAAGAAACATTTGAACAATACTCTCAGAATTATTAAGCATATTGTGATTCTCGGGGCTGTCCTGTGCAGGGCCAGAAGTTGGATTCGATGATCCTTGTGGGTCCCTTCCAACTCGGGTTATTCTATGGTTCTATGGTTCCGTGGTTCTATATCAATCTACTTTAAGTCAACAGCTGTGAATTAGAGGTAGTACCTGTTTACCTCAAAGAGGTAGTAGGAAGACAGGTACTTCACAGAAAGTGTGGTATTGGTGAGAACCACAGGCGTGATAAGATGAGGACTTTTTTCTTCAGAATATACTTTGAACAGTGCATAGGAAGAAATTAATGGGACCATATACTGCCAATAGGGGAAAAACTGATGATTCAAGAGCTTCTTATTTAGTGGTCACTGCTCATCTTGTATATTATTACCTCATCCTGGAACTTGAGAAAAATGTTGTGAAACTTGTGTCAAAAGTAGTATGCAGCCATATAACTAAAGGCGTTGGTTATATGCATATATCTGAGGGGTTTGAATTAGTTTTATACAGACTTCCTTTGTTCTAGAAGTTCTTAATTTTGTCATGCTTGGCTTTGTAACCTTATTAAATTTATATCAGAATAGCTGTGGTTCAAAATTATAGGAATCATTAAACTGAGAGGAAAAGATGCTTTAAGATATATATAATCCACTGAATTTTTCAGACCAAATTTTGTTGGTATTGGCTATCTAAGATAATGAGTCAAATAAAAGCAGTTGTCAAAGCAGATAACTAAAGAAACATGAGAAAAGCTTTGTGCATTCTCTCAGTATCAGAGAGCCTTTCATATGTGATTCGGAAGTTTTGGGTTTTTGTCGTTTTGTTTGTTTGTTTGTTTGTTTTGTTTTGTTTTGGTTTGGTTTTGGGGGGGTTTTTTTGGTGTTGGGGGTTTTTTTTGCTGACACACACAAAACTTCTGGTGACCTGTCTTCTCTACTCTGACATGACAAAAATTCAGAAGTGAGATGAGGTTGGGAGAAACCCAAAGAATATCTCAGGGTTACTGGCTTGCATCCTAAGGGTTCAAAACATGACCTTTCCCTCTCTTCAGAACATCTGTCCTTTCCTTGTATAAATATACATCTTTAAGAGATGTTTATCCATAAGAATCTGTATGTGTTCTTATAATGCAGTATAGATATACTCCAAAACACCAGCCCCGTGGAAAAATTTTAATGAAATGGCACTTCATTTGAAAAACTGTAATGAAGTGCCACTCAAATTACACCAGGAGAAGGTTAAGATTTTGTGCATGTGCCATCAACAACATGCTGTTTACATCTTCAGGAAAACATTCCACACCAATTATGAAATGTTAGAGATTTTCTTTCTTATCCCAGTTAATAGCAAGTATGTAGTACAATGCACACAGATATCTCTGAACGTAGAGGCTTTTCAGCTCTGCCAGCAACACACACAGGTTCAACAGATACTGCAAGTGGTTTTCTCTTAAAGCTGCAGACCATTATGAAAAGTCAGGCTTCCTGTTGGTGCTCTAAGATGGGAACCAGTTGCAGAGAGTGAAACAGGTAATATAGCTAGCCTAGTTTACAGCATCACTACCGTAAGATTTACTAAGAATTAGTCACTGCATTCACCTAAAGCTAGTTTCAATCATCAGTCAAATGCTGAATCAGAGTTGAAGATCAGGTGAAAAGAGACAGCTCCTTTAAGATTTCCAAGTTAATACAATACTTAAATGGAATGTATCCAATGATCTTCTAATTTAAAATGTTCTAACCAGAAGTGATTCAAGTTTTTAGTGTTGCGTATTCTCATTCTGCTGGTGCAGAGATATTGCTGCCACTATGGGGCAAGTAGGTGTTCAGTAGTAACAGAATCACATAATATTCTGAGTAGGAAGGAATCCGCTAAGTCATCACCAAAGTCCAACTCCTGGCCCTGCACAGGACAGCCCCAAGAATCACACCATGTGCCTGAGAACATTGTCCAAACACTTCTTGGGCTCACAGAATAAAAAAATAGTGGTTTTGTTCTGTTCTTCTCTTCATTGCTATCAATATTCTACACACAAAGAACTACAGAATAGGTTTTTAGTTTGCCTTTGTGCCTAGAATTTACATACTAATTTGAGCTGCAAATTATAAAAACATGCAAATTGTACAGTATAAAACCATGAGATGCTGTGATTATGTGATTAAATACACTGGGTTCCACAGTTTCCAGTTATCTTAGTTCATATAAATAGAAAAACTACTTTTAAGCATCAGAGAAAATTATATACTGTCTCAAAAACTGAGTATTATGTCTTCAAGAAGTAGTTCAAGCACTAAAGGACACAGGAAGATCTGTTCTTTCATTATACGAACAGCTTTTGTAAATGATTTGCAGTACCCGCTGGGTCATGACAGAAGAAAGAAAAGGGTCTGTTTCTGGTGGTTGGCAATGTCTCTTGGATCCCGAGTTCTGTACTCTGAGGTCTTGAAGAGCTCGAAGGCTTTTTAATGTACTTGGCTAGTTGGAAAGTGGAACAGAAAATATTCATAATATAATAGTTCTATCCCTCGGCTTTGCAGCTTGTACCAGAATTTATATGCTCAGGAACTCTCCCAAGGAACTAAAAAATATAGTTATAATTTGGTCCCCTATTTACAGGTCGGCCTATTTCATCAACTGAGGGATGAATAAGCTGCTCTCTACAAATATAAGTAATTTTTAAAATAATATTTATTGTTAAGATTAAAATTCACATAAACAAGGTGATATTTCAGAATACTAAACATAGCTGTGCAATTGTGCATAATCATGCCTCTTTTGAAGCTGATGGAGGCTTTGACATCACTAACCTCATGATGTGAATTGCTTTAGCAGAAATTAAGCGTTATGTTAAAGGCTCCTTTTAAAAAGTTAATTGTTACTTTTGGAACCTTTTGTTGATTTTTTCAAAATTATCCATTTTAGGAGGTGAACTCAGAAGGTTTTATGTGCAACACAAAGTATTTGAGTCCTACGGGATCTTCATTTTAGAACCGCAAGCCCAAGTTAACAGCTTCTGGAAACTGAATTCAGTTCTCTTAAGTGCCTTGGTAGTTCCACAGTAAATACTGCTTCTTGTTGGAAGAGGAACATGCCCCTAGACTACTGAGGTTGAAAGTACATTTTCTATTGCTGCTGAGAAAAACTTCCAGAATTAAAGTCTTGCATCCACTAAAGTGAACAGGAAAATTCCCATGAAGTTCAACAGTCAAGGATTTATCCAGATACCTAGTCTAAACTGTAGTCTCTGACACCATCTACAGAAATGAAAAGCACCTCAGAATGTGATCTATACTTTTTTTGTCATATACTTAAAACTTTTATGCAAAACATAGTGATCGTCATTGAAATACGTTCTTTCATAAATTGATTTTATCCCACTACCATTTATACATTTGTTTCAGCAGCAGTGTATAGACCCATTACTAAATAAGCAATCTCTAGGCACCCTGTAATAAATTTTAAACATTTCTAATATTTTAACATTTGGCACTGCTCTCTTTGAGAAAAACAAGACGTGCTTATATTTTAAAAGAACAGGTCTAATTTACTAAATGTGTAGAGTGAAGTATGCTTATTGTTAAGATTTAAATTGAGTTAAAGAAGGGCAAAGAAAGACAGTTTTATGTTAGCGTCTTTTTTCCAATGATATTACAAGGTACTAGATGTGGCCATGTGATCATGCATAGACATGACCCTTCTGAAAGAGGCTGCTGGCCTTAGAAGCACTTCTTACTGGCAAAATTATAGAAGCTTGAATGGCCAACAGTATCAAGAAATAATTGCAACTTTATCAGGCTGTTCTCAAGTAAGTGCTGTCACTGCCTGAATCTGGTGATAAATTACATTGATCATGTAGGTTACAGAACCCCTATCAGTATCAAAGGAAAGACATTATAGTTTGACAGTGGTGTCTCCATTGTCAGCTTCTGGAAGTATTGTAGTGCACTACATTGAATGGCTCATTTAATAACTGTTTATAAATTAAACAAGCAGAAAAATTATTCCTAGCAACTTAAAATGCTTGAGAGAATTTTTAGAACACTTAGTTTTAAGAGACACTTCAAATTATGTAAAAGTTTGGGCTATGAATGTTGCAGTAATGTTGACCAAAGTTATTGTAAATAATGAATAGTGAATGTGCACTCTAGAAGCAATAGCAGGCTCAGTTATTTTGGGAACACCCATTTTTATGGGAGGGTAGCATGTCCTGGCCAGTTAAGAGGAATTACAGAGGAGTTTCCACAAGCCATGTGGAAATCCTGACTTCAAAACTGTCAGGAGTTTTTCATATTATAGGGAGATCCTGATCATGTATTCACTTCTTAGCTCTGTGTTTTAGGGTTGCAGTAAAGCTTTGAGATTGAACCCGAAGCTCTAATGTTTAATTTGAATGGTATATCAGCAGGCTGGCACACTCTATGCTGCTATGTACAGGTAAAATGTTATGTGAGGGTACTTTATTCATTTTAAACAAAAGATGGAATTCACAGTACAGTCACAGGCCAGACACATAATGTCCTTAAAGTCCTTAAGCCTTAACGAAACCTTTTGTCACCTCTTCTGGCTTGAACAGCTAGCCAAAATTTAGATTTTTAGTTATTCTTAGGAGGAAAATTAATGATCAAGTCTGAAAATTTAATTTAGAAACTTCTAGTTTCCTAATATGAGAATATAATTTATAAGAACATGATGGGAAAAGAATTTTAGTTTTAAAGTAGCATGAGGTGAGGGTAGATTTTGCCATTACTCTAGCAATATTTTTTCCTTCTGTACTCAGTATTGACACATACAGAATAGTCTATTGTGCATCCAAATCTGTAACTAGAAATGGACTCTTTATAGGGAAAAATCTAGTACTCAGTTCCTTGTGCTTCTTGGGCCTAATAAACAGGAAAAGTTTTGTGTATTTTGAGACAGCTTCCCTTCACGCCCTTTTTTAATTGATTCCACTCTGAGTCTTGAGAAATCTGTGGTTTGGTGCTCAGCCCCATCTCAGCTAGCTTCAATGAAGAGAGCTGGGAATTCAAAATAAAGTGTCTCATAGGTTATGTCTGCTAACAAATTTCCACTAATTGACATCAAACTGGTTAATTTCCATATAATAAGTGTTGATTGATTCAAGGGCTTGGCTCAGCTGGCCAAGACTGTCCTTACAATGATCACTTATGGGCTACCTTTTTGGAACACAGTGGAATATTTAAGGTCTTGCCAGATTTGAAGGATGCTGGGAGTTGGAACAATGTTTTTAATCTTGGCTACTAATTACGTGGCAAAGGTATAAACTGGGCTTTGCAAATCATTATTTCCATTAGAAAGGTGTTGGAAGCAATTCCACTGAGGGCTTCCCTCCTATTTATGCAGCTGTTATTCCCATGAGAGGAGGCCATTGCAGTCATGGCTGAAACGTGGGCTTCTGTTCTGTTTCCACAGCACTTGGAAGAAAAACAAAACAGGACTAATGAAAAACACACACGGGAAATGCTTTATTATTTCATCATCCTCACCTACTGAGATCTGGCACCACTCTGTGTTTAGGAAGAACTTCTCCCGCCCTCTCTCTCTCGCGCGCAGTGTGGTTGTATAAGGCTGACACTCTGTCATTTCCTGTCAGATCATTTCAGAGGAATTTGCTCTTATTTCCTCCCAGCCTCATCCCCTCCTCCCGGCCTCAGCCTTGGCTGCGTGCCCCAGCAGCCATGCTGTGTTTACTTAACCGCATGGAGCGCTGGGCTGCCTCGGCTGGGAACGCTGGGGCAACACGCACACACGCACCTCGTGAGCTCGCTCGCAGGAGCTCACATCCACACTCAGGAAACAGACAGCAGTTCTTTTGTGAAGAAAACATGCAGGGTCAAAGCCAAACCTTATGCAGAATCTTTGTAGACTGTAGGTGAGTGAGTGCGTTGGCCCACAAGTCTCCATGTAAATCCTCTTGGAAGAGGCAATTTTGATCATTTCACGTGTTCAAATTAAGGTATTTTGTGAACCTATCTGTGTATCATGGAATTCATAGTACATGACTGCCAGTTAATTTGGCATTCAAGTTATCTGTTAGCATTCCCCAAACACGTCTGGCTCCGACAGATGTACCTGCAGCACTGCATCTATACATGGTTGCTACTACTAGTTCTTCTACTTTGGCATACCTGTAACAGACTGGATAGATTAGCTAAAATGTCTCTGCTTTATAAATGGGGTAAAACTATTTTAGCACCCAACAATAGTGTGAAAATAAACCATGCAGAAACAGGACATTTATACTTGAATGATGTGTGAGCTTTTCAGTGGGTAAAGTGGTCACAGCTCATTGTTTAAAAAAAAGTAGCCAAGTCACTAATAATCTCCACACCAAGATTTATAGCAGTGGAGAAAAAGAACTAAGTAAACTATCTGACTGAGAAGTCATTTCTTCCTTCCTTGGCAGCATAAGAATTGTTTAAATGCTGCTAGGAGAAGGCTAATTAAAACAATTCTGCCAGAAGTCTGGGAGATTGCTAAATCCAACACGAGCTCAGTGCTCTTGATCTCGAATGACAACTTGTTCCCTAACATAAATTAGAAGTTTTTTCTGATACAGAAAATTAGAAGTCAGAGCAAGAAATACCTCCCCCTGACATAGTTAAAACAATAACCATTATTTTGAGTAGCAGTCATAAAATAAATGATAGTTGACATTTTATGGCAACATTTAAATTTTATTTAATATTACTGCTGATATTTATTTAATTTAAAGCTAATGGGCTATTTGCCAGGCCAGAGCAAGAAGAAATTGTTTCCATTCCACTTATTATAGAATTTTCTTGTCCAGAATACTGTCAGAGTCTAGAGAAAATCATGCAATCACAATCTGTAAAAGTGATTTTTTTACTCCATTATCTAGGATTAATTTAATCCATGTCCTTTCATAATCTGATACACTATCAGACAAATTGCAGTTCTTAACTGTATAATGCGGATCTTCTTTGTTTTCTCAGTTCCATTGTACATTTAGTGGAGAGAAATAATTGATACAAACAAGGAAATTGTAAGATTTGTTTCCGTTTGCTGAATATTCACAGTATTGAGCCTTACAATCTCACAATTTTACAATCTAATATTAACATATCTTTTTGAATTTTCCAGTTTCTGAAGTTATGTAATGAAAGTTAGAGAAATCCTCAATTCCACACTAAAATTAACTCACAGCATTTTGAAGTTTGCCTCGATGTATGGAAGTGTGCTATTATTTTTGCAAAGTAGCTGTGTCGGGTAGGTACAGGTCTTTGTTCAAGTAAACCAATCCACCAAATAAGATGCTTTCATTTCCCAAGTAATCATGGCAGAATTAAAAACACATTTTCTTTATTTTTTCCAATATGAATCATGTTTTTGTTAAGTCAGAGGTACTCTCATGTACAGTTGTTTGTTTATTTTCAGGACCATCACTGTATACTTTTAGCTTTCTCAAGTTTCTTTATATTCCTTTATTTCTCTGTCCTTCATAGTGATGACTGACCAAAACAATAAGTAATCTCAGTAGAGACATTTTAAACCAAAACAAAATTCAGCGTTGTTCAGCTCTAAATATTTTTTTTAGAAAGAGAAAATCTAAAGGATGCAAGAGTAGCTTGCTATTCATAGTATAATAGTATGGAAAATTTATCACAAATGCTGACATCTCATCTGAACATGATCCCGCTTATAACCATCAACGAAAAAGATCTTAAATATTACTCATTACTTGAATGTATGCAGGAATTCTTTTTAACTCTGGTGAGTTTACTATGTAGAATTTCCTGTAAGTATTCATTACATGTTAGTCCAAGTCTGAGCTATGTTTCTTAGAGGTAATTGGGCAGGGCGTAATACTAGCCTTGACGTTTTATTGTCATGGACTGTATGGTCTCACTGTCTGCTCTTGAAATTCAATGTTTCTTTCTTGCTGGAACAATCTGTGAGAAAGAATAAAACTGGTTACTGGTGCTGGGGGCTGGTCAAAGCAACTGCAACACAGAAAGTTAGGGTAAGTCCACTTAGGATGCAAGATCATCCATGTAATTTTTAACAGATCCTTATCCAATCTGTTCTTAAAAGCTTGCACCTTATCTGCAAAACACATAAAAGCCTAAGAACCTATTTAGTAGCTATAAGATACAATAGTCTATGAAATACCAGTATTTGGAAGAAGAGAAGAATTGAGGTTTTCCACTTCGAGACAGACCTACTGAGAATTTGCCAAAGTTGCCAGAAAAGGACTCTTGCTAACCACCAGGAACTAGGTCCTCCAAAACTGTAAGAAAGTGGACCAAAAGGAAGGTGGGATGGAAACCTGGCACTGAAGATCAATAAGAAAGTAGTTTTAAGTGTACTCAGAAAGGAAAAAAACATTCATCCTGAGGTAATAAGCCTAGGAAAGAAGTCTATCCTAGGACTCGGAGGACTCTTACTCTTCTGAAGCCTTTGAAGAGCATAGTTGAGTTGAAAGAGGATCTATTGCAACTTTCTACAGTAACTTCTCATGTGGTAGTTTTTCCTATTCTGGGAACTATAACTAAACTGTTTTGGCAGAAAAGACATATACACTTATCATGACAGGCTTTATGACAGGTTTTATGACTTATTAACCAGAAGCCATAGAATGACCAAGACAGCATCTACAGCAGCAGAAAAACTGGAAGATTGCTCTACTGAGAATACTTCTTTGTGATCTAGTATTTTCCAAGGGAACGTTATGAAACAGAGGGAGGAATTTCATGTCTATTTTGATGCACAGCCTGTAGATAAAATCTGGGATTCTATTGTTATATTACAAGTATTTTATTATGATTCTAAAAGCATCAGTGAGTATATATCTGCATGTATAGGGCACAAAGTAACTCTAACAGCAATTGTTCATCTAAGGGTGACCTAAGATTCAAAAAAATTCTTCTCTTCTGAACTTATGTACAGAAATAAGAGTTTCTATTAGGCCTGACAGTAAACAAAATGCAGAAGTAGAAATACTGTTAAAATGTATGCCTTGACAAAGTTTGAAAAGAAGTGAAAATGCATATTCAGATAGCAATGTTGAAGTTATATCACATGCAGCTGAGAAGAAATGATGAAAACTGTTCTCACCTGCATAAATAATCCCAAAACTATTAAGGTTCCTGGACAACAACTATAATTACTTTAATAGTACGCTCTGAGTCCAGTCATCAAGCTGAGCTCTGCCCTGTAGGTGTTCTGAGATCCTCTAGTAAGCATAATAGTGGCTAACTGGAGGAGGCATGGAATGTTCTCTATGAATGGTGCCAGTGGGAACGGGATACAACTGGAGATGGAGATAGAAGTTGGGATGGTCAGGAACAGCATACCTGCGTGAATGAGGTCCAGAAAACTCTCAGAACAATTTTGTCTGAATAAGCTGGGTCTGCACACCTCAGCACTCCTAAGAAAGATAACTTAAAAGCCCATTTCTATAAGGTAAGAAAGTGCAGACTCTGGAGCACAAAGACCAGGATTATGACAACAGTCAGTCCACAGAAGGAAATACCACCTATACTGTTACCAAAGAACTTGCAGAGAATGTTCTGTCTAGAGAACCTAAACACACCTAAATCTTTCTCTCTGACCCTCGTGAAGAATTGTAGGAAATATAACTTAATGGTGCATTTATCAAGATACAGCAATTCTGCAAGCAAAAGCCCTGGATAAGCACAAGGCAGCATTTGTATTTGAGGATTCTACAAGTGCCTCCTCATACCTTGGAGAGAAGGTGTGTGGAGCAAAGAGACCCATTGAAAATGATGTCTTATCAAAAGCCAAATGCAGGAGTGACCCAGGCTCTAACTCAGCAGAGATGCAGTTGTCTAATTAATCCTCTTCAGGTAAATATTCAGAACATCTTGCCAAAACTAAATGTCAGAATTTGAATTATTTCTTTCTATTTGTAAGTGCTGACAATGTGCTAAGTACCACAAAAGAGAAATCCCCTGTTCTGACAGGTTTCCAAAATAAATAAATATCACGTGGTTGTTTTTTTCCTGGAGTTTGGCCCAATGCCATTAGTAGCCAAACTGTGATACAATCCTAGACATAATGACATACTGTGCTCATTTTCCTCTGAGAAAGATGAGTGATGATAATGCTTATGAAGAATTTTAGCTCTATTACATGGGGACACGTCCATGCACAGACTGCAGGGCCACGTGTCATTTGGAAAACAAGCATGCATTCAGTACTTTTCAATGTTGAGTTGCTTGTGTTAGTGACCTGACTTTTGCCGGTAATACTCACATGTATAAAACTCAACAGGAAATAATTAGGGGCACAAGATAAAATTTTGATCCCATTGGATTTAAGAATTTTCCTTTTGAATTAGAAGTTTACATTACCTCCATTTTGCTAGGTAAAGGTTAACTTTTTGTTCTAATTCTGTGCTGCCTATGTCCCAAACCTACAGCTGTAGTATGTAACTCTCTTCTGTCAACTCATTAAATATAATATCCAAAAGAAACCTTATTACAACATAGGTTGTATAAACTAAAACTTCGCATTATTTCTTGATCTTTGAATTTTAACTTATCCTTTTAATTAAAAAACTAAATCAGAATTTTACTGAGCAAAAAATATGAAAAGGTCCTTCTTGCCCTGTCTCATAAAATGATCGTTTAAATCTAATTCCACCAAAACCAACAGAATTATATAAGTGCAGGTAATACAGAAAGAGGATCCAGATTCAAGTATTTACAGGAAATTCAGTTACATGCTTATCTTTATGCAATATAGTAAACTGCTGCTATCTTACCTAGTAAAATTTTTAGTGCACGCATAAGCAGATATGTTTCATCCATGTCTTTAAACAGGGAAAAGTGGTGGATACTTTTAACACGTTTTGCTTCATTAGATTTGAATAGGGTCTTGTTTTTATGAAATCTGGCTTGAATTCAACTTAAAACATTGTTTGCTTTCTTTTTTTGTCTTCCTGCTCTTAACTATTCCTTTGCAGTGTGAAAACACCACAGCCTATGGTTGATGTCTTCATCACAGTGGAATGCTTTTAAACTTAATGAAGAGTTGCAATAAATCAGTACACTTCATTCTGCTTTCTGTCATCAACACATACATACTTTCTTAGCTATTAATCCCCTCAGAGATTATTAGAAGTCAATAAGATGCATTAAAAATAATGATTATTAACTTTGAAAAGGATTGCACCTGGTATCATAGCTGCTAGCTGTCTTGACTACAGTGAAATTATATTTGTACATTGTCCATTTCTAAATTTGTCAGAATAAGAAAAATAAAACTACATAACTTACAGCATTTAGTCACATTCTTGCTTTAGGATACTGAAGTTAAGCGTGTGCACTTTGTGCAGAACTGGGGCCTTAACTGGATGACCTGTTCCAGCAAGGACTTCATGTCATCCTGTGTTTGCCTGGTACCTACTACAAAGCTCTCAGGTACTGCAGGACTCTACAATGATAGTAAAAATATCATATTGATTTATTCTTTCTGATGTTTCTTAATTCTAGACGTGTTAAAATACTCAGAAAGCAAGGCTTTTTCCTTCCCTGGTAAATGGTTCAAAGCTTTTTACCCAAAACCCATAGTCCGCCAGGGCCTGCCTGTGTGCCCTGCCTAGCCCACAGCCCAGGACCTCATGTCAGCGCTGGCAGCCCCTGCCCCGGCAATGCCACAGCAGGGCTGTTCTCCTGCTGCCCAGGAGCCCTCCCGCGGGCCCACATCCAGCACCACCTTCGCCTGTCCCTGAGCCCAAGGAGTGCCCAGTGCCCAGGGCTGGGGCTGCCACAATTCCCCACAGCTGCCCTGCTCCTGGCCGGGGTGAGACAATAGCCCCTGGCCCCCAGGGGTCCCTGATGCTGCCAGCCCCATGCCTTCTGTGTGCCACCCACGCAGCTGTGCACAGCTGTACACAGCTGTACACAGCTGCTCTGTCCTGGGGTGGCTGCTGAGCACGGCTGGGGCTCTGCGGCCCAGCCTGAGAACACTCTGCTTCTCATCTCATCAGGACAAAGAACAGGCACAAGCAGTTCAACCCTGGTGTTTGCATCACTGAACTTGGAAAGCTTTTCATTCTGATCATAGTTTTTCAGTCTTCCCTCCATGATTGTGCAAAAGCAAATCAAGTGGCTCTGTCTTTTCTTAGCTGCAGCCTTTGCAAAAACTGAGTGGTGGATCTGCTTGCAGCAGGGAGCTGCAGCTAGTGTTAATTCCCAGATTTGCGGTTTTAATATCCTTGAAAAGGGTTGGCCATTTTCTGGGCAAATGCACAAGTCAATTCCTTTACCATTTGAGTTTGGTTTTCCTTATTTTCTCTACCAATATAGTTACAAGGTAATTAAATGCACTATACCTGAAACACACCTTTTTAAATGCTGAGAGTGAGGGGTAAGGCAGGTTTGCTTCAAGTTTTGCTTCTTAAAGAAAACAAGGAAACTAAGAAAAGGGCAAGGTATTTGTGAAAATGATTCAAAAAGCCAAACTATGAGAGTGTATTCATTATGACTGAGAAATTTTTACAATATATATTCTTATAGGATTTTCCCTAACCAAAGCTACTAGCTTAGTAAGGAGGTTACTATGGAAACAGTGAGACAGGGTTTCACGGACTTCTTGATTGCCCTTCTGTTAGGTTTTATTATATTCCTTGAAAAATAAATTTTGCAATCTCTCCAAATAAACAAGTCTCTCTTTGTATGCAATAGGTATTTAAGTTTGTAAATAACTTTTTGACATCTTACAACATGTTAGAAGTCCATTTAATGGTTTCTGTTTCATGAGGATATAATGTATCTGATAAGATTTTTGGTCTAGAAATGAGTTGAACACCACTTAGTATTTAATGCCATTTAGTATTCAGTTTTTCTATCTTTGGGCCCTGAGTAATAAACCTGTATTAGGAAGATACCTGACCGATGGGCTGCATATAATAGAAAATAACTTCATAAATCTTGAATTAAAATCAATTTTTAAAGGACTAAATCTAAAAACAGTTGTTTATAAGAAATATGTTGAGCATGATGCCATATGGTGTGGGATATCCCTTGGGTCAGTTGTCAGCTGTCCTCCACTTCTTGTGCAACCCCAGCCTCCTTGCTGGTGGGGTGGTGTGAGAAACAGAAAAGGCCTTGACCCTGTGTGAGCACTGCTCAGCAGTGACTAAAATATCCCTGTGTGATCCATACTGTTTTCAGCACAAATCCCAAATGTATCCCCATGCTATGAAGTAACTATCCCAGCCAAAACCAGCACACATATATATTATAAAGGTTTCCCTTAGAATGTCACTGGAGCAGTGTCCACAGGACACGTTCCACTCATGAAATGCAGAGCCCCTCAGCAAATTCTTCAGGAGTTCAGCTAATGTCCAGAAACTGCTATGCTTTCTTCACTGAAAGCAGCTCTGTTTGAAATCAGATTAGATTAAGGCCTAAGTCAGTAACTTTGTGCTTCAGCTTTCAAGTGGTGACCTTAGAATTTAAAATTAATGGGAAACAACTCTTTCTAGCTCTCCTGGTTAAGAAGAAATGCTCAATATTAATTTACAGTAACAAATACAGTTTGTTAAAGTGTTGAGAAAGCCTCTACTGAAAGCCGTAGTTCATTGTTGTATTTCCAATCTGAGCAGGCACTCCCCTTCTTTCATGGGAAGAAGATACATGCTGTAGAGCAGTCAGGGCTGGCCTTTCCTTGGTGTGGTTTGGAGGTATTTTGGGACATTAGATTGTTTTGACTAGCACTATTCCCTACAGTGGCTCTGGACTCATGTGGCATCAGGACAGTCAAGAAGTGGAGTAGTCTGGCCAGATGTTGTGTAGGCTCCATTCATGGAGGTTTCAAAACCAGCCCATATATAGCCCTTAGTAATTTGGTCTGATCCAGAACTGATCCTGCTTTGAGAAGTTCGCAGTAGAAAACTCCTGAGGTCTCCTGCATTGTCTTATGATTCTATGTTTCTGGAGGAAACCCTCCAAAACTGGACATCAGTAGGATTTCAAGCTGCAGCTTTGCCAGGGAGATTATTCAGATATCTGATCCACTCACTTTTCCCCTGCTTTCATATTGGAAGTCTTCTAGAAGATGGTTAGGCCTATAACAGGAGCAGCTCATTCCTCTCAGTACTTTTGAGTGCTGTGCCAGAAAAGAAGTATTGCTTGAAGAGCTTTGAGATGTGAAAAGCAGCATGTTGGATGAAATACACAATGTTTCAGGCTTTCTCCTCAGCCACACATGCTCCTTGTAGTTGCAAATGGAAGCTGAGACAGGTTGTTGAATTTCAAATAGATTGGGTCTGCACTAGGGCAGTTTGGGAACTTCTCAGAAGGTTAGTGTTGCTTTAATGATGGTGGTGAGGCATGTCCTCTGCCCTGTACAGCAGACGAGAGCATTTTCTCATATAAGGAAATACTCAGCAAAAAACTTCCCTTAACAGGCTCAGCTTTGAAATGCCTACCTACTAATCTTTCTTTTGCAAAGGTAGCATCTGGTACATAGGCTAAAAGATTTCCAATTGTCTCTGCTATTAATATATGGCATTTATTCATTGTTTTGCATTGGGCTTAACTAGTTTTATCTAATATACATCCAAAGCAGATAGTCTAATTCATTTTGGAGTCAGAGATTTACACTTCATATATCCTAAGTCAGAGATACACTGATTACTTAAAAGTTTTACGATTAGAGCTTGACTCTCTTTCTGTGGGCTCTGAACCAGCTGTGTATCTAAGTGCTTCCTATACTGAACAACTGCAGTATTGTAATGCCTAAATTGCTCCTAGAGGCCTATTTTAGCCTGGTAAAAATTATAAATTAATAAATTAAACTGTGTTTCAGTATTCAGCATTTTACTACTGCTAATAATTTAAGAGTTGATTTCCTTTGCCTATTTTATTAATGTATTTATAGTACACAAGGAATATGCGGAGGTTTAATTACTTTTTATTTCCAGTGCTTACGAAAATTAAAATTCTGCACTGGACCAAATTCAGTTCTCAGAATAGGATTTAACTTAAAACTTACCCTGTGGTGTTGTCTGCAGGGAAACTGAACCTACTGTTGATGGTCCTGTTTTCTTATCTAGTTTAAGTGTTTTAAGAAGCTGAACTAAAAATTTTTTTGAAGTATTAAGTATTTCTCCAGGGTGTCATACAGAATCTAAGTGTTTTTTTGAGGAATAC
This sequence comes from Sclerurus mexicanus, assembly GCA_013396755.1. Classification (NCBI taxonomy): domain Eukaryota; kingdom Metazoa; phylum Chordata; class Aves; order Passeriformes; family Furnariidae; genus Sclerurus; species Sclerurus mexicanus. The sequence continues at coordinate 208,536 of VWZF01001894.1, read as the reverse complement.
AGATAAACAAGAATGTCTCAAAAATTTATTAGGTGTAGATGCTCTTTTAGACAAGTGCAAAAAAGACAGAACTAAAAAAGAAACAGTCAATTTGTCAAAACCAGCCTTGTTTGAAATATATGCAACACAGACTGCAGAAACTTCTTGTGTTACAGAGAGTAAGTGCTGAACAGGAAAGGTTAGCTCTTATCACAGACATCATTTAAGCCCATCTTTTATAGTGCCATAGGTACACACTTTACACACTTTACAGGGTTATAAAAAGTCAAGATACTTACCCTAGTGGGTTTACAACCCACAACCATGAGCTTAAGTGCTTTGATGGATCAGGCCCTTAACAAGAACAAACTCACAGTGAGACAAAGTAAGAAGATGTGAAGTCATTAAATCAGAAGCAAAAACTTTGTATATATACCCTGAGTGAGAGAGGGTCTCTGCTCGAGAAGCCACAGCTGGGGGACTGTCCTGCAATGCTCCAGGCACATCTTTTTCTTTCAAGTATCTTTTTGCTATTGAACATTGAGTGTCTTCTTGGAAAAGCATGCATTGAAGCATAAAGGAAAAGGTCTGTTCTGTAAACAGGAAAACACCTAGCTCAAAAGAAGGTTAAGAACTGCGGAAAAGCTGAAAAGGGGAAGAGCTACTAAAATAATATATTTAGTCCTTTTTCAGATATTAGTAGACAGAACTAATGCAGATCCAGTATAATTTTTCATGAAGCAGACTGCAAAGTTTAAAACAGTGGTTTTGCACAATTTGCAAAGGGAAAAACCATGAGTATTTTTTACCTGTGCTTCCACACACAATAAAATTCTTTTCAATCATATTCTCTGTCCTCCCATCAGTTTTTCAGCCAAGTAAAGTAAAATAAAAAAAAAATAGTGGCAGGGAAATTTAGTAATCACTGAGAAAGACGTTTCCTGTGTGCCACGACAGCCATAGCACGAATGATGTGCTTCTCCAAACTGGGACAAAAAACATTCAAACAGCAAATGGATTTTCAAGGACGTGCTCTCAAAGCAGACCTGTGTCTTCTCAGCTTCATCCTTCTGAAACTAAAATAGTATATCAGATGCATGTGTTTCTTGGTAAAGCTCATGCCTCAGCATTGAATAGCAAAGACATAACCGTTTGAGTGAAATTATTTTGCAATTGTTTTCTCCAGCTGGCAATTTCCTAAGATTTCTTAGGTAACACCTTGTAAACAATAGGAATGTCACTTTTTATGATATAAGTGTATAATACAATGGGATTGATCTGTGATGGAGTTATCCACATGTACCTGATAAATCAAAGTGAAGAATAAAAGTAACTACAAGCTTCACTATACAGCCCTTGGGGCATCCAAAACCTACCTGTGACCAATCCCTTAAGCTGTCACCCCATGAGAGCAGAGAATCCAAGACTGTTAGAACAGCTTCTTCAAGTAAAATACAGAAAAGAAAAAGTGGATAAACTAGCATAATCAAATCATGTGCACTGCATTTCATACGTCCAGAACAAAAAGTGTTTTCAATCACAGCACATGAATGATGGATATGCAAATTGGACTTTGTCAGAGCCCTGAGTCTGACTACAGAGCCATTAACCAATTTGCTAGTTGAAACCATGGCTTGTGAAGTAAAACCTTAATTCAAAGAAAATGAATTCCCAAATTCTTTGGCTATAAGTCCCAGAGGGGTAACTGTATCTTAATCACAGAGGAGATCTAGTGACTAGATTTTTAAGTCAATACAACTTTGAGGAAACACATGAGAGTGAAATGGCTAGCTGTCCAACTAACTCTTCCTCCTGAATACTCCTGCTTTTGCAGGTACCTAATCTTCTCTAAAATATAGAACTTACATGCATGTCTATTCAGCTATTCACTGAAAACATATTACTTAACACAAATGTAATGTAGAGATTGTAATGGCCCTAGCATAAGTAATAAAGACCATTCACACATGACTGGAGCATTTTTTTGATCTCCAAGACAGGCTGCTTACGAAAAGAAGAGTCTGGTCAGTTGCATGGAAACCAAGAGCAGAGGAAAATCTTAATGACTGGCAGCCCAATGTATGACTGAACCCCCTGGAGCACGTCAAATTGTGTCAGGGGATCAGGGGAGAAGAAAAATATCCTATTTCTGATCATAGTCTTGCAACATGCGTGGACTGTTTAGGCCTCGAGGCAGACCTGAAAGATAGGTCTACAAAGCTCAAACCACTGCTCTTCAGAAGTTAAGACATGTTGAGAGTATCAACAAGTGTTTCAGTAAGATTCTTCCCATTAAATTAAGGTGATGATGAACTATCCTTTGATAGCCACACTCAGGGAGACATGGTGTAAATCGAGCTTTTCTGCATCGTTGTGAAGGTTGGCACAAACGCCATGCCTAGTTAAGTAACACTGTTGACAGTGCAGTGCACAAGATGAACACTTCTTTCAACCTCTGGCAACATGAGAGTCAGTTATGCAAGGGAAGAAAGAGATAGTAACTGCTGGGAAAAGAGCAGCATAAGAAGAGCACACGGAAAAGCAAAAGTATCTCCAAATGTTCTAGCATCATCTGTGGAACCAAATTCAGCACTGCCAGCTTGGGGAACTCTGTCTGTATTCATTGTACATGTTGATTATCACAGACCTGCTACTCTCAATTTCCACAGCAGCTGAATGACATATTGATGTTAATTTTTGGTTTGCTGAAGTGTCCAAGAGGCCTAATACTTCCAATACATGCATCAAATGATGCAGAAAGATTTTCAGGTGGGTTTTTTCCCCAAGGTAAGGTGCAGAATTTCGCAGAGGAAGCAGGTAATGTAGATAAATTAAAATAAAAGATCCTTTATGAATGATAGTCACTAGAGGAAATTCATATGGTGAATGAAAAGCAGAAAGAAAACAGATTTAATATCTCTGCCAGCAGAGCACTGTAACTTCAAACCTTAATTAAACTAAATGCATGACTGAATTAAATATATTGTTCTGAATGATCCTCCAGGTCAATGAAATTATTAACTGATTGATCTGCAAAGTAGGACAGGTGATGAATCAACCCAAATTTACTCAGTTTTCACACACACACCACCCCCACCTTGTGTAATTTGTTCTCGACAAACTGGGTAAGGAGATAAAAATAGATAAGTCATTCTGCTGATAGCCTGTGAAAGTGCTTCTATTTGTGCTAATAGTGCTTAGGTGTTTCTCAGATTGATGCCAGCATCTTTTTTGTTCCATGTATATTTTTTGGATTATAGTGACAGGGCCAGGCAGGGGTTGGGGGGAGTGTAAATGACTGCAAGAAAATAAGTGGATCCCACATGTTTTATTCAGGTAACCTAACCTGTAAACTGCAAATAAGGGGATTGTTACAGGGCAAACATCCTGGATTTCTGCATTCCAGAGATTAATAGCCCGTTCAGTTAGTTAGTATTCAGAGGTTCAGAAACTCTTTCAGAGAATCAAATATTTTATGATTACACTTTTAATCATGAATCAAGTGAAAAAGAAATCCAAGCAAGCCCTCAAACCAAATATTCCTACACGCCCTGAAAAAAGATGAGACGCAAAGGAGAGCTAAATCTATATTTGCAATATTTCCATTGCTTTTCTGCTTACCACAATTATGTTTCTGTAATCAAATAGAAGGTGAAAGAAAACATATAGCAATGCCTGATGCCATAAATAATGCACGAGTGGCTGTCTGAAATAGTGAAAACCAGTTAACAAACAGGCCAGTTTTGTGAAATGTAGTCCTGTAATGCTGCCAAAGACAACGTCTGCCTAGATTATCTGTGCTGTAAGGGTTGGCTGTGTAAACTAAAGTCACCAGGGGACATGTTAAATTGTACTCTTGAAGGTCTTAAAAATGTTCAAATGCTTTAGATCATAAATCAGCATCTTTTGATCACTTATTCCCCTACTTTCTTGGTCTCTGAGCCTGTTAAATTTCAAGAGGTAGGTAGGGATTGGAAAATGAAAGAACTTTTAAGTAAGGCATAGGCCAGAAATGATGACTTTTGTGAGTTTTGTTCTTCCTTATGAATTGACACAAAATGATAATTAATTAGGGAGAATTGTAAAATGTAGCTAGTGGTGTCATTATCTAGACTGAGGTTTAAGGCCACTGGGGTCACTTACGATCTCATACTTATTTTCAAAATGATAGAGTGATTTAAAGATCTTGTGTTTTATTTTCAAAAGTGACTCTCTCCTGTAATGAGATGTAGGTTCCAAGATCTTTTTTGAAAACATTCTTATGCACTTTACAGCATATTAGGGTACATAAATATGGGTTTCATATCTTTAAAGCAAAGTGAATGTAGGTGCCAAAATGCCTTCAAATATTTTACTCTACCTAGCCCTTGAGACCAGGAGTTTAAGTTCATAAGTCACTTATTTTTTAAAGATTTTCCCTCACTTCACATCTTTCTGATAGGAATAATTTCCAATTAAAACTATATGAATACTAAAACCATCATGAATCAGTGGGATTCTCTGGGTGCATTAACACAGTAAGTTCAAATTTTAACATCTTACAAGTTCCACTTTGTAGGAAAATGCAACAAAGAAACCTGTTGTCTTTGCGGGATAACCAGTCACATTTATCTGCTTAGCAAAACCTAGTTAATAATACTGCTTGTCTACTGAAGCAGGGCAAGGTACTTCTATACAGCACACTGAACGTGAGTTCATGTTAGATGAAACTCAGTGCTCAACCATTGGCATCTTATAATAAATCTGGCACAGCAAAGGAAAAAGTTATAGCTCCCTTTACTTCCTGGTGGTATCAAAAGCCTGCTTGTCCCAGGGGAGGACACAAGATGGCTTTGGCTACAAACCTGCCTGGCTGGGCAGAACCCTTCACCCCGTATCCTGCAGTGAGTCCTTTGACAAAGGTTTAGCAATGGAATCAGAACAGAAGCAGAGGACTCGTGTGGTGACAGCGTGTACTTTGTGGGGAGCTGAGCAGGTAGGAATCACAGGGCAAAGACTGGGGAAGGGATGGTCCCCAGGCCCTGCACCTCTCAGCAGACAGGACACACTGCAAACACTGCTGATGAGAGACCTGGTTAGGTAAACCATCCACATTTGACCTACAAGTACCGAATACTTAGCCATACGCATAACACTCCATAGAGTGTTGCAATATGTATGAAATATATGAGGGAAAATTTAGCTATATACCAAAACTGAAAGCTGCTTGGCCCCTGGAAAATGGCAATTTACTTATTGTGGTGGGGGGAGGGAAAGCCTTAAAAGCATATTCAATCCTACCTTTTGCTTTGCTTAAAACTCGGGTTGAGCATAGTAAGTAAGAGGGGTTTTCTTTTGTTTTTGTTTGGTTGGGTTTTTTTGGCTTGTTTTTTTTATGCTGAGTTGGAAGGGACCCACAAGGATCATTAAGCCCAACTCTTAGACCTGCACAGGACCATCCCCAAGAGTCACACCATGTGCCTCAGAGCATTGTCCAGTCGTTCCTTGAACTCTGTCAGCCTTGGTGCTGTGACCACTGCCCTGGAGAGCCTGTTCCAGTGCCCAGCCACTCTCTGGGGGAAGAACCTTCTTCTAATATCCAACCTAAACCTCCCTGACACAACTTCAGGCCATTCCCTCAGGTCCTGTCACTGGTCACCACAGAGAAGACATCAGTGTCTGCCCCTCATAAAGAAGTAACTGCAATGAATTCTGCCCTCAGCCTCCTCTTCTCCAGGCTGAACAGACCATAATTCTCTGGGGTTTTGCTGTTAGACCACAACCTTTTCAATGTTTCTTGAAGGCAGTGTTTTGAGCAGTTAAGTTAGAAACAAAACAGAAGTGCATGCTTTTTCTGGGCAACTTGTAAAAGCTGATCTCACATTAGTAAGAGTTTCAGAAATTGGTCCTGCTCTTTGATGTGCGTACATAAACTGCCTCTTGGTGAAAAGGGCTGTGTGACATTTAGTTAAATGAGATTGATTACATTAGATTATACAGATTCAATTAAATCATCTGTTATTCTGAAAGCAACGAATTCACACTGTTCATTAGGAATGTGCAAAACTGATGTTGTTTCTGCCTTCCCTTATAACTTGCTCTATTACAGTCTACCATGACATGCTGAGCTGTAGTGTATTACATTGATTTGGACTAGATCAAATCCTAAAATTCATCTTTATCAATTCTGTCTTTCTTTGGAGATTTAAGCTCTTCCATAACACTGCTGCAAAGCCTCCAGAATGCTAAGGAGGCAGATCTGTTCTGTCCATTTTCCTTAGCTACCATCCTTTACACCTGCAATAATTTCAAAGGAAAACTATTGTTCCAACAACCATTAGAACCAACATTTCAGAAATCAGAGAAGACCCATGCAATTGCTCTCTCATTCCAATCCAAACAGCTTTGATCCATTCCCCCAGTTGCCAGTGTGGGAACCAAAAGAAGCAAACAATTGTAATTTCATCAGCAGTACATCATCCTTGCAAACATATCAATGCAAACCAAAGCCTACAAAGTCAGAGAAGGGTAGAAGAGGGTGAGACCTTGACTTTATTCCTGCAGCAAACTGACCAGTGCCAGAAATTAGTCCTGTGGTGGACCTTGGTGTCTTTTGCAACCATGCAATCACTCAAGAGATACCCATTATTGCAAAGAAAATATGTTCATTTTTTCTGATACAAAATCATCTTCCAGATCCAGTAGACAATTCTTTCCTGTATGGATACAACAGACTAAAATCATCTATGGTGGAGTTTTATGAATCATTTAAAGAAAAAATATATCTTCTGTTTGTCTTTCAGAGTCTTGTAAGTGATCCTTTGGGGGAAATTGTAGCTAATATGCTTCTGTCTGCTGCAGAATGCATGGGACCCAATCAGTCCAATCAGTGTGTGCTCAGAGGCATAACCTGAATCTTAGAAATAAGTGTTTCTTTATACTGTAGATAAAGTAATTGCTAGTGCTTTGATAAGGAAGGTGATTGTAGCTGTGACTGAGCATACTGCTGGTAGCTCTTTATTAAGCAGTAAGACAGCACAGTAATCCCTCTTTCATCTTGGGTAAAGTCTATACTTATTTTCCTGATGATGGTAACAATCATTTTGAACTCCTGTGGCATTTCCGTGTCATACTCCAAATGGGAAAACAATTAACTCTTTGCTTTGATGGTCGTATTTAAGTCTGTATTATTAATTTTAACCTGCCCGACTGTGAATTGCCACACACAGTTAGCTTTAGAATGCATGCTGAATCAGGCTCCAACAAGTACACAGGCGGAGTTCCCTTCTTATTTGCAGCTTTAATGTAGTCAATTAAAATGTGATGAAAGGATAAATCACATGCATGCATTCTGTTTATTTTTCTGTGAAAAAACCCAGCAATTACTTGAATTTATGAATCAGATGATCCTTCTAGGGATTAGGTAACTCAGGGTCCTGAAATCAAATCTTGAGCATATTTTAGGGCAATGAATATAAATTATTAATCTATCTTTTCTTTTTTTTCTTTTTTTTTTTAACCCAGCTCCTTAGAATAAATGCTCAGTATAGTAAAATGGAGCTGTGATGTTTAGAGCACTGGTGTATATCAACTCTTACTACCTTTTCATATAATGTGAAGTGCAGCAATCATTCTGTGGTGTCAAAAACTGTTTGGGCTGCAAGACAGATGGGACTTTCAAAATGAAATGTACCTATGACTGTTTGCTACTATATATATAAAACATCTCATTTAGTCTCATCTGTGATTTTCCAAGAGGAAAATGTTACCACAAGTAATTTATCTTAGTCCTACACCTTCAGATCCTTGAATGACCACCTCCAGATAGGTCTAGCAATTGTGTTTCTAGGATTTTTTTAATTAAACTTTGGTTTTTTGTCTAATTTATCATGAACACTCATGCTCTTTTAAAAACAAACACAATTAATATAGCTATCTCGTAACACAGCAACAAAAAATAGTTTCTTTTTATTTCAGATTCTGTTGGTTGGTGGGTGGTTTTTGCAGACCTTATTTTAGCAAGGGGTTATATGTAACTTTAAACCCTGGAGCCAAGTTCATCAATGCAATACATAGGGCATACATAATATAAGATTGCAAGAATATATATTTCAATACGAAAAAAACTCAAGAAAGTCTTTGATCAATTAGACAGATGTTTGGCTGTGAAGATCAGAGAAGGAAAGACAAGGGTTATTGCCTTGGACATCAATCTGGAAGCAGATTTTTTCAGAGCTAGTCACCTGAGTGAATCTTCTGTATCCTTGATACAGCAGCTTAAGGGAGCAACTTTGCTGTTAACTGTCTTTGTAATGGAGATAAGCAAGGGAGTTTCATACCTACAACATGGAAAAGAGACACTCTTTCTAGGAGAAAATGGACTGTTTTTTCTCTATTTTGGGTAACAAAGAAATGAGGACTAGATGGCACAGAATGAATTTGTTTTCATTTTTTCATTTTCGTTTTGTTTTCATGTCATATGGTAAAGTTAAATTCTCTTTCTGTGTACTAATTAATTTTAATAACTATTAATTTACTGATCTTTTTCAGAGTGTAAAGATGGTTTGCTAGGGCACATGGCTACAATGTCTGATTCTTAAGCATGTGAGACACGGGAGTCTTAAAAACCAAGCAGAGTACTGGAAGCATATAAATAATACAAGGGCTTGCAATGCATTCCCTGTACTGTAGTTTGTATGAAAATTCCTGCAGTGCTTTTTTATGCATAATTGCTTTTGTCATGTTTATAAGGATTTTAATGAATTACTATTGTCCTCCTGTAAAACAGCAATTTTCCTCTTTTTAAATTATCTTTTACCTACCATGTTTTCTCTTCTCTCTGGAGTTATCAGTTTTGTATTTCAGGACATAATTTGTTCTGTATTTTTTTGCATTTAAACAGAAGTTTAAATATATTTTTTCACGTACTCGTTTAATTATTGTGTGAAGCTTTCTTTCTATCTTGACATTTTCTCTTAGAATTTTAAATGCAATAATCCAACAAATGGTGGACAATCCTAACTAAACTGCCTTTTTATCACTGTGAGGGCAGAAAAGGGTCTGACTATAAAAGTATCTTTGCTACTACTGAGGGGGAAAAGTGTCCTGGAAGATACCTAAGAGAAAAAGAACAGCAGTCCCCAGGAGCTAATTAAGAAACACCTCCTACTCTCTCCCTCTGACCCTCAGCCCCAGCCGCTTCTGCTCATGGAAAGCCGCGCTCCAATTAGAGAAGGAGCACCAGCGTGCCAGCAGTGCCAGCGGTGCCAGCGGTGCATGAACGGGGTGAGGCATCACTCTGAAAGCAGTGGGTGAAGAGTGGGGCATTGTGGGCCCTGTTCACGAGGCTTTCAGAAGTTTACTGGCACAAAACTACCACTGAGGCCAGTTGTAGAGGGCTGGAACTGAAACAAGAAGACAAGCCTCAGTGGGGAAAAATCCTTTTACAAATTACAGTTGCCAGTGGTAGGGAAATTGGTTTTCAAATATGGATTAAAAGGTAGAAATAATGTTTGAGAGCCAAAGGAGCAAGAACAACAGTGGTTTTTTACATCTTTATGGTACAAGTTGTTCAAAATACTATTTTGGAAAAGAGTATTTTGCAATGGTTAAGCCACAACCAAACTTCACAAAAATCAAAATAATTTCAGACTCAGTGAATTTCTGGCTCTAGGAAACATGGCCTTACATGGGCTACTTCATGTCGTGCCTCTTCCTCTGTGCTGGTTTTGTCAGGTTGCTGAGCTGTACTTCTTTCTCTTCACCTTTGAGCCCATGCCCCCTGCACTGTGCACGTGCCCCACCATGTAGCAGTTCATAACAGGACAAGGTCATGTTTCTGCAGAGGTTGCAGGGTCACCAGAATCCACATTTCTTTCTAGCCACATGTCATTTCTCTCCTGGCATGGAAAAAGTAATTAGCTTTCCCCATACACCCCCATACTGGGAACAAAGTTCATTTCCTTTGAGAGGAAGGGTGCCGCTTCCTTTCTTTACTGGGTGAACATCAGCAAATGAAAATCATTACTGGGTTCACTCAATATATTTGTCAGGAGACATTTTAGCTGAATTTTTTAAGTGAAGGGAAATTCCTTTCACAGGACATTGCCTCACAAACGCTCAATCTGATGTTCAGAGAGAAAATGAAGCTGAAAATCATGACTTTCACCCTGTTGAGGTAGAAACAATTTTAAGGCAATTCTGTAAGAGGCAGAGAAATTTCTATTGCGTGGATAGCTCCATTTATTTTTGCACAAATGTCTCTATGCAGGAACATACTGACCAAGGCTAAAGCCTTTTTCTCTGCTTTCGACCAAAACCATTACCCAGACTTATTTTCCATTCTAGGACCTTCTTTTCCTATGCATTGCCTTATCAGCCTCCTACAGACTGAGTGAATTTGGAAGCAAAAATTCTGATTCTTCCCAAGTCTATACATTATCCCATGTCTTACCTGAAGTGTTCAGCTCTATACAAGTGGCAGTGGGGATGTTCCTACACACGGGCCTCAAATACAATCTTGTCGTTAATCACTTCAATCTGACTTTGGTTTTTTTATGATGTGACAGTTTGACTACATCCATTCCATAGTATTAGCAGATTATCAGAAGAATACAGTTTCTCTGACTCAGACACTTCCTCCTTCTTTACTGGAACAATGTGAAGCGTCTCTGATTCTATTCATGTGCAGATGAATATCAGAAGTCATTAGTGGTATGTCCTTTGCATAAATTTCAGAAAGATCAGGAAATGAACCATGCCTCTTTCTTATTTTTTTTGACTAGTTGCCTTCTATATTTCCTCTAAGATGGTCCTTACACCACAGAGCAGAACTGATCATGTTTACTGTTCATGCTATTGACTAGGGTTTTTAAAAGCTCTAGTCAGAGCCCTGTTGTGCTTGGTGCTGCTTATCACACTGATGGCATAAGCCTCTGATTCACAGCAGCTTAGCAGTAAAATTTCTGATGAAGAAGACATGTACACCTGCACTAAATGTATCACTTTCTTGTGTAAAATCATTGTGACTAATACCCCAGGCAAGTTGAGCAAGCACTTGCTTGAATGAAGCTTGTCATGGGTTAGTGGCTGTACGAGCAAGAAGAGGATGATCAGCACATCAACAGTGAAATGATGCCACTTAATTGTCTGAACTGGTGAAGACCTAGATGGCAAATGAAAATCTCAGCACAATACTGAGAATTATTAACTTTAATAATCTCAAATCTATTATTTGAGATCCAGATATGACCAGTTTTCCACAAGCAAAAAGGAATTAAGTTTCGGCAGCTTAGAATGAATTAGAATTGTGTGCAAAAATACTCCCTTCTGCTATGCTTAAACCTGGTATTTTGCTTAGAAAAATATTGAAAAAATGTATTTGGTGATTGGTTTTGCAGATGAACTAGGGACAAGAAAGGAAAACAGGTTTCCTTATTGCTTCTATCACAGACAAATCTTCCTACAGTATAACTTAAAGAAGTAAAAGAACTGCTCAAAACCAATGGGTCCCCAGTAACCAATGAGCCTGCTACTCAGCTCTGTACAGGATTATTTTGTTCTCTCCTGCTTGGAATGAGGGACACAGAGCAGGAGGCACTTGCTGGATCCTAGATTGTAAGGGCATCCTCACTGCCAAAACCAGCAGAGTTAAGCTCAGATTTAGGCTTGTTTCCTCATACTATTATTCCCCCTTCCCATGTAATTTCATTGATATCAGTTAAGGAAGACTTGTAGAGTGAAATGCTGCTTGGCATTAACAAGTAGAGTAGAACTTGCTTTCTAGATCCTCTGCTTTTAATAGAGCTACTTAATTTTGTCTTACACAAGTACTCTTTTAAAAATTCTGACAGCTGTGCTTTGCTTTTAAGTCTTTCAAAAGGCAGAGTGCTAAGCTAGCCGCACAAAATGCTTCACAAATCTGACATGTTCAAACTATCCACATCAAAAGATTACTTTTTTATCTTCAATTTATTCAGCAAAAAGACTCTGGGGGGTTTATTTTGAAAAATGAAAAATGAGCCAGCAGAAACAGTGGTGTACAGCTCCTATTTATCTAGTTTACAGCTATCAATTTGATTGCTAGAGTAGCACTGGAGAAAGTAGATGCTTTCTTGAATGTGGTGTAACAAACTTTCTATTAATACAAGAGGAAGATAAGTTAAAAGCAGAAAGATAAGCCTGAGATGCCAGACATTTTATGGACAGTAAAAGATCTGACTCCTGAGATCTCTTGAATTTAGCTGCAGCCTACAGCTGATTTCAGTATGCAGTCATGCAGCTGGCTGTGCATTGCAGGGCAGAGCAGTGGACATGCTGCTCACTCTGCCACAGGGATGGCAGCTCTGGCAGGGCAGAGGGACAGCCACTGCTCACACAGCAGTGCTCTGTCTTTCCCCAGACTTCCTCAGGCTAAATCAAATATACTTTCTAATGGACTGTTACCTGAATTATTTCATAAAAAGTTCAACATGTTCTAGGCACCAGAAGCACAATTAAAAAGTCTTCCCTAATAGGAAATCAGGTATTTTTAACAGCCCATTTCTTTGATCACTACATTTTAATTTAACCACTGCTGTCTGCTTCACGTGGGCTGTGATCATTGAAGCTGTTCTATTTTCTGAACAAAATGGGAAGTGCATGTAGGTACCTCTGCTTCTGTTACAGACACGTTGGAACAGCTTGGGGAGAATTCAAATCTGTCTGATGATCAAATTACAAACTAGCAATAACAGGATAAAGAAACACATTTGATGTGTTATTGCAGTTAAGTGAGAGCAAGGGCAGTCATTAGAAGTCATGTGTATCCTGTCCTGCTACAGCTTTTAGAAAAATCAGAGATCACTTAAAGTTTGTGAGACAACTAATTTATTTTATGCTTTTTTTTCCCCAACACTACTTGTGTTTAAAGGATTGCCATCAGAAACAATCAGTGAAGACTTAAACAAACCCCAAAAGCAGCAAGTAAAACAGGTCTTTTATGATATTTCAAAATTTCTCCTTTGTTATAGAAACTCTAGACTGCACACATGGTGCCTTCAGGACACCAACTGAGAATAAAGCTGCTTTCAGAGGCAGTAAGTGATTTCATTCTATTAATGTCCAGGTGATTTGTGGTGCCCATTACAGCATCACTAATGTGATGGCAAACATTTCCTGGGCATGCCATGTTTTCAATGTTCTGCAGAACATAGTCAGCTCAAGTGCTTGTACAGTGCCTGATTGGAAAAGACAGCCCCTGGGGTTCATTCTTTTCATCAGTCAAATACTAATTCTAAAACAAAAGGGGATCTTTTCATTTCCAAAGATACTGAAATAAACCCAGTGTAAGGGAGTAGAAGAACACAGTAGAAGACTCTCCAAAGCAGGTGTATAAGTCAATAGAAACAGGCATAGGCATTTTCTATATACCATTCCTTTAATAAAATGTTTGTCACATGTTTGTTCCATATTCTTCCTAGATGGAAAAGCAAGCCAATATTTAAACTGTGTATATATGTGTGTCACCAATTAATTATGTCAAAAAAGGCAAGGACAAATGAGGCTTATACTTTGAGAGGAAAATGGAGCTACTCCCGGTAAAATATAAACCAATATGCCCACTTCAGACAAAACCTTCAAAGATGTCACTTACGCACTGCCCTCTTCCAGGGAAAACAAGTCAAACTTTGTCTGTCTAAAGCTGAATAAAACATGGGGCTAACCATTCAAAGTGCACCTATTCCACGTTGTTTTGCTCCACAGAGAGAGCAAGGAAGTTATGCCCCATGGGACTGAAAAGAGGCAGCTGCCTGAATCACAGCCTTGCCCACAGCTCCCAGCTCCAGCAAGTGCTGGGACACCTTGTGTGGCGGCATCTCATTGCTGTCCGCCACCAGGAGACGCCCGGGCAGGGAAGAGAGGGAAACCTCTGGGGCTCAGACTTCACACGCTGTACTGCCAACAGTAAGGAAAGTAACATGGCACCTAAAGCAGTGCATTATGGCTTGAGGAGTCACAATTCAGAGGTGTCAGTGTAGTGGGGCGAGAGAGCTGTTCTTCAGCTGGAAGAGCTTGGTTGTGCAGGGATGCAGACAGGAGAGACAGGTCGCTTGCATCTGCCTGTGGTGCACAGAACAGATTCAGAAGGCTCTGTTTCCCAGGAGGAGGGTACAGTGAAAGCTCCATGTAGGTCAGTGTGTACTATTTCTTGGGGTTTCTCTCTGGGGCATTGCAACTGGAGCGTAGGTGGTGACTGCAGGCGAGAAATAGACTGTGGTACAGTGAATGAAGCTCTGGAGCACAAGGAAACATGTGGAGGGATGAGCACAACTGCAGGTCACAGAGCAGCCCTGCTAATCAGCTGTCTTCTTCCTATTGCCTTACACTACACTTTCTTCCTACTAACAAAGAAACTAAGATTCAGGTTGCCTTTTTACTGATAATAGCAGAAGAAACTATTGAGAAGTTGGAATAATTACATAAACCCGTATTATTTTAGAATGAAAATACCACTTTATAAACTCAGTGGAGATTTGGATTCTGTGTAAACCAACAGAAACTTTAAAAAGAATGATAGGGTAAAATCAATATTGATTATTAGGAGTAAAAGTGCTATAATTGAGGCCATAAAACCTTTTAAGATCCAACTAAAATTTTCCAGTAAAGCTACAATAAATTATTCCTAAAGAAGTGGAATATTTGCATTGAATTCAATGTCATTATACTAGACCATGTTTAAAAAAAAAAAAAAAAGGATTATTACTGATTCTGCCATGAAGGCTATTATGAGATGAGGATTAGTGTAGTTATTTTGGCAAGTTACTTTTTTCTACTAATATTTCATTGCATTCTACAAGTCTCCTTTTAAAACCTTTCTATGCTTTTAAGATCTCACTTTTCATTATTGCTTGTTTTTCTGCTTCTCAGACCTTTCAAATCTGACATATTAGCTCCCTTATTATAGCTCAGCAAGAGCAAGCCCTTTTAATTTATGGAGGACCCTAATTTTTATAATCTGATATCAGTACAGGCTGTAAATCTTTTTAATGATAAAATAAATGGAAATCTAACATGGCATTTTTGTCATCACTTCTTTAATAGTTTCTATCTATTTTTTTTCTTTTAGATTTGTGGTAAGTAGAATTATGCAAAGGAATAAAATCAAGTAGTACTGTGAATCTACATTTACAGTGTTTGGGAGGCAAGTCACTTAGGCATTATTCCAATTTTACCCCAAAATAACTTGAAGGTCATGGGTTTAATGGAGAGTGTGTACTGATTCTTGGTTGTTCAGTGGAAGTATATCCCAGAACTTTTTAATGCTACCAAATTAGGAAGTAGCCATAACTAAATCAGCTTATATTTGTCACTTACATACAGTCAGAAGTTTGTGATTACTTTCATAAGCACAGACTCTTTGATTATGCTTACTGCAAAATCAGATCTTCCCAACATGAAGGGGAAAGTATTCAGAAATTGAAGCTGAAGGAGAGCACAATATCTTGATGGTTCAGGGATGATTCTTTCTGCAAACTGGCCACTGACTTGTAAGGGGTCACCTGTAGGTTTCCATGTGAAAATTAAGGCTTTACTTTTAATCTAGAAAGCCCTGTGCTGCCTGAGATCCAGATGTCTGAGAAACTGCTTCTCCTACCTCTGTGCTGTAGGATCAGCAAAAGCTCCTCTGTACCGAGGAGAAGAGGTCCAGGCTGAGCCAAGCATGACTTCTGAGTCTGCACTTGTATGAAATAGTTTGGTTCTGATGGGTTGCATAGGGCAAAGAATGTTCTTCAAGTTGAGCAGTTCATGCTGTTAGATGAACTGTTAGTTTAGCAGTCAGGATTTATCCTTGTTTGGTGAGATGTGCTTAGAAATACTATTTGATGCAGGCTTTCTCTTTTTGCAGTATATACATCAATGTGATTAATATTTACATTCACTTTGGTGAATTCCACTGTGCAAAGGTAATTATCACAGTGGTTGTTTTATGTTGCATTAAACTTCAGATGCATAGGAGTTCTCTGAAGTAGGATGTGTGTGGATCCTACTTCAGCCCTGGATGGAAGCTGAGCTACTTCATGGTGGTATTAGCCATCTGCATCTCATGGATGCCTCTGCTTGTGCAGAAGGTTGAACTAACCATGCCATAACGTGCCACGTAAAGTGGCGTGGCCTTACAACAATGATATCGTGCATGAACTACCTTTCAGCACACCCACAAAAGCTCTTCCTTGCATGGTGCTCTCTGCCTAAAGAGCAGCATCTCTCCTGTCGTACTAGCCTGCCTACTCTGTGCAAGTTTCAAGATGTGTGGAGTGATCTGGGAATGAAAATGTTTACCCCTGTGCAGGCATGGGCCTGTAGGATCTTAACAGTGGTATTTGGGAGAGAAAGGCTTTGTCTGAATGCAGGGTCTTGCTGCAGATGGATCTGCTCATGGGAGTTTCTCACCACACCATGCCAAATGCATGGAATTTTTCACATTGGGTTCTTGTGGTTTCACACCACAAGGCTTGAGCCTAACATGGTTCGGGAAAAGAGTCAGGATGGGAAACTGGTGGGTGGGTTTCATTAAATTAATTGGTGGTTAGACAGCCTTCTGCTCTGCAGCTCCCACCATCTGGAACAGCCTTTCTTTATTTCTCTACCTCATTGACTCTCAATCTGATTTCAAATCTCAGCTGAAAACATCTCTCTTCTGTGCATTATACCCTGTAATTTCTCTTTCCTGTTATTATTTCTTTTTTATCTCTAACATGTTTTCAGATGGAATGTAAGAGTTACCACACAACATTAAGTGATGCAGCACTGTTACTCTGATCTACATCAAGCAAAGCAGCAGCAGTGAGCATTTTTCCCACTAGAATATAAATAGATTTAAATTACCCAGTTGTATGTCAATTGTGTCACTTAGTATGTACATTTCAATTGTTGCTTTAATGAATGATTTTGTGGGAGGCTTCATTACTTTTACTTGCAGTGTCCTCTCTTGTGTCAAAATTTCCATTAAAAATTAGAAAATATTCTGACTGTTAAGCACTCCAAACGCAACTAGATTTTTGTGCCTCGTATCTATAACAGTGTATCTCTACTACAATAAAAAATATCATTGTAAGTCACGCACATATGCACAAAATAGCATTAACCTGACAAACTTAAGTTGCTTGGACTGTAAAGCTTGTAGGCTTCAGCACTCAGTGTAAAGGTACCCTTACACAGAGGGTTGAATGATGCATGTGTTGACGATGATGGCACTTATATGCTCCAGAACTTTTCCACCAGAGCACATGGGAGTGGGGGGTGGAGACGGGAAGGAGGTGAAAACAAGTATTCACATTGTGCCTCATAATAAATCAACTGTCTCACATTAAATCAGAGTATCTGTGGAAAGGGAATGGGCACTAAAACTGCAATAAACAGTATTAAAAAAGCAAGAACCCAGGTTACAGAATGGTCTGTTGGTGTTGAGATAGGCCAAATTTTGAATGGTGGTCATCTGAGTGCCTAACAGGCATCACTCTAATGGGGATTTAATGTTAAGAGTCTGTGAAGGAGTCACAGCATCAAGTCTATGGGGATAAGTGACATTTTATAAAAGTGATTGTCATCACTGAGAAAAAAAATACAAACTTTTGAGTGCATGAACCTTCCTCCTGGTCTGTAATAGAAACTGTAAATGTCAAAGGGCAACAGCTCATGCCATCCCCAGATTACTCCTTTCTTTGGAAACTAATGGCGTCTCAAGAGACTACCAGTGCAGAGACCAGTATAGAGATGGCTCCATGGGTTTCCTTTTCCATTGATCGTGGCTCTCTCTTCCCCATGTGACAAGATATGATGATTTTCTGTGACTCATAGGTAGGCAGGGAGTGTTCACCATGGCCCCTGTGTATTTCAGATCTCCCACACAACTGAGCCATTCAGCTTGAGCTAGGGTGTTCCATCTTGGGAGCAAGGACAGAATGTAATGACTTCTCTAACAACATCAGTGATAATAAGATTTAGTTTTAAAGAAAGTGTGTGTGCAAACCTCACATGGCTGCTATGTCTCCCAGAGGTAATGGTAACTTCTAGGAAGACCTTCTTTGAAAGTGTCAAGGTGTATGTGCTTATTACTAAATGGGTTGTGAACAGATGTTAGGACATTTTGTTATTTCTGTATAAAGTAGTCTTTGTGCAAGACCTATGAATGTGCTTCCTAATCTGGGATTGTCCCAAGCAGTTCAGGACATGTGGTAGAGTAATGTGGAGTGGACTGAAATCACTGATCATAAACCATCTTGAAAAGAAAAATATGTGTGTTTACTGCCAGAGATTACTGAGAGTAAAAACCTGTTTTAAATCAAGAACTGGAGCCATTTCAATTCTTTAAACTAGCTTTGGTTTAGCCTGGAACTTAGCCCTTCTGTTAAATATAAAGCATCAGATTTAGCCCTCTGTAAAAGCAAAGTAGCATAATAATTGAAGTATAATCTTCTTTAAGTACTTTTTAAACATGGGCATTGACACTGTAGGATTATACTTTTTATGTCATATACTTATTTGCTGAATAAGTTCTTGTAACAAGCTAATAGCAGTTGGGGGCCCAATCCTATCAGATTTTATACGTTCCCTGTTCTATTTGAGTTGATTCAAATTGGAATTGAGGGCTCTACCTTGCGAAAGCTCAGGGTCCATTTGCTGCAATTTTCTTTTCTACTGTTCTTGTGAACCTTTTATCTGCAGAAGGTAAAAAAGGACCTCAACAGACAGATGGTCACCTTTAAAGTGCAGTCATCTTGGATGATAGCTATTCTTTTTAAAATCTGTTGCCCGAATTCTTTTATTATTTCTAAGCATTTCATTTAAATCTCTATATAGAAGCCAGTGGATTTCTAAGAATATTGCACACAAATCTATTAATTAGCCTCCTAATCCAGGCAATGATCAAGGCAACATTGCAAGTTGTATTTTATAGAACATTATTTTAGTACTGTTTTGTCGTGGTTGGTCATTTCCTAATACTTAGAAGTGCTTCAATCAATAACTGTGGGGATATGTCTGCTGTGAAGAGACATCTATTTACTCAACTGATCTTTTTATTTAATTTTTAATAGAGCTTTTCTAATTTGGCTTGACCATTCATTGTTAATGTATTATAATGATTACAGTAGCTATAATTCATATCTAATGATTTTTCTAAATCTATAAATATTATTTATTAAAAGATAAAGATTCAATATTTCTTGTACCAGCCATTACAAAAAGCTTAGCTATTGCAAAATGAAATAAATATATTTCACACCTGTACTGCAAGAGATCAACAAGATAAACCTAAAGAAATTCTTTTTATACCAACAGATTTATGTTATCTACCTACTTAAATCACGGAGAGTGGAATTTGGCCCTCACTGCCTATTGTAGCATGGTTAAATTCCTGCACCACGTATTAAAAAAACTCTAAACTATAAAAGTGAAGCTGATTTTATTGGTTTTAGAAAATAACTTGATGTACAAAGAGCCAGAATCTGATGTCTGCTCACCTCCTGTAGCTCAGTGATTAGACAAGTGGTCTACAGGAAGGTATGGGATGAATTCTGCTGCCAATTACACATTTGTGCATTTGGAGTAATTCTAAGGAAGTTACAGCAATTTGAAACTGCAAATAAGTACAGGCTCAGAATCAATTTCTTCACTTACCTGCCAAAATTGAGTTCAGGGTTGAACATACACAGCACTTTTTGCCTCTAAAGAATTCATAGCACTTTACAAAGGTGAATTAATATTACCCCCACTTAAAAAGCTGAAAGACTAGGACTGACAAGTGTGTTGGACAGAATACATGGCAGACCAGGCTAGAGACTGAAGATGATGTTTTTTCAGATTTGTTTCCTCACTCCTGTACCTGAGTTCTGAAGGAAAGCTGGGAAGACTAGGAAGAAATACATATAATATGGGGATGTCATCCTTTCTTCCTTAGCATGATTTTTTTAAATCAATTTTATACAAAAAGAGAATAAGTGAGTGCCTTATTCACCCAAGTAATTTTTAGGTTTTATAGATAATGCACTTCAATAGTCAACCCCAGGTGCTGAGCTTACAACTTCTGGTTGGTCAATGACAAACTACAGCCCAGTTTGGTAGCATACTTACTTACTTGGCAGTATGCCGATAAATTTAATTTTTCTTTGAGTAGTCCTGGGCCATATTGTGTCAGCAGAATGAGCCAGGAAACAGGGAGCTTGATGGAAGCCTGTTTTCTGTGGACTGATGGAGAGTCCAATGGAGAATGCTATGTCTTTCTATGGGAGACCCAGAATTTCTCCCCAGAATGTGGTCAGCCTCCTCTGCAAACTGTCATAAGAGGAGGAGCTCACGGTGATTCCACTCTGTACAGTACATTTCCTTACATCAGACCCATTCTTAGGTGAAGATTTCTCTATCCTGTGTGACATTTTAGTTGGGAGACCTGACTGAGACATTCGTTTCCATATTATTTTTTTTTAATTCTCAAGCTGCTATCGGTGACTGAGGTGAACATTGGCCCCCCTAAAGCACCAGTCTACACAGTTGTGCTGACTCCATCTATCAAGAGGTCAAACACTAGTAAGGTGTGAAGCACAGCTTTATGGGATGAGCAGTTCTTGTAGATTAGCAGCAGAGTTTCGTATATCAATACCAACCCACAAGTCAGCATATAGTATCTTTTATTTTCAGCAAATTCACTTGTTATTTTTCCCTATTGGTTAGGTTTTTCCAGTAGGGTGCTAATTTGATTATTCCCATATTATAAAGGACAGATGCAGAGATTAGATTATATTAATTTATATTAAATGAAGTTGTAATGCAAACTGCATAGTTTCTGGCAGTCAGTAGTTATGCTGTAGAGCAACAAGATGGGGAACTCCATAACAACTCTTACAACTTATATGCAATAGAAAATATCTTTTTTTTTCTAATCAGGCTTGTATCCCAGCCTCAGCAAACCCCACCTGCCTTGACTCAAAGTCACCTATTACCTACATAGATGTTCAAATAGCTTTAGCCTGCCTTGGATAGGGAAATAAAATTTCCCTTGTTTTATTTTAATACACACTAACAGATACATTAGAAAATATAGCCTAAGATCTATTTGCCTTATATCTGGAAAAATAAAAACACACTCCTAGTATTTCTGAAATTATACAAAATGTAGTCATTAATAACAAAAAAAAATACAGAGCCATCATTGCACTTGACCAATTGGTTAAGCCATTCTTGCTTAATGTGTGCTATCAATGTATGAAAAACAATAAGAACAAGACAGTGAACCTGTCTGAGGACTGCTTTAGGCTAGTGCATGAGCACTAAATAGTGACTAGAAGGGGATCCAGGAACAGATCTAGGCAGCAGTAAGGCAGCAGAGCAAGCAGGGAAAAAAGAGGGGAGAAGCTTGATAAGTCCAGGAGGAGTAAGAGCAGAGTCTGAGACAGTGCAAGTTCACAGCTCTGCAGAAAGGGCTGAAAGAGGAAGATTGCTTGGATGGTTTTGCTATATCAGCCATGCTCAAATCCTTTTGCATTTTAACTTTGATGTAGACAAAAAAAACCCCAAAACAATGGAAAATGGAGCTTTTGTTGTTTTGCTAAGGAAGTTATCTGATGTTATCTTTAGTAATCCTAACAAAATCAAAGTTGATTTCATTTAGCTATTGTTTGTTGCAAGGTTTATGAAATAATATAACTACTTTCTAGACAATAACTAATTATTAATGATTGCTAAGAAATAAGTCAACAAAGATATTTTCCTGTTTACATTCTTATCAGACTGTATCAAGACCATCTGCATTTCCAAGTCCTGTATCCCAAGGGATAAATAATTTGAATTGTTCATTGAGTACACACATGGAAACATATCATTTGAATTTGATGCACATATACAGAACAAGAGCTAGAGAACTTAAACAAGAAAACAAGCACTAATATACAGAAAGAAAAGCTTAAACATACAGTCACAGCAAAAAGAAATGTAAATACTTCAATTAAATGATTCTGCAAAACTATTGTACTGACTGTGTGACATCAGTGTTTGTATTCAGAATCTGCTCTAGGTGTATCATCTCTATTTGCTGCTGATCTTGTTGCATGTCCACCCTGAGAGCGTGTGTGTTTGTGCACACCTGTGCCTGTGTGCATTCACATGAGACAACTGCTTTGCCCAGTTCTTGCCCAAGCTGCAGAATTCAGATCTGTATTTGGGAAGGGAATTAATAGCTATATAAACTGGACATTGAAGATTTTGGAGTGTGCTTATGCTTAAAGACTCAAAGCTAATGAATGGCAATATGCTTGCTTTCTGAGCCCCCCATTGCCATCAGCGAGCAGACTGGTCTGACTTCCACTTCTTTCAGTCTCTGCACCTTTAGAAACTGCTCTTGGCTGGATCTTTTCGCACAACTGCAAGGATTTTGTTCTTCTCAGCAGGCTGGGATTCTCAAACTCCAAGCTCATTTCCTCTCTGCTGCTGTTTTCACATCCCAGCCTTGTGCCTTCACTCTTACATATTGCTGGAACGATGGTGGTAGTGATGGGAGTACTTTCTAGGGCACCTCTGGGGTTTTGGGGTTTCTCTTCCTTTCCTTTCCAATTTTTCTGGCTTCAGAAATGGATGGCTCAGGAAAGGGCAAGGCATGCTGGAGAACAAATGTGTGGGAAGAGAGGTTTCCTAGCAAAGGCAGTCAGAGCTACTGGGAGACAAGCCTTTGCCCACCTTGCTCCAGAGAGGAGCTGCACCTTACCTGAGCACAAAGGAATCTCTCTTCTTCCCCTTAACCTTCAAAAATTACATCCTTATCCTGCAATTCAACGGAGTGCGCAGTCTTTGCTCTACAAAAGCAAAATAATTTTCAAGTACTACACTGTTCCCTTTGCTAGAGTCAGAAGTCTGAGAGGCCACTGAAGGTTACTAAGCCTTCCTTTAATTTATTTGCTCTGTCTATAGCTTGTGATCTTTTTTTTTTTATGGCTACATTTTAAATTTTTCGAAGTCTCCTAGCATAATAGGATCTGCTATCTTTTGGCACTATCCAGTACAAAACAGTAGTTGATAAACCACTCTCTCTGGACTGGAGACTGTCTATATACGTGCCTTTGTATATGACAGCTACCCTTGCCCAGGCTGTACCCATGGGGTTGCAGTCATGGCTCTCTAGGAGCCATCAGATATTGTTTGTATCTGCTGATCCTTGATTTGATGACAGTGTTTGTCTGTTTAATGAAATCACGTGTCTGTGCAGGTTAGCTACAAAATGGCTGTGTCTTTTCACCTTCATAGTGCCCATAATACAAGAATTAGTCTTGAGTTGTGCCTTATGTGAGCTACATTATGTTAAAAACACAGCTAATTCAAAATGGAGTGAAATACCCTTTTTAGCTGGTGGATCAATATGGCTCAGTTGAGTAAAAATCCTTGGAGGGCGAGTGGGAGATTATGTGTCCTGAAGAAGTAACAGGCTTCCTTGTGGCAGTGAGAGCTAGTGTGCTGATCTCTGCAAAGGCTTGATTAATGGAGTGATTAAAGCAGCAGAGGGTTAGTGCTCTGGCAGCTGGGGCATAGGAAATGGGCACGGAAACTACTGGGAGAGGGGAAATACACAGCTCCAGAATCACAGGGCTGACTTGCCCTAGCAAACACTTTGATGTTGGAGGTGGGGAAGGATGAAACACATCAGGCAAAAAGGAAAAAAAGAACCTCCCGCCCCCCTCCCCCTTCCCAGCCTTATGCTTACAAGGGAAAGCCCCTGACTTTGGCTCACTTAGCAGAAGGCAATAAAGCTTCCTATTATGAGGCTTTCTCTGATGTATCGTAACTGGTCTCAGGCTCCAGAAATCTGATCCCTCGGAACAAAACTTACAGTGGATGTTAATACAGTCTCTAGCCCAGCAATGCTATGAACAATGCCCTACTTGGGCCCAGAAAAACTTAAAATTCAGACATATGCTTTATTCTTCATCTTTCCAGCTTGCTGTTGAAACTCGGTTTCTTTTTCCTAGGGTACTCCACTTTTAAAAAGAGGTGAGCCAAACTCAAGACTGCTTGGCTCAAGGAATTCATTCCCCCAAAGCTACAGGCTGAGAGCCAACTTCTTTTTTTGGGTCCTTTGCAATGGCAACAAATCTATGTGTAGTTGTTTGAGTTGGTCCCATTAAAGATAAGGATCATCCACAGAGCTGGAACCTGCATCTGGAGTCAAAATTCCCAAGGCTCCAAGGCTCAGATGTCTGGGAATGGAGCCCTCCTTGTTCGCGTTAGACATCTGATCTAAAAAAACTTCAAACTTGTAACTCCTTTCAGATTAACCTCAGCTGTGAGAAGCCTGGGGATTCACATTCTTGGCTTACTAGTGTGACTTCTCCATGCTTCGCATCATCACAGTTGATTAGAAATACTTTCTTTATTAACTTTCAGCTCCTGTCTCATGCATGAAGGTTAATAGCTGAGAATATACTTAGAGAAGGTACCTTGTATTTAATAAATGAAGACCAGGATGGGGCATGAAAAAGGGAATAAAATTCACCATCAGTCCACTAGAGGGTAGCTCCCCTCAGAGCACAGCCGAAAGCCTTGAGCCCAGCCCCAGACACAGCGTGCTGGGCTCCCCTGAGCATCGCTTGATGTGACAAAGCAGCACTAGCAGACTTTCTCTCCTTCTGTTACCCTCAGTGAACTCCCATTTCTAAATTAATAACCACAACAAAACCATCAAAATTCTATAATGACTTTCCTAGAGAAACACAGGAAAATTATCACCCAAGAACAGTATGCATCTGAAATAGTTAGACCTTTAAACAATAGACAAATGGCTACTAAACAATGGCATTTAAATATATAACCTGGATTAACAAGTTTAAGTCCCCTAATTTTATATGCCTGGTATATTATTTATAGTATTTGTTGGTTACAAACATTGATATGAAGCAGATAGTTCATGTGCATTATGTGGGAAGCATCTACATTATATATAATGCATAAAGAAATCTACACAGCCTTCAGCATGCCAGCTGTTTCTGTTTATGACACTGAGTTATTCATGAAATCCAGGAAGACATTTTGTAGTAAAATATGCTACCTGCTTGCTTTTAAACTGCTGGAGCTGTCTGTCCGGCTTGCTAAATAATTAAGGGAGCAATGTGAAATTAACTATCATGTTTCAATCCACCTTTTCCCTTCATCAATTCTTTCTTGTAAGAGGAGCCAGGAACTAGAGAAAAATATCACTCACAGGGGCTGTTTAGGTGTTGCTGCCGTATGTACAGAAGGTAAAGAGAATGATAATATGCCTTTCCTGTCTGTAATAGTGCTCACTGTAGCAAACCTTTCTGCATGTTGCAGTACAGTAAATGGGGTGTTTAATTTGGGATTCAGTGTAGTCTGGAGTCAAGGTGCAGCAGTTTTATTACAGAATACAATTTTATGGGAGACTGAAGATTTAAATTCCACCATACATATATATATACATGGAAGTTCTGCTTTGCAGATACAAGCTAATACACATACACACACACCCCGAGTTCTTGTATGTTAAACATACTCTCTGGTTTTTGATCTGAAGGAACCGAGGGATTATGCCGTATTTCTGCATTTTCTAGTGCACTGTGAAACCTCGTTAGAATGCAAGCTCTTCCAGCCATCAAGAAAAGAAAACACACACATGCATTCAGGAGCGAGTGCTATTTTTCATTTCCTCTCTAGATTTTTGACAGTACCTGCAATGTCTCCAGTTCATGACCCCCAGAAAGAAGCTTTGGGGTTTGGAAAATATTTTCTTTGTTTATCTTTTTTCCCAGCAAACACATCATACTCCACCCCCTTCCCCAGAAAGGTGCTTGGATCATGTAATCGTTTCTCCTTTATTTAGTTTAAATCTTAAGACAGAAGTCTTTCAATAGAACGATTTTCTGGCAAGACCACCACATGATGTGTATATTTGGAAATCAAATTATTTAGAATTATGACCATGTCATCAAAATAAGTCATTTTGAAATGCACTGCTAGCTCTCCAAACAGATTGTATGGGGAAAATTGGATAACACTTGGCTTGAGCGCTTAGAAGTCAGTAAAATCAAAACACTAGGGACCGTTTCATTTCATTTTCCTCAGCACACAAGCCCACCTCCACCCGGGCGGGGGCTGCGGGCGGCGGGGACTGCGGGGAGCCCCGGCCCCATCCCCATCCCATCCCCAGCCTGCACAGCCGCCAGGTGGTGCCCGCAGTTTAAGGACATCTGCCCGCTCCTTTTTTCCCCAAGACTCAAGAGAGATAAATAACACCCAAGCAGGGATCCTGGCGCAGACGGGATATTTAACACGCACAGATCAAAAAACGTAAAGCTTTTACCTACCCCGGTACAATAAACCTGGCTTTAAGAGCCTTGTTATTCCTAGATTTAATAGCTCAGTCATTTCTTTTTTCTATTTACAACCCTTGCAAACCAAAGAGAGAAAAATAATATTGTTGTGCAGACCGTAAATATAGTTGCTGTATCTATTTTATCTGGGGGAAACTAGACATAGATTCTCAACTGCGAGCGTATTTGTGAATCATCCGTGGTTACCCGCACGCTGTGAAGCTGCTTTCTCTAACGCGCTACAGTAGCTGCATACCTGGCTGAAAGGAAATTGTCTCTTCACGGGCAAAAGAGGATGCTCATCCTGCTGTGGGTAATAACAGGCAATTTCCATTTCGTTAGCAGTTTCCCAACCCTCTTTTGTGGTGCTTGGCGATAGCTAGCTAGTGGTAGCCCAAGGTCACTGTCTGCTTTGGCTGCTCTTTTGCCAGTAACATATTTACACTGAAGCGTGGAATAAACTGTTTGTATCCAACTATTAAAAAAAACCAGGCTGAACACATCTCTTATGGAAGATCGATACTGACAGTCAAGTATAAATTCCTTTATTCACATGTGTACATAGCTTTAGAATGAGCTTATGCCTAGATCTTGCCAATGACCTCAACCTTGATCTGGAGGGA
This sequence comes from Sclerurus mexicanus, assembly GCA_013396755.1. Classification (NCBI taxonomy): domain Eukaryota; kingdom Metazoa; phylum Chordata; class Aves; order Passeriformes; family Furnariidae; genus Sclerurus; species Sclerurus mexicanus. The sequence goes on along the minus strand of VWZF01001894.1, from coordinate 181,610 downwards.
CCATTTATTCACGAGCAAAACATTCATTCTCCATACAAACTGGTCCTGAGACTACTGCCTGTGTGACATTTGGTCCTCTATTAATAAACACACGACACAAAATTGCTGTGATTTTGTCCTCTTACCATTTGGGTTGTATGTCATGCACACAGCACTGTGGCTACTCCTGAGAAACTTTAAATTAGAAATTAGCATTTAGTGGCTCTGTAGGTCTCGCAGAGGAATTACGAGCAGTCCGGAGGCGACTGAGGGCTGTGAAAGCACAGGGAAGCAGGCACAAAGGCAGGCACCGGTGAGAGAAGACGGCCTTTTTTTAGCCGGGGTGAGGGCATTTTTCATGACTGCACGATGAGCGTGCACGATGAGTGTAATTCAGGTCCCTGTTCATCAAAATCATAGGAACCACCATTTTGCAGTCCACATGCTACAGCGAGAAAATGGTGGTTCAGAACAGCCAGCACACCCAGCAGCACTGGAGTTCCTCTGTGCACTCAACAGCCCTGCTCTTTTTTTAATTATTATGAAATGGCAATAGATTTTACATTAGGAATGAGACAGGAAATGAGGGGAAAATCCTATGTGCATCTGGAAAGCACACTGGGTAAAAATTAACCTTGAAGTTCAAAGAAAACAATGTATGTATACACGTGAAAGCAGTCTCTATATGAATTTTCTAGTAACAGTAAGGTGTATCTTCATCTTAAAACGTGTAACTTTAAGAAGATTTAACATAATATGTGCTGTTGTGTTGCTGCAGAAGCCAATGAAATATTTTTTTTTAATAAAACAAATATAGCATAAATAATTACATTCAAGTCTGAACAGAAATTAGCCTGGCACTGCAAATGATGAACCTTACTTTAGAAGAAGGGGACTTTTTAATACGATGATTTGGCAATTTGGAGGGATGGTTATTTTCATTTTAACAGGCCTCTGCTTAGTGTATGTCTCCCTAGGGATGTAATGAAGGTTAACAACTTACACGTGGGAAGAAGGGATTTTAGTGATTAGGGAAATTGCAGGCTCTAGTTTATGTGAGTATGTATGTGACAGAAAGAGAGCGAGATTCCTCCCCATTTCAGACACTGCTGCACAAAATGCACGTAAAGGTGAAAATTTTCCAGGGAAAACCCATATGTAATATAGATAGCAGTTCTCCAGGTGCTGATCTGAATGGCAAATACTGGCCCTCAAACTCTTCACTAGTGTCAGATCAGGTGTCAAAGGCATAGTCCACTTCCAACAGTGCATCAGCATGGTCTGTCTCAACAGAAGACTTGCCTTGACAAAACAATGTAGATCATATTTGGGCTCAAGCAGTCACGACTGGCAACTCAGAGAGGTAGAATTTAACCCCTTTCTTTTCTCTAATCCAGTAACACCTTTTTTTCACTGAACTTCCTATGTATTCCATGCAAACTGAATTCAGATCTTATAAGAAATTCCAGCTGAATTTTTTCACTGCAGTGTTTTACTTTATAAGATTTGTTATTAAATTACTCTGTAATTGATTTGGTATTAAACAGCAAATCAGAACTCTGCTTTCAACCAAAACCAGCTGTCCACTTACATTTCTGTGCATTCTTGACCCAGTGTGACAATTACCAGGGGAGAAACATCCCTTTACTATATTGAATGCAGTCCTGCGCCTGGACATTCAACAATATTCATTGGCCTGTATAATTTAAACAAGAGCAGTTTGTTAGCCTAATAAATCCAAGATTTGGGCTGAGAAATAAAGGTGCTGTCAGTAATCCTTTAGCCAGATAATAGAAAGGGGATTATGTGATTATTCTGTCAAAAAATTAGGTTTCATGCTTTTAATTGGCATTATATCCTGTCATGAGTCTGTAGGGTTTAAATCACAGTCCACCATGTTAGAGTGAGAAGGAAGCCTAATAGTTAATCCTTTCATCCCAGAGCCTGTAGGATTTTTATGTGAAGTCCTAATTTCTGTTAAAATACTTCCAAAGAAAGACAACAGGAAACAGTAAACATGGCAACACCACAAATATATTTCTGATTATTTCTGTCAGTGTTCAAAGAATAAGTTGTACGGGCTGGAAAGGAAACTGCTGTATCATTAAAACCCAAGCAGGCTCAAACAGCCACCCTTTTGTAAAATGGACCCCCTCCCCACCGTCCCTCATAAATCTTGTTTCAAACTCGACTAAAGTCATGGATTGACTTTGCCTCTTGCAGTAATGGCTTGAAACTGTTGTGCATCACAGCTCTGCTTTCAAAGGGAACCAGGAGTATTTAAAAACAACTTCTGGTGCAGGATGCAATTATAACTGACAGCCAGATGTCTGCCCTGTCTGGTACAGCAAGCCTGGAAGAGATTGCAAATGGTCTTGAGATCTTTGGATCTAAACAGTGCGTCCGAGTGAGTGATACACAGATAAACAACAATACCACAAATCACTGACACCAGCCAAGGGGTTGCTGGTACTGATAAAGATTTTAGATGTCGGGAAGCGGCTGACCCTTCCACCCTCCCTCCTCTTATTTTTAACTGCAGCAAAACCAAAGTATGTTAGTGGAAAAAGACTCAGCCCACAAAGTGTGTTTATACATCCACTGCCAGAAGTTCATCTTGTGAGGAAAGTCTCCTAAGCAATCGTTTAGTTTACAGAGGTTAACTGGACTGTAGTGAAAGATATTTGCTATCTTGCTTCAATTATATATCTGGAACATTTTCAGCAAGATCTGTAATACAGGGTGATGCCCCCCCAGGTGTATTACCAACTAAAAACATTTTTAAGTGGACTAACTCTGAAAATGCACCCTCTTCTCTCTCCACAGTCTGAATTGATTATTAAGTACAAGAGGCACTGCTTTGATGTCAATGTATGTTTCTTAGAGTACTTGCAGGAATTTTTAGAGATCTCTCTCTTCACAGAGCATCTTGCTTTGGGTATCTTTTGTGAAGTGTGTACACAAATCTACTGACTTAGTAAGCACAGGTTTACACAGGGATTGCAGAGAATTGTACAAAGCTTTCAGGAAAGCAGCACTTATCTTCATATCCTTTACTAATATTTACTATGAGACCAACCCACTGAGAGGCTTTAGAAGTGTCATTGATTTTTCTGTGGGAGTGGATCAGGCCCTGCCTGGTTCTGGTGATATTTTTAAAAGAATGTGCTGTTAAACCAACATACAATCATCATACCATAATGTTATACTACAGGGAAATGGGTGAAGAGTGTTTGGATGGTAACAACTTGAAGCACTGAAGACATGAATAATGTAAATAAAACACAAGCTGATTATTCAGACTTTAAAAGTATTATATTTGATATATAATAGCCTTTATGATCACCTTCATCCTGTGATATTGTTAATGTCTTTAAAATATCTGATATCTGATAAAAAGTTTATCTGGTTTGAATCTTCTTCTGTTTTGTAGCAAGATTTTATAGAATTTATGGGAAAAATAAAAGAACAGAAGCTGTCCAGGAGACATCTCTTTCTTATATCCCAGTGAGAAAATTCACTGCATCACTTTATCACAGGTCTTCAGTGTGTCACAAAGACAGGTCTGTGCAATATTATTAGAATGAAAGATAAGAGACTCCATAATACAAAGATGTCATCATTGATGGGAAAATTCCAATTTTGAAAGAGGACCCCATTCCAAATATCAAGCTTGAAGGATTTAGTATCTTGAAACATTTTTCAGGTTGGTTCAATGTCATTGTGATAAAAAGGATGTCACTTAAATCACAGCAACCTGATGTGCAAAGTTGTCCTGCTGGAGAAATTGACAAAACTTCTACTCACAGAAGACTCATTCCAACTAGTCTCAAAACTGACCAGACCCCTGCACACTCCTTGAGCCAGACTTACTTTATGGCGAAGGAAGACCAAAACCCTTCTTTGTACCTTTCATTCCCTCACTGGCTCTCTATCCCTCCTGTTTGACTCCCGTTCCCACAACAGGCACTGCTTGTTTGGACATCACCACATTCACACCGTAGGAGGAGCCCTGCGGAGGAGCCACAGCAGCGAGACAGGGCAGTGGGGCATCAGCTGAGGCACTGCTGCTGTACTGCCTGCACAGGCTGCAGTACAGACATCCCTAACACACCTTCAAGCCAAGAGAAAAGGCCCCAAAGTTGTGCTACGTACCAAGAAACTGCTGCATTAGTAGAAATGTTAAAGCATTGCAAACCACATCTTTGTTCAAGTGTGAGTGAAGATAAGGCCCTAGAATTCCCCACGGAAAATAAAGTGTTGCCAAGAGTATAAATGTGAGAGGAAAGACTGTCAGGTTTGAATCTTCTATGAAAAGCCAGATCGCACAGAGGGAGAGACCTGGGGCCTAGTGGTGGTGATATTTTGGCCAGCATTGAAGTCTGGGGAATAATTCATGAGAATATAATATATGATAATATATAATTCAAGAAAGCCTCTGGAGTCTTCTTTAAATCAAACTAGCACATGAACAAGTGCTGAGTTTTAAGCATTCCAGCTTCTTCAAGTTTGTCATTTTAATAAGCTTTGAATGGTTGCATAGCCCAAATCCATCTGTGTTGAATTTTATTTTGTTTGTAATAATTTTTAAAGCTCAAGATTACTGTGTAATACTATGTATGAGACTCTTCATGGAGACAGTCTTTATTTACAAGAGAAACCTTTAAAGAGCTACTGCCAGTGCAACATGTTCACTGTTACAGCACTTCTAAATGGTATTTTAAGATCCTGGTAATTCTCATCGGTATGGGAGACATAAATATCTCCTCACCTTTGCCTCAGAGTGCAGCATGAAAACAATGCACACAGATCAAGAGGCAGAAGAAAGCATGCAAGTTGTATCAGCCCTCCCTCTCCTGTCCGAACTTCCAGCAGTCTGACTATGCAATGAGAGAGGGAGAAGCAACATGGCCTGAGAGACCAGAGTGGGCTGCAAACAGTCTCCATAATGCTGTCTTAAAGGCAGAATTTGAGTCAAAAAGATGATGTTTGAAACTGCCCCTGCCCCCAGCCACCCAGAGGAAACCAGAGTTTCCTCTCCATCCCAGAGCAAAAGGGAAGGACATTGGCCTAGGCTTCCCCATGCATGGGCTGCTGTGCAGACACTGCTCATGAATGCCCCAACTCCCTGACACCTGCATCATGGTAGGTCACATGTGACATGCAGACGAATCCCTCTGCCATAGCTCTCCTGACACACACTTGTCCATGAGACTCAGGTGTTAAGTATCCTTCCTGTAGAGGCTCATTCCCTGCCATGCCGTGTTTTACACAGAAGGGTGAGAACACTTTGCTGTTGGAGATTTCATGCTGCCTTACCCGCTGTGCTTACAGGCTAATCAGGTTACCTGAGGGGCATGAATTCATCTTCCTCATTTGTCCCTCAAATCTGTAAAACCCTGGAGATATTTAAACTCACCAGGATATATTAAGCAGGTAAAAATGTAAATAGAAGTCATGCAAATTCTGTGAGAACAGAGCAGCTAGAGGGATTTCCCCAGGGACCTAAATACCTTCAAACCAGGTGCCTCAGTTTCTCCTCTGGAAATTGGTTATAACAATAATCCTGTACTCAGCAAATTGCAAGGTGCTGTCCTGCGAGAGTAACCAGAGCAGCACTTGGGCAGCCAGAGATTTCCCAGTGGCTCTGGGAGCACCCTTGCCGTGTTTGTTACTTGTGCCCATGTTTCACATACAGAAGGCACAGGGCAGATACACAAGTGTTAACAACATAACAGCCCCTAATCCCTAAAATGTCAGCAGGATGAGTACAGAAGTTTGGTAGGACTTTCCAGTATAAGGTGTGACATTCTCTAGTTGAGTTTGATGTTTGTAATTCCTCCAGCTAAGAATTGCACCTTGGATTCCTTGCAGTTATTCTCAGCTGGATGTTTCAAGGTGGTCACGTTGAACTCTGTTTCTCTATTACTATGATTACCACTAGTAAAGTTGTGTCCATAATTTCCCAGGAAAGAGACAGTAAAAGAAATTTTAACATTTTGTTGAGAACTAATAATGAGATAGATAGATAGATAGATAGATAGATAGATAGATAGATAGATAGATAGATAGATAGATAGATAGATAGATAGATATAGATAGAGGTATAGATAGATGGAGTGAAAAGAAAGGAGAGGAAAAATGGGACTAAGCCAAAATAATAGAAAACATGAAATGATCACATAACTACCACTCAGTTTAAGAAGTTAAATGACATTGCATTATAAATGATGATGATGTTCCTAAGCAAGAAAGCAAATCCCAAGCTCTGTTTCGAGAACTGTAAATGCTTTTCCTTTCTGGTCTCAGCCATAAAACTCGTAGTCTGGACCTACTGCTTATTTCCCAGGAAGGGTGTCTGGGCTTTCAAAGTTACCACACTCATCAGAGGAAATTGGGGGAGCCAGTTTGTACTTCAGATGAGAGTTCAGAAAGTAAATCCGAGGATGTGGGTAGTATTGAGTTAGATAGGAGTTTCATTGATTGAATAATCTATATGTGCAGAAAGTACAGCTATTTTTCTACCGAGTTTCCCTTATCTGACTTTCTTCTGAGGAAAGCTTTTATGGGGTCCATCTATCAGTTTGGACACAAAGGCACAATGCTCATTGGCGTATGTCCATTAAACTATAATAAAACTACAATGTAGGTAGCACTGCAGCTGTCTTATTTTTATATGCTTTAAGTTTATATCATTATCTTCGTGTACTATCTTTCATACATCTGCAGCATACTAATCTTTGCAGCAGATAATTACATGGGAAAGAAAAGAATAGAGTTTAGATAGGGATGTGTGTTTTTCCCAATCTGATGACCTAGTCAGGAGCTCCAGCCTCGCTCACAAGCCACAAACTCCCCAAACTTTATGACTTTTATTAAAAATTCATGAGACAGGTTAATTAAATTTTGCTGTTATTTTCTCTCTTCCCTTGAGCTACCCAGAGTGGCCTCACTGAAAGACCTGTCTTGAAAGACCCCATCACCAAGGTATTAGGCTCATTTGGGATGTGGCAGATGTGGGCTCCAGTCTGTGCTCTAATTTACGGAGAGGGGATTGTCTAAGGTCTCCTGAATACCGGGAGAGTATGTTAATATCTAATCTATAGGAACCAGGTCTTCCTTCTCAAGAGCAACGAAACACCCTGGAAATGTTTTCATTGCTTTGAGGGACCCATTATTTTGTTACATTTTCTCCTGATTTGGGAAATGGCAGCTTTCAACAAGCAAATTATTTGCCAACCAAAAAATAACAGCCCTGAAAAAGTACGTATAGCTTGTTTTACCAGCAGTTTTGCAAAAAGAAAAAATAAAGATCTGATTTAAGTCCCTTTAGTAGATTTCAGAAGGGAGTTTTCTCAACTTTCTGGCTTCATCATCAACCTCAAATTTGTTTTCAGAAAATTGAATGGGATTTAGCTGCAAAAATCCCACTCTTATCCATTGGAGCTCTGTGGCTAAAACACAAATGGCTTTTACAGACCACCTTCTCTTCTTTAGTTAAAGACTTCTGGGTTGACTTTCATGCTGTTGGCATGTTGCGTATAAATAAATTGCTAAACTATTGTTGTTGGTACATCAGTCTATAGCATACTGTAGTCTAGTTTTGTGCTTTTGATAGTACAAAGTCATTACAAAGTTCATAGGTAACCGCCTATAATTAATCATGACTGTACTTTTAGTCTCACTATGAACAATGGCACAAGTTTCACTGACTGGAATAGGTGTAGGGTTTGGCCACTTTAAAATGATAAATATGTATCTTCTTGTGTTCACCAGAGCATCAGTAGATTTGGCAATATACTGTGTGCCAAGGGTATGCTGCATTTCACTGGTGCACCTGCTTGGTGGGCTGTTAAAGAGAGCGACTGGGCCATAAACAGGGGTTATGTGTAAATACGGTGACAGACTATCCACAGATTCCTCCCTGGACCCAGGTTCCTCACATAACATCTTCTTGGCATCGTTGATGGAGGAGGGTCTCAACCCACAATGCTGCTCTGACAGTGCCTGTTGGGGTCTGAGGGACCTCTCCTGGGCGTGGCATTGGTGCGTGCTGTAGACAGGGCCATCCCTAGTCATGTTGCTCCCTTAAATGATCCACCAAGGTTGTTATCCTTCATCCAGGACTATCTCACCAGCCTTGCTCACCTCCTGCATGCACCAGCCCAGGTCCAGTTACTGAATCCTGCCTCTCTGTTTCTGTTTCTGTGATGGTGAGAAAAGCTTCCTCAGGCCTTTTCTGATGTTCCAGGAAAAAACTTAAGCCACCAGGAAGGGTTAAATTAGTGAGATGCTTCATTGATTAAATAATGTGTGGCATGTTTGCATATTTATACTCAAAGCATTTCTAAGTTTGCTCTTTCTCTCAAAAGAACAATAGGAACTACTCCTCTTCCAAAGTTAACAGTTTCCAGTCCATCACTTCTTTTACCATATCATTTCAGGTTTCCAGTTTGATTGCTGTTAAAGGTTTAAGAAGTTTAAATTGACCTTGACCTGTAGACATGTGATTTACAGTAGATGATATTGTTCTGGAAAAACTAAACTTCTGTCCTGAAACCAAACTGCATTTAATGATTTATATTACTTCTCCTGGGCCAGATTCTGGCATATTTACAAACACTCTATGTTACTTTAACTCCTCCAGAAGCCCCATGGATTTTGGAGGCACTCTTCCAGTGTGAGGCAGATTCACAACACGAATAAATATACAAACATGTGGTCCACTAATATATTGTCATGATTTTGAAGATAAATTCTTTGATCACTTCTAACCTTGTCTTCAGGTCCATTTCTAAAGTCCTTGGAATTATTCAAGCATGTTTTAAAAATAAACAGATAGTGCCTGTTTTCTTTAAAAGAAATCCCTATTGACAATATCACAAGATACCTTGGAATATGGTACATATGTTTGTGCTGGAGGAAAAAAGGACTCCTTCTATTTTAGAAATTATGAGATATGTTCTTGTTTCAGACTTTAATGGGGCAGGGTTAAAATCACAGGGAATTAAACAATTAATTGTAAAATTGTGAAAGAATATTTTTCTAGTATCCTTGTGAAGCTTGAAAGTTTGGAACAATGTGTGTTAAAGAGACAAAACTGGCACTGAAGGGTTCCTGCTGTTATTGCTACCTTTTATCTTTTTTGGCATGGTCTTTAGGAAACAGCAGAGAAAGAAAAATATGAAATTGAACACAGAAAATTTAATTATAAAACAAAGCCACCCACCTTGCTTTCAGGGTCAGGAAGTCTAATCGCCTCCTTTTGACGCAAGAATGAATTTAACAGCATATGTTAAATGAACAATTATTTAAAATAAAAGGAAATTGCCTTAAAAACAGCTGCAGTATCTCAGGCTATAGCACCGCAGCAGTGAATTAAAACAGCCCATTGTGGGAGAAAGGCACACGCACAAACGAGAGCACTCCCACAACCCTACCCTTGCTAAGACAAATGGAGAAAACAATCATTTCACAGAATACTCTAAAATTTCTCCCTTGTCTTTGATCTCACCAGCTTCTTCTGCTTCTGATTTTTTTTTAAATGTTTGTTTATTTTGGTCTTTCTTTTTTTGATTTATTTATTTGTTGGCCGCAAGACTAAACCATAATGCCCAAAGCCACCGTTTGCTGCACAATGGCATGATGACATTGGGTGTTTTCCAGTAAATTGTGTTTTGCTTAGTGTCACAAGCAGCGGAAACACCAGAGCAAGCACGTCAGCACTAGATGCACACCTAAGAATAAAAAAGAAGAGAGGTTTTTGTACCAGAATAAATCCATTTTTCTTGAAAGCTCCGGGAGTCACCTGACCGAGTCCAGAGCCTCCAGGACAACACAGCACCAGCCTGCAATGGGAAAGAAATTAAGCAGGGTTGCCTGCGCCTCGCACACGCCTTTTAGCCTGTCGACGCGTTGCCTGTCCGTATCCCTCACAGCGCATCTGTAGAGCCATTAAATTGGATAATCCCTCTGGCCTTTGATACATTTCTGGACATGATTATTTCATTACTCGCAGTATATCAGTAGGATCATAATAAAAAGGACTTCTGACAACCTGCCAAGAGTTTTGTGGCCTTGTAAACACAAAAGTGCTCTAATAAAATTTTATTAAGTGTTAAAAAGTCATAAAAAGTGAAATAACATAAACTACAAAATTTACTGTCCTCAGCAAATGCTGAAAATATCGTCCATAGTAAAATTAAATTAGCATGTAATAGTGCGGCAGCGTGGAGTGGGCTTGAAAGAGGATCCGGGGGGGAAAAAAAAAAAGAGAGAGCGAGCGAGAGAGGGGGGTGTGCGGTGAGAAAGATAAAGATTGCACTTGAACGGATATGGGTCACGGGGGGTTCCTTCGCGGCCATCCCCGCGCGCTCCCGGCGGGCGCGGCCGCCGCCAGGCGGCGCTGTGGGAGCGGGAATGCGCCGGGAGCGCCCCCCGCCCCGGCAATGGGCCGAGAGCGGGGCTTCGGTGTCTTCTGCAAATCGGGGCGGAAAAAAGGAGGGAAAAGAAATGGTGCGAGGAAAACAACGCGGGTAGAGCCGGGCTGGAAGGCGCCTGGAGGGGCAGGCAGCGGCGGGACGGGCTGGGCTCCCGGCGGCTTCGACTGCGCCGCCANCAGGGGCAGGGGGTGCCGAGCCGGGGCGAGCGAGGCGGCAGCGATGCTCGCCCCCCGCACCTCCGGGGGCCGCCGCAGGAGCCAAGTAAGTTCAGCCTTCCCGTCGCCGTCGGTGCCGCGCAGGGACAAAGCAGGGCCGGGACGGGGAGCGAGCGAGCCCCGAGCGGCGGGGCGGGGGGACACGGAGGCACACGGCGGGACACGGGGGGACGGGACACGGGACAGGCTGCTGTTGCCACTGCCGCTCTCTCCCCGCGCCGTGCCCGGCGCCCGAAGCCTGTGAAGGGGCTCCGCGGGTGCCCGGGATGGGTTCGGGGCCGGCAGCGCGGGTGCTGGGCTGCGGGCACCGGGGTGCGGGCGAGGTGGCGATGGCAGCGTCTCGGAGCATCGCTTGCCCCTCGGGATGTCCGTCCCTGAGGGCTCCACCGGGATTTACCTGCGGCCGCCCGGGAAGGAAGCGACCACGCTGCCGTCACATGGAGCGTCTTGGCAGAGCCGCCGAAACTTAACGCGGGCGGGGTGCGGAGGGAGGGAGGAGGCAGCGAGGATGATAAAGTAGTAATAACACGCGGAAATTGTGGGTGGAAAATATTTTAAGGTTCGTTTTATTCAGCTGAAGAGGATTGCTGGTTCTCATGTGGCAAGGCTGATGTTCAAGGCCAACCACTGTAGGAAAAATAGCGACCCGCTGCCTAAGCCTGGCTCGTCTTTGAGCCTGGGCTGGTGCCTGCCGAAGTGCAGCCGGGGCAGCCCCGGCGGGGAGCGGGCAGTGGGGGATCTTTAGGGGAAAACTGGCTGAAAAACAGGCGGTATTTCAGCAGGAACAACGAGCTTTGTTCTCACTAAGGGGGCAAAAATAACCATGAAGTTAGTCTTAGTAGAAATTCTAACAACTCTATAAGTGAACTGCACTTCAGTCTCTTCAGATCTATATGCTGTGTATTAAGGCAAGGTTGCAAAGAAAAACAGTAACAGTATTGTGCTTTATATTGGGTCGTCTAGATGAACGGGAAAGTTGTAGGTGTAGTGTACAGCAGTGCTTACTTTAGATCAGCTGTCTTGAATTAAGACTGGTTTCTAAAAATAGGTATTTCTGTTTGTACATTATTGGCTAGTCCTGTGTGCATGTGCAGACCATACAGCCTTAAAATGTATATTTATCTCACTGATTCAAAGCCTGTAATCTTTTATATACCCTTATGTTCATCACCTCTGATTAAGACAATAAGCATATTACTCTGTAATTCATATATATATTTACTGACAAATTACAGAAATAAAATGCATTTGACAAAATAGCAAAAACCCTTGCTTTTCTTCCATCTCAGATTTTTATATAAATCTTCAATAACTTTACATCAATGATTGCAGTTACCAGTGCTCAAAGAGAAGTTGTACTTTTTAAGCAGAAGAAAATGACCATGTTGTTGACTGCATTTTTTAAAAATCTAAGCTCTACACCATCTAGGAAATACATAAGTTTTCAATGAAAGCTAAATAATGATTTTCTTTTCTATCTAATGAAATTTTCAGTCTTCTGTCATCAAATATAATGTAAATACTGCAAAAATGCAAACAGAAAGTGTAGCAGCACTGTGATCAAAGCTTTGAACTTACATGAATTAAAAAGTCAGCAGAGCATTGCAGAGCATTACAGAATTCCACATACACGTGGCTAAGGTGTGTGCATGCCTGGGTAACTTTGAAGAGTTTTAAAGTGAAATGAAGGAAGGGGTTTGGAGTTAGTTTGCATTACTGAAAGACTCCTTGGGATCAATTCTAATATTTGTTGGATTTTGCAAACATTCCCAGGAATTCCCTGTTTAGGCTGTGGTGTGGAGAGCCACATCACCTTTGTTTTTAAATATGGTGTTAAAAACATAACTCTGTCATCTGTTTGATCAGCTGTTTGCTGCTTTGTGCTGGTCTCAGCCTGAGCAATTATGTGTACAATATCACTGTATGAATTATCCCATTTGTTCCCTGGGGCTTAGAGACACGAATCAGGATAGGTGCTTTTTTGTGGGGGACCCAAGTTTCAGTGGTTAGAGAAACTTTCTATTCCTAAATTTATCTTTCTAATTTGTGGTAGGTGGTTTTGAGTATGCGGCATTACTTTGACAACAGAATTTTTGCATCAGCCCAATTGGATGTAAAATTTCAAAAAAAATATACATCAGGCAACTATAAGTTATGTTTTAATAGAGACAATAAAGGCTTAATAGGCAAATGTCTGGCCCAGCATTGGACAAGGCTGGAACTCCTGTTGTTTACATCCAGCTTCATCCCTGCTGCTTTCAGTATCCAACATTGCCTTGCAAATGCAGCTGCAAGAAGCAAATGCCGGAGTCCTGCCTAGGGAAGTTTGCACTCTGCTTGTCAGAAGGGCCTCAAAGGGTGAAGAAGGAAAGCCCAGTTACGGCAGACCACAATGCTTGCAGCAGGCAGGATGGATATTGTCTGGGCTCGGGGACCGGGGCTGCACATGTGTCAATTTTTTTGGCAGGGTTTCTTTAAGTGCTTGCAGAATTTAAAGGCACGCACCATCCAACAGGGGCCTACCTTGCAATACATTAACCAGATCTTTCTAGGTTGATTAATAGCTTCAGCCTTTTGGTGTTGGATTTTTTTTATTTTTTTTTCCTGTAATACAGCTGGACCCTATGCTGCAGAAAGAGACAATGGATGAAATCTCGGCTCTCCTGAAGTCTGTCACAAAACTCACTGGCTTCATTGGAGCCACGTTTTCATCAACTGCCTCATAATACTTTGTATCAGCCATATGGAGGAGATTTAAAATTGGCTTTAGAAGAAATAGAAATTAGCCCCTCTACAAATGATTTGCGTGGGTTATCTGGGTTTTTTTCTCCAGGTAATATAAATGGCAACACTAAGTGTAAACTGCCCAAAAGACAGATAGCTGTATAATATTTTGATTTCCTGTAACTACAGAATAACTCAACTAAAATATTAACTTAAAATGAACAAGGTTGGATTGCTGTATGTAAGACCACCAAGTCTGATCTGGATGATGCAAGGGAATGGGAATACATTCAAAAGCACAACTGGCTATTTACAGTTTGTGACACATTTTAGAAGATGTGAAACTGTATGTCAATGATGCTTTAACAGGAGAGGCAGTAAGTTAAAAAGAAGAGACTATTAATTCACAGCTCTTGCTTTTCTACTTTTAGTGTTATTGAATTGTGCTTCCCCTTGATATTTTAAACAGATGCATCATAATGGACTTTTTAAAATCTTATTTAAACCACAACACCAGGAAGTACAATTTTGTTAAAAAGGGAGGGAAGGAAAAAGAAACTGCTGGACTTCCAGCCACTCCCACAGCCGTCTTTTCAGAGACAGTTTTTTCTGATCCATTAGCCTTCCAGACAAGGATGGCACATATCCAGTGTAAATATTACATTTTCAACATTTGGATGGCATTTTGAGCAATATTTCTCATCCCATCAGAGCATACACTTTATAAATACAATATTATCTGCATTTCAGAGCTAGATTGTGGTAGGATGTGACTTTATAATGCAAAAGTTATTTAAAGAACACTGTGTATGGACTCAGTTACTGTAGAATAAAACTTCCTTTCAGTTAATTTACAGTGAAAATGACTGAAGTACAGCATCAAACACACTTTTTTTTTTTTTTTTGGTGGAATAGGGAGGATCCATACATGATTTTGGAGGAATAATTCCATGTGTAGACAAGATCTATTGCTACTGTTCAGCAGATAATCTGCACTGTGCATATCTTGAAGTGGAAAACCACACTAGTGTCTTTGGGACCTAATATCCTCATTGGACTGAGCTCTCCACTGTGTATATTCCAGTAACATCCCTCTAACAGTGATAGATGCTGACAGAACTCTGCCTTGGAAAGAATTATGAACGTGAGTTGATCTCCATCCATTGCAAGTAGTGGATCTTCTTAGAGCAAGACCTTGTTCTGAAATTCCCATTCTGTTTTAAATCCTTCTCCTCCTCCTCAAAAGGAAAATGGGCAATATTTGGACCAAGCCCCAAAACAATTTCTTTGTGCTTGTTGTTCCAAGCAAAAACAACATACTGGTTTGGATAGTCTTGCATAGGTGAGGAGAAACCACACCTGGGCACGGCAGTTCTATCACAAGCTTAAACTGGTGTGGATTTACATTGCTTAACTATATACCCTGAAATTTGTGTTTACAATGAGAAAACCTGACCTTTCTTTAACTACAGAACTATTGCTTAGAACCATTTTAATATATACCAGATACAGTTCATTAAACTGGAACAAATACAATCCTGAAAATACTAGCTTCACCTTTTCTTGGTTGTAGGTAATTTTCCATATGCATAATCTGCTGTTTCAAAAGAATGTCCTTATTTATTGACTTTGAAGTACAGAGCAGTGTGTTTGTCTCCTGTTTAGCTTCCCTACTTTCCCTCCAGTTGGTAGGTCATGATACTTTGTGTCTTGAACACTATACCCACCTTCAGTAAAATGTTATCCGTTGCTGCATGATTCTCATTTGCAGTTTCTGCCTGTGGATATCAAACTTGGAGTTCTGGTAGTACAGTGGAGGCTGTGTCATGGAGCCTGAGTGAAAAGAGAGCCCCACACCCACCTGGCTACACAGTAAAGTAAAAAAGAAATTGCAGATTTTCATAATGAAAAGCTGGGTAAGAAAATTCATGGCTTTCAAGCTGACAGGAGTGCTTTACCGTGGTCCTGAAGGAGAGACAGATCTGCGTGACTGGCTGACTCCTGGCTTGTGACCAGAGCTGGAGAGAGTCCCTGTAGGGGTGGCCCTGGCTTTCCCCAAGCCCATCAGCTTCCCCGCGGTGCCCCAGGGCACAGGCAGTGGGACTGTGCCAGTTCTTTCTGGCAAAGAATCAGGCCTTACATTTCCAGCCTTTGTCACTGCAAAAATAACCTTGGAAATAAGAAGCCTGAGTAAACTAAGGAGCTGGCAGGAAGCTTGGAATAATAGTTCTGAGAAGTGTGAATTGTGTCCATCAAATGTGATACCTTAGAGACCTGATAACAATGCATTCAGTGCCAGACAATATTAACTATTAATGGCAAGCCCTGGCAACACAAATAACTGGCTAAACTGCTTATCCTACTGGGGTAGTGTGCCCATGAGCAGAGGAAATGCTAACTTATCAGGACTTGAGCATTCCTGGGGAAAGGGAATGTCCCAGTTTGGTACTAGGACATCTCATTCTTGTCACTCTGCTCCCTTGGTAACATTATGTATTTTGTGTGCCATGTGAGGGAGGTGAGAGGGGAATAAGCAGAAGGAAAACAGGTGCATCTGGTACTTCTGTCTTTCACAGAAGAGTGCCTTATGGTCTCATCAGGAATTGGACATGGTGATCTTTGTGCATCTATACAAGATATTCTATGATTCTGTGAAAGCAATACAGGGGGATGCAGAGTGCTCTGGGAAGAAGAGGATTGATATATTTAGGAATTTAAAATTCTGATGATTAGCAAGGAAGATACAAAAAAAGATACTGATCAACAGATACCTGCCTTGGCCTTATACTAGTACCAGTGATTGTAAGACCAATAGTCCTGTGTTTGTCTGCGAAGGGAATTTTTTTATGCAAACCATACAGCCAATTACATCAGGGTACCTGACAATGTAACACAGAAAGGGAGCTGAAGGTATGATTCCTGGGTGTTCTGGACAGTGAAGTCTCCTCATGTCATGGTTCCTGTAGCAGATGAGCTAAATAACTGCTCCTGAAATGCTCTAACTTCTGGTCCGTGGGAGCAAAGGCTCAGGATGGACCCAGTCACACTGGCTGGAGCCCCTCTGCCATTCTGAAGTTCTGCCTTGCTCAGGGCTCTTCACGGCACCCACCAAAGCACACACCACCCTTCCTCATGGCTTACACGTTCATCCACTAACCAGTAAAGCACCTTGGTTGGATCAAGGCTCCCATGGTTGCACTGTGAGCCAGTCCAGCAGAATTTTGAAATCAAATTGATTCTTCTGGGATATACTTACACCAAAACGTAAAGGAAGTAAACTGTCATCCACTCCTTGCTTACTGTTGTTTAGAGCATGCTGCATGTAAGAGCCAGAACCATCAGAGTAGGAAGAACAGCTGAAATACTTCTAATGACATCCAGTTACATAAGTGCTTTGAAGTTGCATAGCTGTTATTTCTTCTCTATGATTTCCAAATGCAGGGAGGGAAGGAATGAATATAAATGTTAAAAGTATCAATCCATCTATTTAATTGGACAATAGTTGTCTGTGTCATTTCTTCTTATGGTGAGTGGTAAGAGGGAAAGTAAAACAAAAAGAAAAAAAATTTGATGGTTATAAAATGTGCATTACTTACTTCTGAGACAAAAAAAAAACACAACAAAACCCCAAAACAAACAAATGAAAATAATAAACAAAAAGCCACCCTACACTGCTGGTGGTGTGTCTGACCACTGGGTGGATCACTGAGTGCCTCTAAAGCACCAACATTTTCCATTATCGTCCATCCACCAGTGATACTGGCACTTTAAAATCTAACAAAAGATTCCTGATTTTACTTTATTCCCATTCCTATCAGATCACTGTCATCCCAATAGAAGAGAGGGCCAGAAAAACTATGGACTGAGCCTTAATGAGCTCAATCTTCAGACCTTACTAGCACACCGGGCGCTGCAAGTTGCCATGTCCTTTCAAGAAGTCCAGTACAGTCCTCGGTGCTCTGCTTGGCCAGTTCTGCCGGCTGGCATAAGAAAATACCGGTCTGGATGAGCTTTAGCTTTCTCAGCTCTGAGGTGTGATGCAAGGACTGGGAGGAGAATTGAATCCCAGCGCTGGCACTCCTCTGAGCTGACTGCTCTGACTGTTGCACACAGGCTCCTCCTGAAGCAATGCCAACAAATGCTAACACAGGATACCTCTGCAAGTCATTTGGACTGTGAATATGTAATGCTGCACTTGGTCTCCAATGTAATGTATCTGGACCTTGTAACAATCATGACATTCACTCCACAACAATCATTTAATGTATATTTTATTGTGCATTTTAGATCATTACTTGCTCCATGGGAAATGGTAACACTATATGCCAAAGGCTAGATTCTGCTTTCTTGTTACTCTCTCAGTGACCCAGAGAAGAGAAAAATTATAGAAAGAAAACTGCTGACATTTATACGCCCACATAAAAATACTAAAATACAAAGCTGCTTATGAGTGTTTTGTAATAAAATCCTGTCCTGATGAGAGGTTTTAGTTTAATTCTGTGCTTATATGTGACTTTATTGTGTCCAAACCATTTTCATACATTGTTAAAGACATATTTCTTCTTGTGATTACATCTAGGTATAACAAAATAAAAAGTTTCCTAAATATAATTGTCTGGAAAAGGGAGTTGTTGATACACTTTCAATTAAGTCTCATGACTGACATCTCTAGCATGTTGAAATAAATACACAAATATAGTTAATTGCTACGTGGTTTAAGCAGTGAAGGATTTGCCATAACTTTTATATATGACTACATTACAATGTTTAGATAAATTGCCTGATGTAGGTCAGTAAAGGGGGAACAATTGATTTTTTGTCTGTCTTAAAAAGGGCGCAGAAAAACAAGATTCCTCACCAAACATCCACTAAAAGGACAACTCACTATAATACACTGAGATAAAAAATGGGTTCAGGAGGGGAACATGCTTCTTTATCTGGTGGGTCCATTATTCTAGTTGTCCTTGACAGCCAATGAAGAGTGACATAAAGTTTGCATTAATTGTTTTTACTGTTGATCTGCTTGAAGTTTTGTCAGTCAAAATTTAAAAAAAACACCTGAAAAACACACAATCATTCATTTTATATAGTGTTTAGCTGGACAAAAATGCTGTTCTTCCAGAGATTTGATCACCAGCAAGGTGCAGAATGCTTTACAAGTTGTACACACACTTTTCTTTAAAGCCACAGACTTTCTACATTTTACATTGCTGCCTCTAATGTTTATGTTTTACCACTACGGGCTGCAGTGTTACATTATGGTGGTGCTGAGCCCACTCACCCCTAACATCTCTTCTCACGAGGCAATTTCTCCTAACAGTGCTGGAGACAGCCTGTAACATAACAAAAAAGCTTTCTCAGTACAGGAAAATTCCAACACATGAGATTTCAGTGCAAAACTACACACAAAAAAATTACCTTACTATTGTCATGTGGTTTTGTATATTTCATTGGCAAATATGGAAAACTACAGTGTAAAGGAAATCTCTACTCAGAGACTTTATTAGTTTCCTGAACTTTGTTTCTGGTGGCTGGTGTGAGAAGTGATGAGATTTCTGGGATAAATTCTAACTGATAACCACTTTAACCTTACCTCCCCACATACTGCTGTCAATAATACTTGCAAACAGTCAGCAGAGTAGGATGTTGTGTTCTGGGATTGAATATTATCTGCTTATAGAAGATTTCAGTGATATGGCATTGCTAACCAGAGGTGGGCAAAATGCTCAAGTAATTTATTTATCAGAATTTTACATAAACAATTTTACTTTTAATTCCCCAAATGTAATGAAACCTTTTTTTTTACTCTAGGTGAAGCTTCTTTTCTTCTCTGTCTTTAGAGTCAACCCTAAAAAATCAATCAAGACACTTCTAATTGTGCATCGTTTCTCAATACCTAATACCAATTTCAATGAGTTTGCAGTGTATACCTAGAGTCAAATTTGTTTGTGCTAATTGTCGACAATTGTGGTGGTGATTATTTCATCAAGAGCAAGCTTGGTTCCTGAGGGTTTCATTTGGAGGGAGACCAAGTCACCCCCACTGGCAGATGAAGCTGTTCCACTGTGTCACCCTGGTGTCAAAATGGGTTAACACAGTGTAGCCCATGGCCATCGTTGCTACGTAGCATTTCTAAATGAAAGGTGCTGACAAAGAGAGAGCGATGAAATCCTATTATAGAAAGAAGCTTTTCTTTGCTCACTCCCATTAAGCTGCCCAGCTCATGGAGGACAGACGTTCACTGCAGGCACACATCTGGCCCAGCCTCTCTTCATGTAACATCATTCATCATGTCCTGTCATGTTAGCCATGCTGCCCACATTCCCCCAGCATGCCACAGAAAACTTTCCTCTCAGCACCTTACATTTCACTCCCTCGTAGGCATCCTTTGTTCATTCTAACAACAAAATGGTGCCGTTCAGGAGCTGTAGCAACATAATTGGTAGTTAAACAGCACAGTCCTCCGGTCACCAAGAGGTCTGTGAGTGCATGGTCATGCTAGGATTGCTGCAGTGTCATTCTCTGCTCCCAAAAAATGCAAACTAATATTTTTGTGATTCTTTTTCTCCCTGTGATTTCACAAATGCTTTGTAAATATTCATTCTCTCCATGTACATACTAGGTGAAGCTGGGAAGTATTAAGTTTCTNAATTATACTTGTCTCATTGCTGCTATATGAATGCTGTGAACCCTGGTGGTTCTCTTTTAACATAACTTCAGATTTTTCCACTTCATACTTCAGCCCTGACAGCAAAGTAGTCCAGCGTATTGCAAGTTTTTGACCGCTGAGACCAGAATCATGCAGAGATCTCCTGCTGCCTGTGAATTGGAAGGCTGTAAGGGCAATGCTTCCTAGGTATGACCTCCATGGAAGGAGCATGGACAGGACCACCAGGCAGCCCATGCCATTCATAAGTTGGGTCACTCCTCAAAGGCTGATATTTTAACTTTTATTTTTATTGCATTTTCATCTGTTGAGGACCTGTCCAAGGCCATTTTTGACAGGCTTCCATCACTTATACTTAGTTCATTATGAGTGAGGACAAGGGGGGAAGTTCCTTACTTGTGTACGTTCATATACACTTCAATCAGTTAATGAGTAGGTGGATTAGGGAAATGTGAGGTGCTTGCAGTCTCCTAATCCCTTTTACCCCATTGTGGTTCTTGAAGTTTTGTTTGTTTGTTTTCTCGTATTTCCACACCTGTTTTTCAATTTCATCTTCTCCAACTGCCCCTCAAAGACTTTTTTTGCCTCTTTGCCTTATCCAGTACCCTTGCCCCTGCTGCTCTCTCTGCTGTCTGCTCTAGATGACTATATTAGACTGTCATTCTCCAAAACAAAAGTATGTTATTTTTATTCTTAATTTTCTCCATCACATCCCATTTGTCTCTTCAGTCATATCAACTCTCTTATCAGGCTCAAATCCTTGGTACCATCATTAGGTATTTGCTTTCTTTTGTCAGTATCTATTCCATTACTCAGTATTATAGATAACCTTCCCCTAGTACATCTGTTTTCATCTCTTTCATCTTCTTGCTGTTCAAACTATGGAGTGACTCAGCTCTGTGCCTTCTTTTCTTCACATATCCTGTATTTGTTTAATGAGATTCACCTCAGTCATTTAAATTTAGGCATGTAGACAGATAGGCCGGTAGGTCTATCACCCTGTGAATCACCTGGAGCATTCTCAGAGTTGAACAAATAGCAATTAACTCAAAAATAATAAGCTGTTGAGGTTTACTAACATAGATCCAGCCAATTCTTCCAGCATTACACTGTAGATGAACAGAGCATTGGTTTATTCACAAACACCAAATTAACCTACATATTTCAGAAAAAAAATTATTTGCTAAGGATCTGGGTTCGTCCCTCAATATTTGACATGCAACAGTGCTGTGTCACTGCGCCTTGAATATCTTGTTGCTGGACTGTGACACAGTCCATGAGGCACAACAGCTATGAAATGTGGATCCTCCTGAGACATTTCATGCTTGTCAGGTTGGCAACAGATTTGTGCTGGTGATGAGACTTGTCTGAGTTGCTGGGCATTGCAGGCCTGTTTCTGTTTACCTTGCCAGCCCATTTGCAGCCAGCTGTTCTCCAGCAGGAGACAATGTTAAAGCAAACACACACATGGAAATTGTCCGTAATAATTAAGATTCCAAGGCAGCAAGTCCCTTAAAAACGTGGTTAATTTTGTTTAATCAGGTGACCAGTCTAAAGCTTCTTCTGAAATGTCTTCTACAGTTGTCCAACCTATTAACATCTCCTCAAGGTGATAAAAAATTAATTACTTTGGTCTTCCATGCATATGTCATCCAATAATGCTCACACAGCTTCAGAGTGGGCATTTTCCTGCAGCTGTTTCAGAATTTCTTTCATATGTTTGATTCCTCTCCCCTGTTGATCCTCTGACAGTACTTCTGCCTGCCAAATTCTCAATTTGTTTATAATTTATCTTCTCACTCTTAATATCTTTTGTTACTTAAAAATAAAAGATGGCTCTTCATTCATGTTAATAAAACAGTTTTTATGTCTTGTCTCTGCACCCAAAGACACTAAGGCTTGTGTGCTTCATGGGAATAAATGTGCTTAATAAATGTGTTTGAACATTATCATCTTGGTCATTATCATTAGTATATAGGAGATGGATTTCCCCATATTTTGTTGTTATGCATTACAAAATACATATACAGAAATGGGAGTAGATATCCGTAGCAACTAATAGTCTTGGAGGAAACCTAGAGATGAGACAAATTAGAAAATCCAGATTTAATAAAAGGTCTTAAGAGATGTGACTTATGAAGTAGACATAGCCAGTCATGGACTCAAACATTTTTCTGACAGACAACTGTTGTTAGACCATTTTTTGCTCCTCATTTTAACAAATTTCCAGTTTGGGTCTGCCAGGTAAAGTATTTTGGTAAAACAGAGTTTCACCTCTGGAAAAGAGAAGCTCTGGTGGGTTATGAGGCTTCATGTACATGGAGCAAAACCATCAGGTCTCCCCAGAGGGGTCTCACTTGTCAGGGACACCAAAACAGGTTTGATGCACCTGGGCAAATCTGACCTGCCTGCAATACAAGCAGGCTCTTGCTTTGCTGGAGTTTTCAGCTAGCACAGCCCTGAGCTCTGGGTAGCATGCTTTCATCTTAAGCAGAGGCAAGAAAAACTAACAGTAGTTTTAAAGGTGGAATTGTCTAAGAGGAAGACACTTAAGAGTCTGACTGGCCTTTACTGCAAAGCTTCTCTGGATGTTACTGCTCTGGCTGAAAGTCTATCACAAACTTGAAGTAAAAAGGCAAATACAACCCTCATGACAGTTTTATACAAGTTTCTCCACTATCTTTAATTCTCACTCAGCCTGCTACACAATATATACATTGAAAACAATGCTTCTCAGGATCTGAGTATCAAAAACTTCCTCATCTCAAAGCTTGCCTCAAATAGCTGTATGCAAGCCAAAACCTCCTGCTTGGTCATTGGCTCCCATGCAAATAGAGAGGAGCTAAGCTGCTCCTTTCCCCTCCTGACAGATTCCCCAAACCTTCCACGGTGGTCTGAGGAAATACTAGAATGGACATCTCAGCACCATGTCATGTGCCTCTGGACCAGTAATCCATGTCACCGAAAAAGAGGGAAAAAAGTCTACACAAATGCCATTGACCTGCTATCAACAAAAATCTACACCATTGCATGACAACAAATCCGTGTTTGTGTGTATGAGGAAGGATAGTGGAACCATCTGCTCGTGGTGTGTGGCCAGCGTCTTGGGCTGCAAGAGGGTCTAAAAATGTGTTGCATGTTTCTGAATGTCACATGTCTACTACAGATGTTTCCATCTGCATAGTAGTGAGGTGTTGTGCATCGGATGGACCACAGCATTTGCAGCTTCTTAATCTCTTTAGTGTGTGGTTTTAATCATGTTGCTTGTCATTTGCAACCACTATTTTTCCCCTCATGACTGGATGGCATGAGATACATTAATGGTGGTAGTTCATCGCTGCAGCAACTAGCAGAGGGCTTCAGCCTTCTGAAACCTTGCTATCAGAAGAAAAGGACAGTGGTGTTCCAAATGCTTCCCTTGAGAGGCTGTAGCAGTAGTGCCACCGTGGCAAGGGAGAAAGAGAGGGTTGCTGGTTTCTGTGAGGAAGGTCCATTTGTCCCCTCTTTGCTCCCAAAAAAGCCACACTGGGGATGATGCACACTTCTATAGCTACACACTGTCCTGCTGCTCAAGGCACTGATCCCTCTTCCTGTCTATATGGAATCTCAAGGAGGAATGTGGGGCAAATCCCCAGAAGAGAGAGCTGAACAACAGCTGAGAAACTTAATTTCAATATTGTGGAGGGTGTTCCCCCCAAAAAATCATAAAAATTGAATTCTAGAATTAGGAACTCCTAGCCAGCACTTTTAGACATCATGAATGCTCATTATCATGTCCACATTGTAGTTTTTGATAATCTATGATGTAAGGTAGATATAGTCACACAGACTTTACCTAGCT
Organism: Sclerurus mexicanus; assembly: GCA_013396755.1. Taxonomy (NCBI): domain Eukaryota; kingdom Metazoa; phylum Chordata; class Aves; order Passeriformes; family Furnariidae; genus Sclerurus; species Sclerurus mexicanus. Next base: position 157,742 of record VWZF01001894.1, on the reverse strand, counting down.
GCATTTATCATTCTGGAAAGATCATATCTATTAATCACAGGTAAGAGCACAGCCTGTTGTGTCCCTGACAATTAGAGCTCTCTGCCAGAAGGGCAAACACAAATGCCAAGATGAACGAAATGTAAGGGGTCTTTATGGGGTTTGGGTTGTTTGGGTTTTTTGCAGAACATCTTGTACATGTTATAAGTAGGGTCTTGAATTTTTGTGTTGTTCTGTAAGTGGATCTTAAGCAGGAAAGGGAGGGCAAATACCTGTTGCTATTCACCATAAAGATATGTTGCAACTTTAAATAGGGTTGGAGGCTTACCTTGTCTTTGGAAGCTGTGCTAGACAGAACTCACAAAACAGGGGTTTGAATATACAGGAGCTGACCTGATGCCCTGGGACTAAGCACATTCAAGTTCCCGGTGTTCAGAGGTGAGGGGAATGACCTGAAGAAAGGTGAGGAACCTCTTCTGAGGCCGTAAGGCTTATCAAAAATTTGTAAAAGTTAGCTGGTCTGTGCTGGGATAAGACCAAGTCACTTTATTAAAAATAGGAAAAAAAAAAAAAGGAAAACCTTAGGGGGAAAAAAGCCTTTGTAAAATGTGAGTAGAAAGGAGAAAGACAAACTATAGCCAAAAAAAATCCAAAAGGAAAAAATAAATGGATAAACAGATCACAGATGTGGTCCATGGTTCTGCAGGTCATGATACGAACTGTTTCAGTGCATTGGAGACAGCAGCCACTTCCAGGCAGATCTCACCTGTTTTGAGTCTGTGATCCTTCTTCTAGGCTGGACCAAGACTGCCTATTTTCTTTTATCCATGGTTTTAACTACAAAAGACAGCTAAAAAGTTTTCCTGACAAAGGAGCCATTGAAACTTTGCCTTGAAAATGTCTCATTTTGACAATTAAGCATGAACAAATTATCTAAGCAGAAAGTTCCCAGCTATTGAAAACAATCCACCAATTTATGCCTGAGCAAGATCAAACCTTTCAGCATTTGGTTGTGCATTTCACAATTTAAACTTCACTTTGCCTAGATAAATAATAGTACAAAATAGTATTTTGACTGATTTTTTTGGTCAGAATTTCACATGGCATTGCTACCTTCTCAAGTATTAAGCTAATTAAAAAAAAAAAAAACCCCACAATTTTTTTCTAAAGTTTATTTTACTTATCTCTTCTGTTGGACTCTTGTATATTTATGAAGGCAGATCTCTAGTCTTCATCTGTGAAGCATCTAGCACATAAGACTGTAAAGCACTGATGCAGGGACTCAGAAAACTGCTCTTGGTTTTTATGGTTCCCAGTACAAGGGCTCCAGGTCACAACTGTCTCTTTCATGGCTGTGGCAGCTGATGGTACGTGCTGGGAGCTGGCACCCAGGAACCCTGAGGCAGCTTGGAGTACTCAGGGCACCCATCAGAGCTGTACCCTGCAGTTTCCCTTCTGTAAAGATGAGGGTAAAGGAGAAGCTGGGGGAATAAAACCCAAGCACATCTGGGTTTTAACTGGGGGAATAAAACCCAAGCATATCTGGATCTTAACCTGCAGGAGGCTCAGAGCAGGCACTCCCACCGCTGGGTGCACATTCCAGGTGTATCCTGGCTCTCCTTTGTCAGATATGGCGTTAAGGGGCTTCTTCAGTGCAAATAATAATGTATGACAGCAGTACATACATCTATAAGAATATGTTCATAATAATTAATAAATGCTTTCAGGGTGATACAGTGGCCATAAACAGCACTTTAATTTGTTTCTTAATTTCCCCAAAGAAATTACCTGCTGTAGGAGAAATCCAAAGCAGTGTTTTTCAGCCCTAGCAAGATATACAATTCTGCAAACAAGACAAAAATGGCTCCAATTTTTTTTCTTATAAACTGATCTGTAATTTATTTCTGCCAGTGTTCTGAACTCTGAGTGGCTTGCTGCTGGAAGACCAGACCAGAGACAGACAGACATTTTGAGACTATTTCTTTTTTTGAGTTTTACAAGTTTGAAGAGAAACAACATTTATTCTTCATTGCTAAATATTTCCTCTGTATTTATTTTCAAATCAGCTGGGTTTTCTGCAGAAAACAGAACTATCCTTTTCTTTCCCTTTTATGGAGGGATATATTTATATTTAATTCAGGAAGGTTGCCATTTGGAAAGAGTAGCAATTCTAGGAGGAAGGTTGCAACATGTGCATTGGAGCAGTTGTGTGTATTGCAGCACTTGCTCAGGAACCAGAAGCATGAGCGCTGGCTTGCTTGTGAACAGAGAAGTCATTGGCATTCTGGGTTCTGATACAAGTTCTTCTGAAAAGCATTATCCTTGCACACACTGCTTTCACAGGCAAAAATCCATCCTCTGCTCCTGTGCCTGCTCTCACTGCAACACACCTTTGGAATTGATCCACTGGCCAGTGCAGTGGCATGAAGAAGGAATTCAGCTCTGTGGCCCTTTTTACTTGGGAGAGGGACAAGTAGGGAGAGAGACCCTATGTCAGGCAGGGGAAGCTCTCACTAGGGACAGTCTGGCTGAGGGAGGAGTGAGGTGCTATGTCAGGAGGGAAAGAGGTGTTCCTATCTCATTCAAATGGTAAGTAGCAGCATTATTAGAGCATTGTAGACATTAATTTTCTTCCATAAAGGTGAATATTTTGCTATGCATTTTTAGTTTACTCTTGTATATTAGATTTTATCTCAACAACAAAACCCTGTCTTCCCATCAACCAGATCCTGACCAGTCCCAATAACCTATCAGGACTCTTAAGAAGCTTCTGATATTCATGAACATTCTGGTGTTTATAAGATAATGGTAGTTTTTTATTGCTAGGTAGCATAAGATGGGTAACTTTAAACTGTTTGGTTTGGGATGAAATTTCTCCATTCTGAACCATTTATAAAAAATAAAAGGCAAACCAACAACTTGATGTTAGCTGCAGCTTATGGATCATTTAAAAATGCTAGTCCTCTTTTTTTTTCTTTTTAAATTTATATGAATCAACCTTTAAATAAATAATATATCCAACTGAGCCCTAAATAATCCAGACCCTTGGAAATGTCCTCTGAAAGAGAAGGATTTTTCTACATCTGAGAAATGCTTTCAGAAATGTCGAGAACGGCAATGAAATCTGTGGAAAAGGCAAATAAATGAAAATTTGTTGGAAGACATAAATGTGGGTTCACAGGTGCTTTTCAGGACTGGGAATGTTTGGGGTGTTGGAACAGGGCACAGCTCCCTGTCGCTGAGATGAACTGATGTCCCCTCAGCAGAGGCTGAAACCCATTAGCGCCTCACATCTGTTAGGAGGCCTGTGCAAGGAGAGCTGTCACTGTTAATGCACTCTTTAGTCAATAAGAGTTATCATATGCATGGCATCCTTCATTGTTTTACACAGGGATTTAGGAACCGATATGGCTTAACCTGAGAAACATTGTGGGACAGAAAAGGTGAAGTCAGATGTGTTCTGTGGCTAATCAAAAGGCTCTGAAACTCCTCTAGAGATAAAGCAGATTTGTGTCTGGAAGAGTGTATTAACGTTTTTATTAAAATATGATTTCACTGTCATTGTGTTCAGAGAGATGTCCACTTGCACAGGCAGATGTGCAACTAAAACATCTGAAAATGCAGCAATAAAATATCTAGGTACTGCATCAACAGGCAACTCACTTCACACAGGCCATCCAGGAGACATTAGATACTAATGAACTTGAGCCTTTGCTGAAGTGATGTAGTAGAGTAGGTCATTGAGTCGAATGAGTAGAATTTACCCAAAAGCATTGATAATACGCAGAGAACATAAGCATTGCTAAACATATCAGTTGAAGTTACACATGGAAAAATATAAATAATTTGCCTCCTGAAATATAAAACTCTCACCACCCCACACACATGCCTTTAAATTGCAGTGCTGGACGGAGATGGAGCTAGCCATGCTCTAGCATTGACCTAATACAGTCAGCACCTAAACTAAAACTAAAAGCTTAACACTAACCCAGTGCCTTTGCTGCACTTAGCCCAGAGTGACATCATTGTGGTAAATTACTCATACAGGCAGAGCTGAGATGCTGGGTGTAATGGAAACATCTTAAAAGGACAAATTTAGGAAGTCTGTCATGCAGCCATGATGCTGACAATGTCAGAGTCAGTAAGTGCCATGGAGACCGCGTGCCATGGAAATCAAGGACAATCAGCCAGAAGTGACTGATTTGTGTCCAAGTTGTAGTATCCCCTGCTGCATAACACAGGCACAGGAATAAGTTACGGGGAAGCCAGTGATATCAATTACATTTTTGTTGAATACATATACATTTAGAAACCCTCTCAAGCTCCACTACCCTGTGCTCTATGGGTTCCTCCTACTGAAACCTTCTTACCCACATTTTCAACCTTTTGTTGATGTTCTTTCCAAATTTTACTGGGAAAAAAAAAGTGGCATCTCTGTTCATACAGCTTGAGTCTCTCCCCCTTTCTGAAAACCAGCAGAAAAGAAGGAGCAGAGTATTGGAAAAGCCTCAGTCTTGTTTTGATGGCAGTAAGAATTTTGTAAGAATAGCGGTTCCAAGCATAGAAAGGACTACCTAAAAAACTGTTTTTTTAAAAAAAAACATTTGCAAATGTTATGTAAGCTGAACTGATCTGTAATACTTAAGCTTTTCATTACTTTTCATGACAGAGAAAAGAAGATACTGTAAATATGTAGAATAAGGCACTAGTACATTAACATAAATAACTAATAAATTGTAAAGCTTTGTAGAAAACAGAAAACTTCTAATGGAATAATGCACACTTGTTGATTCTTGGAGCAAACACTGGCCATACATCATGCACCAAAGCAAGTGCTAAGAGAATCAGCATGTAATAGCATTATTTAAACTTCTTTTGTGGGAGAGATTAAATAGTCATCAAAGCAGCCCATACTGGGTTTCCAGTTCCAATTTCTATTTTCTATTTTTTGTTTGCATATAAGAGACTATCACAGAATTTGGGGTTCTCATTAGTATTTACATCCTTAGAGCAACACCTTCATGGCAGTTGACCACCAGATTATTGATAATGAAAACTGTCCTCCCAAAGGGACCAGCCCAGAGGTGAGAAGCATAAGATTCGGTAATTCCCTTGTGTCATCCACCCTCACTCAAGCTTGCCAGACAACATCAGGAATGTATAATCATGTGATCTGTCACTTCATTTCTTTGCTGCTTTGACCAACAAGAATTACAATGGGTAGAAGGTGGTGTTGACCCCTGGCCCACAAGAACTGAACTTAAGTCATCAACTATTCCATGTATAGCACTAAATACAGTGACAAAATAAGTGTTAATTACTGTTGGTCACCTAGTCTGGCATGGATTTGAATGATAGAGTAAAGAACGTAGACAAAGGCATGTGATGATCAAAACTCCTGCAGAAGTGGCAAATTTTCAAAAATGTGGATTTGTATGTGTGTGAAGAACTTGATTCAAAAATTTTCCTCTGCATGTTTCTGCACCCTGTGAGGTTACTCACATTCTTAAAACTAACCTGAAATGGAAGCCAAAAGGTACCATCCACACAAGCCTTCCTCCATTCAGCCTTAGAGACACTGGGAACAAAAGGTACTCCACTCTTCTGAGGAGGAAACCTATTAAATTACAACATTCAGCCAGGGCATGTGGAAAGCCCTGGCTTTGGTGCCTTTGGTGAATCCTGTCCCGTTAAGGAATGGAAATACTTTAGGGCCAAGTTAAAGGGATGAATTGCAGATTGAAAGTCCTTCAGTTGTTGATGCTCTTTATGCCAGATAAAACAAATAATAGAGCTCCATAGAATAGAAATCTCCATAGTCAGCCATATATTGAATTTGTTTATGGTTCACTTGGCACAACATTTTTTCTCCTTTGGCACTAAATGGACTTTTAAACTGAAAGTTGATTTTTATATTAAAAAAGCTCTGGCTGTAAAAAATGGACAAATTAACAGCACTGAGCACTTTCACACAGGAGAAAGTGATTCATTAACTGCTCTTTCACCATTGTAGAAGAGCCCATTTTTGGCTGGTCCTCAGAGAGTCCAAGGATGCTTATAATACAAGCAACATTTAGAAAAACTTCATTGCACAGAGAAAATTCCAGGCTTCAATTTTCTTCTTGAGAGATTTCAGTAGTTGCTTTATTCTCTGTGTGTGTGTGTGTGTTTATACACAAAATTAGTTCTAGCAAAGGGAAAGTGCATTTATGCAAAAAGCAATTCATCAACCACTTCTGTGCTCAGAATTCACTGAGGTAATTTAGATACTTTAATGGCAAGGTAGTTTAGGTAAGGTATGCAATAAATATATCCCCCAACCCCTCCAAACAGTTAGGGTAATGGAAAATGTGCGCTCTAAATGAATCTTTTCAGTAAAGTAATTCTTGTTTTAATTATTTATCAGTTAGAAAATATGAAATATAATGACATAGCAAACTTCTCTGGAACCTCTTTTCATGTTGAGGGAGCACTCTTACATTAGCTGGAGTTTTATCCCGGCTGTAACTAAAAGGCTAACATAATGCAGTGTGTGGCACTAATCTGTTTCTCATAATATTAAATGTGCAGCAAGCACCTACCACGATGAGGAGACCCTTTGGATCTATTTGCAATATTTTCACCATGGCCTTGACCTTAGTGATGTCAGGCATATATTACATCTCCACTTAATTTACTATTGACATCATGGATTAAATTTGTTGTTTCAGCTAATGCAACAGAGCAAGCAAGGTAGATTGTGAAACAAAGCCAGCTGCTGAAATACGAGGGTTGTCAAGTATAAATTTACAAAAGATATTCAGACTGAGCACAGAAGACAAAAATAAATGGACAGAGAAGCTGTTTTTGACAGACTGCAAAGGGCTAGAGACTTAAACTTGAGCATTGTAAATCCAAATGTCACAAAACACTGCTACAGAATGTGAGACATGTCTATTTCTCAGGAATATAAATGGTGATATGAAACCAAACTTTCAAGATGCTGTGCATTTCTGAAAAGTCTATCACTATCTCCTGATAAGAAACTTAGTGATCTTTTCCTCTTAGCTTTAAAAGAAGGAAATTAATCATTTGAATTCAGCAACCAACATAACAAATGCATTTGTGGCAGGTAGATAGCAAAGAAGCAAGCTTTGTATAGTTTTCCAGATTTCTAGAAAAATATATTAAAGTGACTGATATGTTCTCTCGGTGAAATTTAGCCAATCACATCTAATTAATTCTTATTTGGCATTCATATGGATAGATGGTAGTTTTCAGCTGTTATGTGTCTGTGGAAGAAGAGCGCTATATAAAAATAAAATACCTTTTAATTTCATATATGTTATGTCACATAACTCAGGATGGGTTCTCTTGCCAAGAATTTACTGTGGTTTCTAGAGTGACATACTACCTGACCACCTGCAGAAAGGACTCAATAAAGTGAAACATCCGTGGAGCGAGGTGACAGCAGTGCTCGTGCAGTTCCAGCTGAGGCTGAGGAGCAACCTGCAACGGCTGCAGCTTCCACAATCTCAAATCATGAAGCCACTGAGGCTGAAAAAAGAGGCACTGCATATTGGCCAAAGTCTCCACCTTGGACACTCTCAGCTCCATGTTTGACTCAGCAACAAGCATGCTCTCTCTTATTTCTTTACAGCTTGAGGGAATAAATCTAACCTGAGGAAATTACACTCTGAATCCATGACCTAAATAAGCTGTCAGCAAAGATTTAAGAGGAACGCATCATAGTCACAGGACCATCAATGAAGCAACTGTGGGTTCCTCCAAAATATAAACAGAAGGCACTATCTGGGGATAAATGCAGAGATGGGAATGATACTTTTCTGCGTGACATTTGGAATACCTCCAAAACAGCTGCATTTTGTGGAACCCTTTCCTCCAGTTTTTTCACTACTCAAAAGTCCTAATTTTAAATGAAATTTGGGAAGTAAACCAAGGCTTTGACACATGACTAAAAGCAGTGTTAAGATGAATGGTCTATAGCCTTCTCCTATTGTGTCAAAGATGCTGTGGAAGTTGATCAATGTAGGGCAGACACAGAGAGATTCCACGCTCCACTCACTGCAAACACCTCTTTGGAGCAGCTCAGATACACTGTGCTGCAAGAGGTAAGAGCAACAGCATGCCACAAGAGCTTAGCATTAATTTTGATTCATTTTGCAGGTCAAGCATGAAATGCCATTTGTAGTGCTCTCTGGTGCTAAACAATTTACACCAGTTTAGAATTTTCCAATCTTAGCATCAATTATTTGTGACAATTTCAGATAGCTATCTAATTTCGGCAATGCACTATTCCTACCTAGGGCTTCATTCCCTATATATTGATTTCCTCTAAGCTCTGCTTTTTTGGGAAAATCTTTTACGCTGATACACCTGGCTAGCAGATGTGGCTTGGCTATTATATGTGATGCAATTAATCTGGAAGGCTGGCGTCACAGGACTTTCCATGATGCTGTGGCAGCATTATTGTGATTCATTAGTGCCACTTCCTCAGCGAGTTGTAATTGGCAGTGCTATATTGTTTCTGTGAAAAATCAGTCACTGTGGCAGTAGGAAAAAGAATGGCATATTTTCTTTTCTGAGGAAAACAAAGGTTATCCTTGTTTACACATCTAGTGTAAATGTAAAATGAACAAGGCTCATCCTTAATTTACCTCTTCCACCTCACTGCAAAGCCTAGGTGTTAGAGGACAGCGTTGAGATGCATTCACCAGACAAAAAGTGTTTCCTATTATTAATGGCTGGAGGAGCCCTCTGTGTAATCAAAGGGCACAGCTGCAGTGATATACGGCCAGTGACAAACGGAGAGATCTTTCCTTCTCACTGCTACAAGCTCACCAGCTTGCAGCCAGCAGCTTCCAGCACTGTATATCTGCAAGATAAATAGCACGAGATATGAATATACGCAGTGCTTACAGTCTTGAAAAGTATTGTTATATCCCCCACATACAATCATTCTAAATATGACTCGAGTGCATTTTTCACAATTTCAGAGCTATTCTTGCTGTTTGTAAATAGATACAGTGTCTGAGCAGAGATTTAAAACCCTCTGACGGTGCTGCTTTCGGAGGTCTGGTTTGGAAGCGGGTGTTGTACAGCTGATGGTGTCAGCAAAGCTGCTTTCATGAGACTCACAGCTCTCTTTTGCAGTGACAAGCAGCACTGAACTGAAAGGAATCAGATAAAGAATATACAAGAAATCAGTTTTATTTTCCTTGTGCACCTATGCCAAAGCAATCTAAGGGAAGAACTCATTCTCTTTAATAAAAATAGGGAGGAATTGTCAGTGAAATGTGAAGCAAAGAAAGATGCTTAGTAAATAAAAAATGATGTGCCCTTTTGCCTGGTTTGACTTTGCTGCTGTATAAGTAGATCCAGATTTCCACAAACATGAAACTAAAGCCATCAGTGTGCAAGGCCATCCCTTTCACGGACTCAGTGTCAGGAAGGTGTCCCCACGCACACAGACCCACGTGCAGGCACACAGACACACGCACACACGGAGGAAGTAGCTGCTGCTCCGTGACCTTTCCATGAACTTTCTAGGAGATGCAAAGATCAGTCAAGAAGCCAAAGGTCAGCATTCATGCTGGTCACAAGCAAAAATCAGATGTAACCAGTCACTGGAAGAGTGTTTCTGGTCCTTGAGCTATCTAAGCGAAATACTAATAAATGCATTTTGTATAGTGAAAAATTGACTCAGTCAGTGTTTAATGTCTCAACACGGCTCAGTCTTGCTGCACTCATTTGACAACTTGTTAGAAGCTATGTTCACTTTTCCCCTGTAATATATCTATGCAGGAGAAAGACGCAGTCAAATAATATGAAGGAAGTGGCACAATGTGAGAAGAATCTGGAAATTCAGAGTGAACAGTGCTACTGCTGGTGTTTGTGAGACACAAAAGTATGAGCTGAAGAAAGGAAATTACATGTTGATTGCCTATGAAGAAAAACATTGAGTTAAATGCAAGGCAACAGTAAAGGAAGTCTGCAATTTCAGTTGTAATTGACTTGTCCAGCCTCTCCCACAGTACTTGGTATCAGATTATACCACAGTGGTATCTTTGTTTAAATCAGTTTAAAGGGAAAAAAAAAATCAGAATGAAATATACAAGCAATATAATCCTACTTTCAGCAGGTCAGAAGCGAAAACAAATGCGGTGATTTTGCTTCTGCTGTAGCCTGAGGTGGGCATTTGCCCAAGTGACAGCATACGAGATACATTTTAGCACAAAACTCCCTTTGACTTCAACAGGACCCTGATCGAACCCAGACAGAGCAAGTGCTGTATCCTAGAAGAAGCACAAACCTCTACCATATGAGTGTCTTTACTACAGCAGGCTGGGAGGATCTTATTCTAAGAAATGCATTATTAGGAACCTTATTTTATTCCCCCTTGCCTTTGCTTTTCTCAATGGCACAGTCTAATAAACTGATGCAAATAGTTAAGTTCCACTTAGAAAAAATCATGAGTGAAGCTCAAGAAGAATTAGAGATGTGAAATTTTGGTTATGGATTGGAAAAGATGCCTTTAGTTTTTAACAGCACACTTTAATAATGGCAAGTGGCTCATCAATACACTTTTATCTAACATATTATGAAATTTCTCAATATATTCTTCAACTCAGAAAGTTTTCCAAGTAAAACAAAGTAAAAGGAAAAAACACAAAATATTTTGTCAATGTTGGCTTATTGGTGATTTCAATTATTTCTCACGCTTATTCTTTTTTAGAGTCATCTGGATTATTTTGATCACTTCCCCACATCTTTTAACTCCTAAAACAAATGGCCTTTAATCAATAATTACTCTCTCTGGGGCTAGTTTTACTGGGATTTTTTTGTAAAAACAAAACAAAATAAGATAAAAAAGGCTTGGGTTTGTTCTCCAGTGTTTGCAGTGGAATACAAGTGAAAATGTCTCTGCACGACCCAAACACTGCAGCACATCCTGCCCTCTGAGGACTGAAGTGCTTTTCAGAAGAGGGTCAGGAGCCATGAGGAGCACTGAGGGTGCTTTGTGCCTGCCCGAGCAGTGGGAAGGCAGCTCCTCGTGGCTGGGAGCTGGTATGTGCAGACTCCCACCTGGACCAGAGCTGGGCTGAAGCTTCCAGCTTCTCCATGAGGGAGGCTGGGGAGTATGGACTGGATGATAATTCTAGATGAGGCTTGGGCTGGGATGGTACACCAAAGCATAAATTAGACAAGTTCAGGGCAGGCTGTATTTAATATACATAATACAGGGAGGACTTACAGCCAGGGCTACTCTTCTGTCTCCACTGCAGAGTAGAATAATGGAAAATCCGATCTTTTAATCTTTCTGCAATATTTTAACTCCTTTTAAAGTCCTTCTAATGATAGCATTTACTTCATACTTGCCCCAGCATTTCTGTGTGTGGGAGTGCTCGTAGATCCTGAAGTGGCTGTGGAGCCTCTTCTTGTCCCATCAGCCAGCAGAGAAATATTACCCAGCAGCAAATAAATGGTACTGGCCAACTTTTACTTGGATATGAAGACATCTTGCCAAGGAACACTCTGATCTGCATACACTGACTTTTTTTAAAAGCTGGAAGAGTCTGAGGGGACTATAAAAGAAGCTAAGGTCATGCTAATGTTTTAGAATGGTAAACGTGATGACTAATAGATATTCAGCCTATTAAGATGAAAAGAGCTATCATCCCAGTCTTGGAAGCTTAACATTGGAGACAATCAGTACATAATTAAATGATGGCAGTGGAACATTCATCTTGGCACATTTTCAGGGAAGTTAAGTCTTGTCAGACAAGTGTGGTCTTAGTTTTTTTGATGAAATAGCAAGTTCTGGTGATAAAGTTAAAAACCCCAAGAAAGCTACATGCATTGAATGGACTAAACCAAACAAAGAGATGATATCAAGTAACTGAGGACTGAAAGTCACCATCGTCTGTAGAGGCCCCACAGGTAATGGCCCTTGTTCCACCCCTATTCCACAGATGAGGGTAACAGCAAGGCAGGGACAGGGACACACCACCCATACAACAACAGAGCCAGTCCAGCAATAGTAACCATGATCAGCCAAAATCCACGCATCCCAGACAAATCCATAGAGCCAAGGCTGGTCTGAGGTCAAGGAAGGAAGTCAGGAAGGGAAGGCCGGATGAGGCTTAGCACAGTAGAAGGCTGGCACAGGCACATCTAAAATGTAACTTCAGCAAGGACCAAGACAAAAGCCTGACCCTAAATGCACCTTCCAAGCCAGTGGACAAAAGCCTCTCAACAAGGCTTTCTCCAGCTCTTTCTCTTGCACCTCTTCCTCACAGTTTAGCTGCTTTCATGGCAGCTTGATACAGGGTTCCACAACTGGAATTATGGCACAGCATTGGAGAAGCCCTGGAGTGCAGCAGCCAAAGTCATGGTGGGGCTGAGAAGAGCCTGCAGAGCAACTCAGGGCCTCAGCTGGGCTTTGGGAATAATGGTAGCTAAACCAAGGAACACAGATTTTCAGTACAAGGGGAGGATGTGAAAGCAAGAAGATACACAGCCTTAACTGGATTTCAGAAAGGGCTATCATACCTGCCAATAGCATTAGTGAAAATGCTCATGGGAGTACTGGATTGGTTCTTGAAGTACATTATGAAACTAAGAAAAGGTTTAAAAAACCCCCAACATTCAGAGGAAAAAATAATCAGGAAAACATGCTTTAATCTGTTATGGTTATCCAAGGAGGAGTTAAAAAGTGACGTAGTCAAAGTCTGCAGGTATCTACATAAGGAAGAGATTTCTGATAACAAATATCTATTTAGTCTAACAGAAAAAAGCACAATAAGATCCAATGGTTGGAAGCTGCTGTACCTTCTCTAGCATGGGCCATTAATCATTGAAACAACCTACCACAGGATGTGGTAGATCATTTGAAGTCTTTAAATCAGGACTGCATCTTTACAAAAGAAATCCCTTCTCTCAAACAGAAAATATGCATCTGATGAAGAAACTGAATTGCGCAAGGCTTGATGCAAAAGTCCTTAAAATCTGTTAAATTAAAGAAAAACAGCTTGGTGGAAAAATAGTGAAGACAAATAAGCGGGAAGTTATAGGGCAACATAACAAATTCCTGTGCCTTTCTCACTAAAATTCACACAGCTATTTACAAGAATAAACTTAAGGAAAGGAAGAAGAGAGGGGAAAGGAGAAAGGTATTCTTTCTAAAATATATGTGCTCTGTCCTTTAAATACAGTGTGAAAAAGACAAACTTTTCCTTTGGAATTCATCTGGTGGAGTTCTGACTGCACATGGTGCTGGGGTCACCAGTTGTTATTTATGAAGCGTGGATTCTTGGGCATGTTTAAAAAAATACTAGTTGGCCTTCTTTCAGTTAAATCCCATTCTTTTGAGGTGAATTTAATCATGACTGAAAGAAATCTGTAAAACAGAAGCACTTCAAGTTTCCTACTGAGAAAAAAGACACCAGCCTGTGAGGTAGAATACAGCTCTTATATCAAAAAGAGCAAATGCATAGGGTGCAATTTGATGGCTATACGTTGGAGTTCAGGCCGCCTAAGTTTATGGTCAGAGCTGCCATGGGGAGGGACAGTACATGAGGATATTTGCTACTTGTTACAGTTAATAGCACTAAACATTTATATAATTCTGGTGCTCTGCTTTGACAGGAACTTCTTGTGCTGGGAGCTGCACAAACAAAAGAAAAAAGGACAGGGAGCAGACAATCCATGCACTGGAAGAGCCCTGCAGCCCAAAGCCTCTAGCAGCCTGCACAGAAAACTTGAGCTGGTCTTTCAAAGTTGCAGCCATGACAGAAAAAGGACTCTCTTCCCTATCTGCTTTGAGCCTGCATGAAAAATCTTTCTCTGAGATTTTATTTATGGTTTTAGCCTCTGATATGCAAGCAGCTGCTGGGTTAAAGTGTATGTTCCAAGTTCACTGGGCTTTTCATAATCGGAGAGTAACAGTAGAGAGCTGGATACAGAGATTATGCTGGCTTTGGTCCACCTGTCCTTTGGGATCCAGTAGTTATGTCCCTAACCCTTCTGTGACCTAAGCATATGTAACACATGTAGCATGGCTCAAGACAGGGCATGAGGAAATGAAAATGCATAGGGATGTACCTGCTAATTTGTTCTCTGCATCCAATGCACGTGGCACACAGCTGCACACACGTGTGCCACATGTACACCATCCCTCCCACTGGAATATGGCAGATCTCTAATTAAAATTGGGACCTCTGTGGGCTAAATGGTTCATGCCTGTACTATCCCTGGAAAATCTGCTACAGTATAAATAAGAATTGGTTGGAACAATTCAGTAGAGTTCCGACTGTCAAGTCCTTAAATTCATTAGTCATTTCACGTACTTTGCCATTTGCATTGTTGGATCACTTCTTCTCTTTCCATAAACTTATAAAACCAGACAATTAGTTAAGAAAATTTCTATGGCTTTTCTCCCAACACAAGCAATTTTTATTCTCCCTTTTTCTAAAGCCTGCTGTTGGACTGAGCATCATTTTTACCCTCCGGAGTCTATGTTTCAGTGATGGTAGCCAGATGAGGCTGTTTCAGGATGATGCAAAGTACCATCTCCACAGAGGTTGAACATCTCTGAATTACCCCACAAGTGCTGCTGGCTAGAGGAGCCAGGGAGAAGGCAAGATGCTCAGCTGCTGTTCAGCATGTCACAGCACCAATCTGTCAGTCAGCATAGCCCAGATCCCACATGGAAACCTCCACGGGCTTTGAACCATGCCTTAAGCATTATAGTACTTTGGGACTCTGTGTGTATGTGTGTGGTTTCTGGTGTATGTTTTAATTTTGTTTTGTTCTGGAAATACCAAGTATGTCCTTTGAGACCATTAGAAATGAAGTTTATATAGACATGGTAAAAGACCACTGTAGGCAAGGATAATAAAATATGAAATTATTACGAAAGACATAAAAACTGGTTTAAAATTGGAAGTGCTGAGTTTTTCAAGTTCACCAAGAATGATTACTTTTCTCTTTCATTTTTTGAGCACCTCTGAGTATGCAGAGTCCTAATTTGAGAACTGGAACAAACTGGGTTTGTTTATGAACAAGCAATATAAACTCCTTGATCAGACTCATCAGTATGTGGGCCAAATCACAAATTACCATCTCACTGTTGGCTTTAAGAGAACCATGACACTTACTCCATGTGAAGATGTGCCCCTTATTTTTGAATCAGGAAAGCTAAGAGTTGCTTCTGGCAAGGACAACTCTAAAAGCAATAATTCCTAATGCAATCTGTCCTTGAAATAAAGCTCCCTCTCATCTGCATTCCCTGTGTCATCTGATATGTGCTTCAAATATAAAATTTTCATTGTTTTTATATGACATTGTTGGGATGGGAAAAAATATTAGCAACATGATTCCCAACAGAATCTGCATGAAGTTGTCACACGTTTGACTTTCTGCTAGACATAAATCCATTATCTTGCAAACTATGTTGCTCACATGACATTCCTACTAAGCAGCTGCAGTTGATAAGAGCTACTCTGCATAATTTGCTTTGAAGTATCTTTGAGATGGGATTAACCAGATGATGTACACTTTTTTTCCTCTCCCTCTTACCCTCTGTCTCTCTTGATGGTGGTGATGGTGTTGCCATCATCATTATGGTCCTGTTCTTACAGAAAGGTTTGTGGACTACAGATACCTATGTAATATCTATACACCTTGTCAGCAGATGTATCTGTATCTTATCCTGGTTGTGTTTAAACCTAAATGTTTGGACCACTAGAAATAACACAGAGAAATCTGGAATTGCTAAAAATCAGACAGTAAAAAGCCTCTGTAGTTAGCCAGTACAACAATGCTTGACAATACATCTGATTACCAAAAAATTTACCAATAAATGACTGTTCTGTCTTTCTATCACCTTGCTTTCAAGTCCAAGTATGCGTTGTTTTCACACGTGATTTAATTGTCAGGAACCCTTTTGCATTGCTCAAAAAAGAGAGCATAGTTTATATTTGTATTGAGTGACATCTCTGTCTCTGAGACACTGAATTGTTTTGTATCTTCTTCCAAGAGATAGTTTTGTTTTGTAGAGAATCACACTATTTCCCACTTATTTTCTGCATCACTTGTCATACACAATTTAAAGGAAGTAACTATGAAAATGCAAATGAATATCCTTGTCTGAGTAGCGCTAATATGATAGCATGCTATACATCTGAATGGCTCAGAAAATTAATGGACCCATTCTGAACTGTGGAAACATGAGCCATGGTGAGAAAGTTAGAATTCAGATTTACTGCTTTCTCCTTTCTCATCTTCAAACCTTGAATAAAAGAAAAAAAAACATTTAAAGGATGCAAGTTTAAGTACCTTAATCTCGTCAGTTTGAGCTTAACTTTTTGTTCTTCTATGTTCAAATGAAGCACCTCATCAAAATTAGATTAAGATGATAAATAAAATCAAGGTCAACCTTTTATTATCCTTTGCTTTTTACCTTCCCTCTGTTTAAACGCATTGGCTCTGTAATCTGACTGCAGCCGCTGGGTGTTTAGAGACAATACTGCAGACTTTTAGGTTTTATGGATTCTACAGGAACAATATAACATGATACTGTCAATCATAAACAGATACTAAGTTGTTTTGCTTTGGAAAGAATTGCAGCCATATAACCCTTGGTGGGCTCTTTTATATGAACTTTTATTTTTCTCTGTACAATGGCTAACATGGGAACTCTCCCCCATCCAATAGAGCAGCTTGTATTTGCTCAGGAAATGGTTAAGTTACAGCAGGTCACCCCTGTTACTTCATGGAAATGCTTTGATTTTTCTTCCATACTAAAACAGTTAGAGTCATTTGTTTTACTAACAACTCCCCTCAGAGCAGAACCTCAATACTATCTTAAAGCAAAATTAACTTCACACATGACTTTGTCAAGAAGCTTATTTTCATTTCAGGAGAATTCAAATTTTGTGAAATCTGGGCACAATGTAGTTAGGAGGACAGATTTTGGAAATGTTATTTCCTTTCTTTTTTGCTGCCCATAGTGCCCCCGGATTTTTTTAGGCAATATAAATGCAACACTTTCCTCAGTGTACAAAAATGCCTGTACTTGACCAGGCTACCCAGCTTGGCCATTGCCAAAAGGGATTTGGGCAAAATACAAGTCATGTCTCCAACCTGCATGCTGACTTATTCAAAGCCTAACATCAAGGATGTGTCCACAACATCCACACTTGAAAGCTTCTGATAATCTGTATAATATTTGGTATATCTAAGAATAGACAAAAATTCTGGACTGGCTCATCGCTTTCAAAATGGGAAAAATGTAGCTGCAGCCCCCCAAATTGATTGACAAGGCAGCTTAAAGATACAAACAGGAGTAGATGGACAGCAGGTATGGGGTTTGTAGGTATCTTACTCCACCCTTCACTGAGGAGTTGTATGAACATGAAGGTTTTTACTGTAAGAAGAAAAAACAACAAACCAAACCAAACAAACACAAAATTATTGTGGTTTAATGGTGATAAGTCTAGTTTGTCTAGCACACCCAGATAAATTGAGAACACTTTCTGGACTTGAAATAGAGAAAAATGAAAGATTTCTCTTTGTTAGAATTTCAAAGCACTTCGCATTCGCCACAAACCGCCTGCAAACAGTAAAGCTCAGAATACCAGCCTGTATCAAGTCATTAACCTTTTAGGACTCAATCAAAGCAGTGTTGTGTGACATTAATGAATGCTTTAATGTGGTATATAAAAGCTAACAAACATGGGAACTGGCAATGATTCATCAAATTTAATATTCCATCAAACATTTAATTTTGAAGATTGACACTTTTTAAAAATAATGTAATAGAATACAAGTTCAGAGGAGTGTCTTTAATGAAAGTCATTCTAGTCTTTTTAGGACTTTTCCAAGTTGTATTTAGATACCAACAAAAGTAAGAAAAGTGCATAAAAAGCCCTGAAACAGTTATGCCACCTTCTAAATAACATTTGAACATATTTTATGGAATCTCTTGTGAAGAGTGAAGGAAGTTGTCCTTATAAATACACTTGCAGTTTAGGTCACACATTGTCTGCAGTCATTGCTAGGAGGCAAAAGCCCTGTTGTAAAACAGCTGGGCTTCTTGGCTTGGAGCAAAGGCAAATTCCACAGCCAGAAACCTAATTAGACACTTTTGGAATTCACGGCACCCTTTCACGCTATGACCTTTTCCTTTCTGTCTTCTCCTCACTTCTCTACAGCTCACCCCCATATGTCCTCCTTCTCCCTGCCCCCATGAACATTTGATCCTCTCCTTACTAAATATGTTGCTTTTTATTGCTTAAATACTGTCTACCGGCCAAATTCAATCCTGCTGGTAATAAGGCCAACTTGGAAGCCAACAAGTTTATGTCATGGACAAATTTGTGCCTGTGATCCATTTAATTTGTAAGAGACTCTGAACTTATCCAGTCTCCTAAAAATTTTTTATAAAAAAAAAAAATGGGCTGCAGAGAAGTGATGTCAAAGAAACAGCTTTATCTGTCTTGGAAAACTTCAGGAGTCCCCAAAGAAATCCCATCTTGCCCTGGAAAGAAAAGCAAACTAGTCTGACTTTTCTAAAACTCACCGACGCATGGTCTAACCATGCCCCATTGCCAGGGTACCCACCTGAATGCAGAAAGCCCAGGTTCAAATTCCTGGAGGGACTTGAACCTGGCTCTTCCACATGTGACAGGGAGATACACCAGCTCCTGGCCTCACACTGGCTTCTTTTTGGACTAGAGTAGCAATTGTGTTCTGAACCTGGCTTTTTTCACTGAAAGATTTTGCATATTCACAAAGCATTTTTCATAATCACAGACAGGTATTTTTCAATGAACAGTGTCTCACCACAAACTTGACAACTTCCTATATCCTCAGACAAACACATTCAAAACTTTTTTAAAAGGATTATATGCTTTAATTTAAATGTTATTTGTGTCAGGGGGAAATAATACCTAAAAGCATAGATACAAGAATCCAGGCATCTTATAAAATAAATGTGCAACTGATAGAAATGAAAGGCTATTATATGCCACTGAAGATATATAAAGCACAGTGAGGCTATTATATAGCATTTTCTTAAATTGTTTTTATAAGAGCAGTTGCAATCTTATTCAAACTCATTTCCAGCCAAAGAGAATGTTCCTTAACACAGATTTTTCACTTAAGTAAAAATTGCAGGATTCATCCATTAAAAAGTAAAAAAAAGAATGATAAATAGGATATTTTAACTGAATTGGGTAACAGCGAACTGCTGTGCCACTCCTGAGAAATGTCTATAATTCACTTATGCCTTCTGGTATTTGTATAGCATGTTGACTCATGAATCACAGAGTAGCTATCATAAAAAAAAAACAATGTCTCCTTGACAAAAAATACATTTAACTCAGCTGAGATTTGCAGTTAAGATTCATGCCTACATTTTCGAAATCACAAATGCTATTACGTTACACTCGGGGAACTGTTTTTGTAAACCTGTGCATTTTGGTAGAACATTTCCTCTTGTGAGTCCCAGAAAGCACTAACGAATTGCTTCTCACCATGTTCCTGGAAGGATTATTCTCATTTTAGCAGCGGAAAACCTGAGGCAGAGGAGCTCACTGGGGTGACCAGGGGAGAAGTGAAGCTCAGGGCAGAGGGTAGAAGTAAATGCTGCTTTGGCCAAGTGGTGCTAGTTTTCCAATTGCCAACTCCAGCAACAGGGACCTTGCTCCCATGTCGACCCCACCAGCAGCACATTTCCTCTAGCTGCTCTTTTGCAGATCAAAGGGATTTTTTAGACTTTTTGTTTGTTATGGAAATGCACCTTTCTCCCCTAGCCAAAGGCATTCCGATAGGTTGTTGGTTTGTAAGGAAAGGAACAGGAGGGGTTAGGCAGATTTTCATGAAATGTGTAGAGCAGTTGGGATAAGGGAAGGTAACAGGTGCTCACCATGGGATGTCACTATGCGTTTGTCATAGCTAAAAATGGTGAGAAACAGTACTTGTCACAGTCATTGGCAATGGGAAAGGGAAGAAATTTCAACAGACTGTGCAGGGGAAATGGCTAGAGTTGGGTTTTCCTCCAAGGAAAAAGACAGCTCATCTCTCAAGGCTTCTGAGGCAGAGAGTAAATACCACTTGGTATTTACAGGTTGCTAGAGGTGCCAGATGGGAGGAGATCCTGCAGAATAAAGTCCAAATATCAACAAAGAAAGAAACAAAAACCACAGGGCTCTTTGTGAATTCAAACCAACAGAATATTGCCACTGCCATTGCAATTAGCAAGGCGCAGGCCTGGGCTTCTCCATGTCACAACCAGCAGCCGGGCACCCTGGGCTGACTTCCAGCTCACCCCAGCCCCATGTCTCCAGCTGAAGGGGTACAGAATCTCCCTCAGCCTGGGCCCTAAAAATATCAAATTTCATCTTCCACAACAAGCATGTATCCATTACATGTTATTGCTCTTTGCATGAGATTAAATATTTCAATCACTGAAAAATACCATTCATTACCATTTGCACGTATCATTTTAATCATAAACTAAGTGTGCATGATTGCTAACTGGTCAGCATCACCAAGGGCCCCTGAAAAAACTAATTAGTATGTTACTATACATCTGCATACCTGGGAGATAAATGTTTTTTGCGTCCCCTTCCTAACAACAGAATGGAGATGGTTCAGTAAAACATCCTACCTCTTAATATGCAGGGTTTGTTGTAGGAGCAGCTCAATTCATATTTCCACCAGTTTGATGGTAAGTGAACAGCAGTAGCAATATTAATCTGCAGTAACCTGTCAGTGAACTCTACAGCTAATATGATGTAGTTATGATTTTACCATCAATCAGAAGTGAACAGGCCCTGGACAATCCTTACAGCGCTGCCTCAAAAAATCTAATTGTGCAAAAGCTTCATCGTTTTCCAACATTTCTTTTTTATCTGTCACAGACTTTTGGCCTACTGCACAACCTTTTATTATTAGTCTTATTGCATTAGCTTGTTGGACAAAAAAGAAAAGGCTAAATCTAAGAGTTCCCCTGCATTCCATCATTTGTTACCATGTGGGATCCTATTTGACAGTTCCATATTATTTTAGATTTAGATAAATATTATTAGGACATATGGTATTGCATGAACTTTTGAACCACTGATTGCTAATGTATAAAAAAAGGCTAGTAATATTTTTACCTCTGCATTTGCATGTTCAAATGTATAAGAAAGAGATAACAAAAATCTAACTGGATTAGATAAAATGTAAACCCACATTATTTTTCTTTTAATTAATTGTATTCACAGAGCAGAAGAATAGTCAAAAAATTAATTATTAGTAGCAAACATGAACTTCTAAAAGACTTAGAGTTCTACTAGTAATTAAGATAACTTCGTTATTCTTTTCAGGCATTTTTAGTACAATCATTTATTATGTAGTTTTGCAGCTTAAATTAGATGTGTGTGTGTGTAAATATCATAAAAGAAGCACAGACAGGCATTCTCAGCCAGAACCTTTCCTTCAAACACTGGCCATAAGAAATTACAACTTGTGGTGAGATACATTACAACCATACTATTTCTGGTGAGTTTACAATGCAAGAAGTTCTGGTGTTAACTTTTGTGATTTTAAACATATAAACCCATCAAGGAAGATGAACTATTAGCATTATCTGTTTAGTCATTTTAATCTTTTGCATCTTAAATGTAATCAGGCTTTTCAGAACTGAAATTGCTAATCAGCATGTTGGATAAATGTTTCCATTTTAAAATGTGCACATTTAGACATAACAGCTGGCTGTAAAGAATATATTTATATTTGTGATTTAATGTATCACAAACTTTATATTTGATTTCATTTAGCTTTACTAAGAAACTGAGAAAATTTTTGCTAGCACAATCTATTTTGACAGTTTTACAGCAGCAGAAAAGCATGGTGTAATAAATGAGGTGTGCATACAATGCATTATGTAGTCTTTAAAGTAAGCATGTCTTCTTAACAAAGCAAATTTTTTTACACAGTTTCAAGTGATTTCATCCCTTTCTGACATGAGCTCAATTCATGCAAAGCAATAGATATTGTGCATAAACAGAACACAGACAATAAGCACATTTCTATACCACAGCCTCTGTTCATTAATTTAGCAAACTGTATGTGAAATTGAGGGGAAATACTTTTTTTAAAGAATTCTCACTTCAAAGAAATATTTTTGACTATATGAACATCAAATGAATAGTTGAGTTTTAGCCTTCAATCAATCATAATGTAAAGTAATTGTAATCTAATAAAAATAGCCATACAAAATAAGGAAATGGCAGTTGCATCCTGTTAAAAACATGCAGGAATGCAGCTTTGGAACTACTGAGACAACCGAGGTTGCAGAAAGACAAAAACAGGATGTTAAATTCTTACGACAATTGGAAGCAACTGATTTTTTTAAGCACCTACCGCCACCCGCGATAATTTGTTCAGCAGCCTCTAGGGGGTTCTATGTGACTGCAGAACCCTGCAATTTTATGAGCACCTAAAAGCAGGTTATCAGCGATGCAGGCATTTACAGTGATGTTGAAAATGCCCAGCTGCTTTGTCATTGCTGAAAATTTGACTGCTACACTAGTGCTAGTGTTCTCTAAAGTGAAAATAGCAAAAGAAAGTTCTCCAGAACTTCAGCCCACTTCAAACTGTGCACTGTCATTATGGCAATAATAGAAAAATTAGCTATGATTAATATAATTACATTAGACTGCATATATTCATTCCTTAGGCAACTGTATTTAAATGCCAACCACAAATTTATTCACTTCCCTTTATGTTTTTAATGATTATTTAACTTGTTGTATTAGAAGGTTGTCAGCAAGGAACACTAGTTTTCCTTCGTTATTTCATATTCCTGTTTTTGCAAGCGATTAGATCTTTACCAGCACATGCTAATTCTCCTCTGTACTTTAAGAATTGACGAGAGAACATTAGGTAGGATTCTTACTTTAAAAAAAAAACAAAATCACTGGACCCTTAATAACAGAATGAAAAAAATTAAATTTTAGTGTGGTACAATGTGTCATGCCTGGCCGAGCACAAATAGAGCAGAAGAATTATAAGCTCAGTTGGTTATAGAACAATAAAGCCACATCCATTCAAAATAGTTCAAAGATTAATAGCAGTATAATTATGAGAAAACCTCAAGCCATTCTTTAATGAATATTTTAACAAGAGTAACAATGTTTGGGGATTTTAAAATCTATTGCTCTGGATTTTTCAAACATGAGAACACATAGTCAGAAATCCTGATTTTCTCCAGAGAAGGGCAGTGAAGGAAAGGCTGAATATTACCACAGCCTACTAAATTACTCGGGTTTGCTATGACACCTGCAAAGCAGCTGACACATTGCAACAAATCAGTCCTCTTAGTCATGGCTGTCACAAGACAGTAACTCTTACCCTACACTTAGAGGGAAATTGATAGAACAAGCTATATAAGTAATTCCTATAACGAGGATTTTTCTAACCTTTATTATGTGCGTGGCCTCACTGTTGTGTAAAAAAGGAAATAAATGAAGGTTCTAACTGTCACAATTTTAACTGCTAATTATAAAACACTTCTTGCTATTCAGTAATTGGGAGGTCCTGTTTCACTTAAAGTTAATTTTAAAGTCAAACCTACACATTCTATAGAACAGCGATGGATGAGTCCAGGAATCAGTGCCTGACTTTGCTGGCCTCATAGTTCATAGCTAGAGGAATACTTGAGAACATTTACTTTTGAGTACGGTTCTTCTTGTGATGGACTATCAGGCAGGGCTTTCATGCCCTCTTCCCCCTGACACAATTCCCTTCAACCCACCTTTGCTGTCCTACCTCTTTGGAAATCAAGATTTAAATAAGACTTGTCCAAAATTGAATTAAATATCCTGCAGTTTAAACAGAGGGACTTAGGGCAAGTTTTGCCCTGGTCAGAAATCACAGTCACAGGCAGTCTCCACCGCAAGTGTGCTGTGACTGGGTCAGGGGTTTGGTGGTTCCTGTTGCATGGGAAAGCTCTTAGACAATCTCTTGAAAACACGGCCCTGCCTTCCTGTGTATTTATGATATGGAAATTGAAATAAGATTAATAAAACGAAAGCGATGGGCTCTAAAAAGGGTTGCAAAATATACAGTGAAATTTTATACTCCCCAGCTCACCAGAGCATGTTTTACTTCAGACAGAATACCAGTTACCAGTTACGTCACTGTACCTGTACACAGCTTATTTTGCATTATACTGGCACTGAAATACGAGTTTGAGTGATTACCAGTTACCAGCAAGCAGGGAAGTAGAATTTGAAAAATCATCAGCTGAGACTGTGACAACACTGACACATAACAGGTGTGATTTTTTTTTTCTCATTTTAAGCATATTTGTAAAGATGTATGTGTTTCAAGATAGTTAAAACCAAGCTTTTCTATGATTACCAAATGCCCTGTATACATTATACCAGCTACTACCCTTTTCATCTCCCAAAACAGATACTTATCTAGTGAAAGTAGGTGACCTGGACAGCATCTTTTCACCTTATCCTAACCAAGAGATGGTGTAACAAATCCAGGATGTACTGAACATCCCAAAAGGATATATTTTTTTCCAAAATGTCATTCAGGGATGGGTAACATGCAAACAGGATATGTGGGCTATCTCAAAGCCAACCCAGGAGAGAGGCAATGTGAGTAACAAATGTCTGTTATTTTGTGGGCAGTCACAGGAGACCTCACTCAAAATACACTCAGGTTGTCTACTCCAAATAAATTTGTCTCAGAATCTATATAACTATGAACAAGTCAAGAAAGGCTTCAGTGTGTTAGAAAAACATGAGATATCAAAACTGAAGATAAAATGGGTGACAGTGAATCAAACGTGTCCTTATCAATTTCTAAATATTAATTAAAAATATTCTCCTTCTGACCATTCAAGTTTGTATTGAGTTAGCCTGAGTTTCAAAGGAAAATATTACTTCAAACAATTTTTGTTTCCATTAAGAAAATGTTGACACAAGTCCTTTAAAAATTAAAAAAATTTCCCTCTACTTTCTAAATCAAACAATTTTGAAACTGTGACCCTTCCTTCAAATCATTTTGGTTGCAATGACTCATTGGTTTTATGAGAAAACATACCACTGTGACAACATGTGACTTCCTATCCCCTTGTGAAATCCCAGTGAGAGAGGATTCCCATCCTGTCATACATTTGGATCTGTTGCTTAATATTTCTGTGAAGTGGGTAGACAGTTTGAGAGTATTTTAATTCTCCTTTTATACATAAAGGAAAAAGAATTTGAGTTGTGTGTATAATGCAATAAGAGATTAATGTCAAGCTTAAAAGGGAAATTAACAATAAAATTCATAACCAGTGCATGAAAGCTCTTGAAACTAGCTGCTTGGCTGGCTATTTTCTGATACATTGACCTTATGTACACAGTGAGGGCAGTGAACACAAGCCTGTTCTTCATTCCCATCAGAGCTCAGGGGAATGCTTACAACCACAGCACATCATGCAGTCTCTCTGCTTTTATTCTAAGCCAAGAGGCCAATAGTTTCCTCTGTAATTGAGCTGAAAGATATTTAAAAATAATTAATAGGATTTGGTGCAAGTAGTATTATTTGTTGTGTTGTGTGCCTTCTAGTTTTTTATTGCCTGCTTCCAGAGCTTAAAGACTTTTCTTTGGAAAGGTTGAATACCAACTGTTCTGAAAGTAGTCCCAATGCAAGACAGAATATAAATAGCTCTGCAAGCACAACAAGCTGAAGGCTCCAAAGAGATGGAGGTACATCAAGTAATTAAAAAGAACAGAATTATATAAGTAGGGAATAGCCCTTTACAGTTGTACACCACATATATAAAAATGCTATCAGGATCCGAGTTGTTTTTAACTGTCATGCTGATGGGAGTAATGCATAAACAGGAAGGGTAAATGCCCAAGGGGAACAGTCTGCTCCACACGCAGAACCCTCCCTGAGGCAGGCCTACCTTCCCCACTTCCCCTCAAGGAAGGAACAGACTATTGTCACCTCGCTGAAGAGCACGTAAGCCATGTGTCCCCTTCCCACAGCTGCAGATCCACCAGCCCCACCCACCTTGGCTGTTTGGCCCCAAGCTGCTCTTGCCTTCTGCAGTCTCTTTCCAGAGGACCAAGAACTGCCAGAGTGATGGGCACAGGGTGGGCACATAGATAGGGTCCCCACCATAAACTCCTTACATATTTGTTTATTTATTTACTTACTAGTCATGGTTCTACCTACACCACGATGGGTTTATTCTCAGACAGTCTGGTTTCTCCATACTCTCATGGTATCCACAGGTGGTGCAGACCCAACCACATGTACTAGCCCTCTGCAACAGCAGCCAGGCTTGATGTAAAGCAGCAATCTGACTGCACAGTAAAAAACTGTGATACAATTTGCACTTTTTCTTGGGCCTTTCAAACTTGGATTCACTGCTCTATAGGAAGTCCCAATGTGCAACCAGTGCACAAGACCTTCCAAAGTCTCACAAGCCACTGAAGAGGGGGCTAAGCAGTGCCCTACCTGACACAGCAGCACCATCTATCATGTCAGCAACTCCACAGCTCTGGGAACATGATTTGTTAGTTAACATAGCCTTTGTTAGCTCACTCACCAGTCCTATACACCAATGGAGACCTACAGCTTTCAGAAAATTTCCAACAATAGACAAGAAGGGACTTAGCAACTAGGCCAGGTCCAAACTATACACTGCTTTGAATCAATCAAAAATGTGGCCAAAAGTATTTATTTGTTATTCAGACAGCGTTCCCTGCCATAGAATCTGAGGCAGGTTATCTTTTCAATTAAAATGAGATTGACATCCCTTAAATCTAGTTTTTTATCTCCTTTAAAGCATATGCAAGGGCTAGGAGCCTAAAGAGAAACCTTATGCATGCAGACTTTCTCCTGTTGTTGTTTACTCCTTCATTTAAAAATATAAGAGCAAACATATATGCAGCACGAATATTCTAACTGGTGGTGCACTGCATGCTGTACCAGAGGAATAAAGAAGAGAGCTGATGGAACAGGGAAGGTAATTTACTGTGCGCTGGTCTCAGCTGCCAGTGATTGCAAAGGGAACTCAGCAGATGTTTTTTTGATAAAGGTTATTTCTTGTTGCAGCAGCAGCAGCAGCAGCAAAATCCATAGCGTTTCTCTGTAGGACTTTGCACATCGTGATTCTGCCATTTCAGTTAGTCTTAACAGCTGGAGGATAAAAAAATGTTCCACTGCATTATTTGAAATTTGTCATGTTGATTTAGTTTCATTACTGTTATTAAATTTTATTCTGGAATGGTTTACATATCAAGAATTCATAATGGGTTTCTGTGTGGCCTGGGATTTATTCCTTGAATGAGGAAAGGACTCTACTGTGACAAAGTCATAAAGCCTTATTGACTTGATCCTTTGCCATAAACATAAGATTGAGAGAGTTAGAATGAACATTGAATTGATACGATGGTTGTATTTTCATCAGGAGAATAACTCTTTCCAAAACAGAACCTCACAGTAAGTCTAGATCTATGGAATTATTTTAGAAATCTGCTATTACCAGGCACAAATAGGAAAATATATGCATATTTAACATACTGTTCAGATCCTACAGGAAAAAAAAAAAAACCCAAGATAAAAAATATAACAAAAATTACAAGTGCATAGACATATGGAAGGATTTAAATATGTGAGAGGTTGTTTGTAAACAAAGAAGTACTGAGCACAAAAAGGCCTTTCAAGAATGTAAGTTGTATTTAAAAACAAGACGAGCAAACAAATTGAAATTACAGAAGATACTCCAATTTGATTCAAATTCATCTTTTGGATCTCTTCTTTTCTAATGGGACCACTTATAAGTCTAAAAAACTTTTGAGTTGGCTCTAAATTTTGTGCTATAAGCCAATGCTTAGATGTGAGTGACTGCCATTTTGTCACATTCCTGGAGGGCAATTTGCACACAGGAGAAAGTTGCTGTGTCATATAATGCAAATTACTCAAGATCACATGTCACCTCAGAGAGATATACTCTTGCTGATTTGTAAATTAAAGACAAGCCACAAAAGTTCCTAATTCCTTCACAACATAACTACTCATGAGTTTCTGCTGAAAGACTGCCATCAAAAGGCAATAAATCTTCAGTAAATAATATCACAATGCTAAAGTGCTCCAAAGCACTCATGACTTTTTCCCAACTTTCTCTGGAATATTTCTTTCAAAAGAAAGCAGACAGCAAAATACTCAGTGGGTCGAATTTTGTGTTGAAATGCTCCCAGGGGTTTCCATTAATTCGAGTTGTCTCTGCACAGAAACAGACAACAACAGAAAGTGCTGCCCCCCATTCCCTAAGATCACCCCATTTTTTCTTGCTTCACTATCAGAAGCATTATTTGAAACCAGTAATGCTGTTCAGTGCATTCTGGATACAGAAGCATGAGACAAAATGCAAAATAACGCTTCTCACTAAATTGGATTCACAGATCCAGGACATGCCTGGGTCCAACCCAAATCCATCCTTCTCCCGGTGAAGCCCTTGGACAGACGACCTGACCATGCTCCTCCTCTGCCAACCCAGTTACCCAACCGGGCAAAACCAGGTCCTCTCTGAAAGTCACACCATTGCTGAGCTGAAGCGTCTCAAGAAGCTAAATCACTAGAGAGGGAGGATTTTATTTATTTACTGGTTTACTGGGAAAAAACAAATTCCTTAGAGGACAGATTTTCAGAAGAATTCAGTGCTGACCTCATTGTGTCACTACTGATGTCAGCAAAACCCGCTGAAACAAAATAAAGCCAATGATGGACGAGTCTGAAAATCGCACATGCTGTAAACCACGAAGAAGTTCACAGCAACTCCATTAGCTGCATTGCTGCTAATGAACAAAGCCCGGACGGGGACAAGGACTTGCTGGCAGCCAGGAAGGGAGCATGTCAGGCCACACGGCCCCCCAGGGTGGTGTCCACAGCCGGGTGGGCGCCGGAGACGTGCGCTCGTGCATGGGGAGCTGCCATGCATCGTGTTTGTGCTGAGGTTCCGCGTGTTGCCAGGGGTTACGGCGCACACAGTGAGGGACAGGGGCCGCACAACACGGGGAAAAGTGTTTCAGCCCAAAAAAGGAAAACATCAGCTACAGAAATGCAACAGCAGAGGCAAAACACCAGAGATAACCAAATGTTAATATAACCACATTCCTCTCCACTGTAACGAAAAAACATCAGAAAGCATGAAGAACATGTTTCAAGTAACCAAGGGGTTTTTCTAAGAATAAATTCAGACAAGTCATATTCAACTGTGCAAAGACTAGAAGAGAGCCATTGCAGACGTGCAAAATCAGCTTGGTGCACCTCCATGAGAGCCATGCTGCTGGGCTGGGGCCAGGCAGAACCTCCCCAATTTGCCCACAGCTGCTCCCAGTGCCCACAGCCGCCACCAATCCACCCCAGCAGAGAACGAACATCAGGCTGAAATACTGCTGCTGGCGCCAACCAACCACGAGGTTCAAGCAGTCTACAACTGGGAGGCATTAAACCTTTATGACTCTGCATGCACCAGTGGCATCTCCCAAGCATCTGTGCAGGAGAAAGGAGAAGGAGCCTCACACAACACCTATTCTGAGTGAAGGCAGCCAGCAAAACAGCCAACACTTCAATGTTGCCTGCTCTATCTTCAGACCACACACGTTTGCTGTTAGTCACCTAAATGCAGACTTTTCTTCAGGTGCTTTCATTTCTCAAGCTTGCACGCTGTAAGGAAACAATACTCAGCTAGTCCTAGATTAAAGAAAAAAAAAAAGTAAAGCTTTAAATTTTAATAAGATCACAAAGCTGTTAGCTTGAGAGTCCTGTTTTCCATAAAACTCACATTCATAACAAGCAATAAAGATTGAAGTTTGCTGCAATATAACTCATGAGTCTGCCTAAAACTTAGATCTGAAGAGATCTCCATTAAAGGTAAAATGAAGTATAGCCTTCATGCCAGACCAGTCTTTTGTTTCTTTTCAATAAGAGAAAGAGTGCCAACTATGATAAACTTTTATAAGGAAGTCACCTATTTTCTAAAACCATGACTGCAACTAGCCGTTCATTTCATGTAGGCTCTCAACTGCCAATACTATTAATTGACATCACTTTCCTTCTTATCTCTGAGTAAGCCAAGAATGTTTTTTACTCTATTTCTAACTTAACATTTACTGCATTCCATATAAAATTAGACATTCCTCTGTTTCAAAAGGATAGAATCAGAAGAAAGCCAGAGACCTGACTTGCTTGGTGTGATGCTTTTCACAATTTTTTTCAATGTCTTTGATAAGATTCATGTTTAAGGCACAAGGCTGTAGCAGAACATCACATGACACATGCAGAAAAAACGTGCTGCTTTGAGGCCATTCAGCATAAGCACAATGGATTTATAGCACATTGCAATCAATAGCAGACTTTGCATAGACAGTATTGAACTTTAGCTGCATCCAGCAGTATGAAAAAGGACAAAATACAGCGGGGTGAAACAACGGTTCTGTCAATTAACCTGGCCACAGTGCACTGTTAGCGTATCTGAGGGGACTACACACAATCATTATAGTATATTCCAAGGAACTTCTGAAAGACTAAGCCCTACTTGTAATCAAATTAGTCACCATAAAAATATCCCTAATAACTTAAACTTATATGTTGCTAGAACCTGCCAGCATCTCAAAAAATTGTTCTATCCAGGAATATAACTTAGAATGTTAAGTATTAGAAACATGAATTATTAGATCTGTCTCATGCCTTTCTCCTAATAGTGTAACATTATTTCCTAGTGCTTTTGTGTGCTTGTTATTTTTTATATATACCAAATTGCAGTGGCAAAGTAGGTTGTGTAAACAGAATAAGAAATAGATATTTTTTTACCTCACTGTAGGTCTTGTTCATGCCACGTGGTCTATTTGCCTCACTGCCACCACTTTGCTTTCCTGTCTTTAATAGGAGAGATAGTAATATCTGTCTATTCCTCAAGACATTTATGTTGATTTTTTATCACTTACCAAAATCTTCCAAACTGAAAGAAGTGTCATGGAGGCCATATGAGACACAAATTTGTCTTTCACTGTTTCTTCCTTCCTTTTTATGTTGAGAGCCAAGACTCATTTCTGATAGCTATCATGTTTTACTCCTTCTCTCATCAATTATTTGAAGAAGTTACTGTCATCCAAGGCTATGTTTCTAATGATTTTTTTAGTTGTGTAATTTAAGGAGTGCAAAATCACTCAATTTCATCTTATTCTGGAGATCACTAACTGTAATTATACATGGAAATGATGAAACGAAGGATATCTAGATATACCCTAATCCACTTTCGGGGTGTAGCATAAGAAATCCAGGTCAGTTATGCTAATTCCAAACAGTGTAAGTTCATCAGCACTTCAGGACAATAAGACTTGTATCAAGTTATGGAGCAAAAGTTTGTTCACAACAAAGATTTCATTTTCCCCACAGAAACGGTGGAGCTGTATAAAAATTCAAATTATTCTCTTCTGACTATTTGGTCAATCAAGAATTGCAAGTCAAATATAAACACACCTAAAAAGCCATCCCCTGCCAAAAAGACAGCCCTCCCCAAAACCTGCAACCCTCCCAAACCAACTGAAAAAAACATTTCAAAATTCCACGTTAACCAAAGAGTTCAAGGAGATTGACCTTGGCTCTTTCAAAGGCTTTAATAAATATTCTTTGAAGGAAAGAAATGTTAGTGAGAACTGATTCTTTCACACATGAGAAGAATAAACAAAAAGATTCAGTAATGGCTCTGACATCAAGTTCCTTTTCAAGTATTTCCTTAATGGGAAAAACCAAGAAGAAATGCCTGGAGCAAGGAGGATGAGATGAGGATCCTTTAAAAGAAACTGTGACAACTGATAAAGGACATTAAGGAAATGTGCACAAATAACCTGGACAACCTGCACCATACAGGACTTAAGAGAATTAGCTAAATTCCTCTATGCTCACTGTGCATAAACCAAGTAACTGAAAAATTAGAGCAGAGGGACATATTAACATTACCAACTTAAACAACAGCAAGGGTACTGCAGACAGAGTCTCATAAATCCCCTTTCTGTTCCTAATGGCCACTCTGACTTCAGTGAGCCTTGGGTATAGGGCCTTTAGCAAGAACAGGGGACTATCACAAGTGCAGATGAGCTTTAATAGGGGCATGATGCTGTATCTCACAGGATCTTAGCTGAAAAAAAAATCACATTGGCTTGGTCATTTCAATGTGGCTTTCAAGTTGCTGAGGTAATGAAAGTACAGGAAATAAACTGCAATGTAGCAAGGTGGTGGGAAGTGTTTCCTGGCTGCCATGTGGATGACTGCTAGGAACAGTCTGTCAGACTTCTTTATTGATGATCTGGAAATGAAAGTGCACAGCACTCTGATGAAAGTTGTATACACTCTGTAAGAAAGACAGAAAGACAGCATACAAAGAAACAAATAAAATAATAGAGAATTGCCTAGAAGAGATAGAACCATGGAAAAAAAATAACTAAAGGAGACAGCTTGGAAAAAATGCAGGCTGGGAGAGTATCTGAGAAGGAGTAACAGGAAGAAGAAATCTCAGGTGTAATAATGATGAAGGAAATGTAGGGAGATAGCTCATGCTAAATGACATGAATTGGTAACATGCTACGGCATGAAAAAGTCCGTACAATATTGGACAGAGTAAATAGTGCCACGTCACTGAGAAAGGAACAAACAGGCGCTTTCTGCATGGTGCTAATACAGCTCCATCTGGAATATTACATGCATTTCTGGATATTGACAAATTTGAGAGTTCAGAGAAGAGCACCAAACATGATTCAAAGCCTAAGAGGACTGATTTATGAGGAGAGATTAGAAGAGTTAAATATGTAAATTGCTTGACTGAGAAATGATTAATGGGGGACATGATAATAGCCTACAAATATTTGAAGAAGACCACCGGTGAAGGAAGGGCATTTTTCATCAGGATTCACAGGGAACAGCAAAGAGTCCACAGAGTGACTGAGATGCAAAAACAAGTTCTGAGTATCAATAAATGCTTCCTGACCATGAATTATTATAATCTGTGGAATAATTTCCTCAGTGGAAGAGACAGGGAGCTTCCACTTGTGGCTTTTAAACACAGACTTGAAGAACCTCTTAAGAAACCTTAAGTTGTGCCCACAACTGCAAAGGTTTGGACTCAGGGGCCTCTCTGATGCCTTCCAGCTTGGCTGAGCTGGGTGCAGTCTACAATTCCCTCTTCTCCAAGGTGATTTGAGCATAGGAGAAATGACTGTATTTGTAAAGATGTTACATTCTTATTTGTGTTTCTCCCAGTGCTGCTTGCTACCCTGGCATTCATCAAACTGAAATAAACAATAGCTGCTGTTAGAGAAGTACTTTTGCTACTTGAGGGTCATGGTGAAAGTCTCAACACCTGTCTTACCACTGCATGCAAGTAACAAATCAGCTGTCTGATACCCACAGAGCCTTTCAGTGACTCAGCTGGGTTCTTGATGAGCTACATTCAAGGTAAATATTATATGCAAGTGCTTCTTCCTTCTTTTTAAGGTGCAAAAATAACTGTGTAGCAAATCCTGACTACTCTGGTTATGTCAGGAAGCTCACGGTTGGCCAAGAACACTGCAGAAACAATACGAGCCTGACAAGGCAGGCAGCGGAAAGGTAATTGGAATCCTCCTTCGTCTGGCATCACAGGGTGTTTCCCAGGGAGACACAACACCACAACACGTGTCATGCAGCAGCAACAGAAGTTTTAAATCTTACAGCTCCCTTAGCTAGATATATCTCCCAAAGTTAGATTAATTGTGAGTCTTTCATCTTCAGCCATCTCTGAAAGGCCTTATCTTTATCTCTGCTTTCAGAGGTCCATAAATTTCTCTTTGTTCAAAGGCTACATCCCTTCCCCTAGTCCCTCTCTAGTTCAGATATCCTCAGTATCCAGCACAAATGGTAAGTCTATCTGTATTTAATTCCCTTAAATTATCTCCCCCTTCATACTTCCTTCCATGTCTTTCACCAATTTCCCTCCAGTGCTTCACCCACTCAGTTCATCCTTGCTGAATCCTTCTGTTGGCAACCTTTCTACCAGAAGCTTTCTCATCATGGAAATTAACACAGCTACTTTCTTTTTTTTCCTGCTATGTCTTTCCTTGTTACTGGAAACCTAAAATATTTAAAGGCAAAGTCAATTTTAAAATCATGAAGTTTGTTTTAATATTTTCATTTTTTTCCATAGATGTCTTTTCCCTCTCTCCAGAGAAAAAATTATTCATAAACTGTTGCCAATGGTTATGCTTAAAGCATTCACCAAAAACCTAGTGTGAAATATATTCAACTTTGGCACTTGCTTTCTGCTAGGTAAAGAGATTTAAATCCTGAAACAAAAATGGGTTTAGTTTGTAAGCAGGCCGCTATGTTTTCAGTGTAATTTTTATTCATGTTTTTCTACATTAGATATGACTGATTCAGGTGGATCAGTCCCTGTACACTAGGTTACCATAATTATGCACTATACTCATTTCAAAATTAGTTCCAGCTAGTTAGCTTCCCTGCAAGACAATTCACACTTCCAACTGAGAATTTAACCTAGTTTGATGATGGATACATATCAACAGCAAAATCCATTATTTATACAGTGTAGGAAATAAACTCTCTAGCTGGCTGGGGATATGAAGCATGAGAAGGGTTTTCATTTTAGGTGGTTGGACATTTTAAACTCAAGCAGCTTTTAATCAACATACCATTGAAAACAAATTTCAGCAGTAGCGTTTCTTATTCAGCAGCAGCACAATGTAACTGAAAATAGAAGCTCCAAAAGCTTGATGGTCTATTACTCAACATGTGCCTATAATAAATTAGATGTAAATAGTGGTTATTGTATACTAAGAAAAACCAGAAAAGACAACCAGTTTCAATAAACTGGAGGGACTAAGAAGAGGGCCATTTCTGTCCTACTGTTCTGAAAAAATTCCTACAATTCAAGCACTCACATGTATCATTGTTTTCTGTTATTATCCAGTTACAGTAGCATCTAGACATTCAAGTCTCATAGTACTAAAATAGTTTCTGAAAAGTTAACACCAGTTGACTAGAACTAGACACTGTTATACTTCAGCATGGAAGGCAAGGCTGGAGCAGGCTCGGCTGAGGAGGAGCTGTAGGAGATGTGCAGAGGCGGGTTAGGTCTGAGTGGCATCACACACTGGGTGAGGGTACCCTGCCACAGAGCTGAGCTTCCCTGAGCCTGCGAGGGTCCCCGTGGTGCTCTGCTGTGCACTGCCATGGGCACCAGGCACAGAGCGGGGCTGCAGCATGTTAACTGCAGTATCACCCCTCAGGTCTTCCAGCAGTGGTGGGTACCTTAAGCCCGGTGAAACCAACGTATGTAAAGACCACTCATATTTGGGCCACTGATATTTGGGCTTAAATAGCCATGGTTACGCAAATAAAAAGGAATTAAGAAAGTGTTCCATCTGAAGCAGTAGAGAAAAGAGCAGCTAGTAAAAGGAAGACAAGCTGGGTTTATTTCTGCCTCTGGTTTTCTATACTTGTAACAGCTTTCCTTTAATTCTAGGTGAAGACGGTTAGTTATGAACCACACAGACAGACAGTGAAGACAGCACACCCCATCACCAAGTGACCAAGATACAGGCTACAGTTTTCACACTGATGTTATAAGAAGAGAGTGTTATAAAAATCAGTCATGGATTCACCACATGTAGCAATGGACTCCATCGTCCCCCTGCATTAACTGCAGTACTTGTGCTGCAGTACTAGAACCCCATATATTAGAGCCTTGCTATGGGCCTTCTTTACTTCCTCAGCTCAGGGTGCTGGTTGGAGGGACCTGGGTGCTGAGAACAGCAAACATATGCCAGAGACCTGCCTAGGTAACATGGGACATAGCACAGGCTGGCAGGGCAAACTTGTTCCCGTTGGACTGTGCATCCTTCTGAGGCGAATGACAAAAGTTGGTTGCAAAAGTTCGCTGCAGAAGTTTGTGACGGTTTGCTACGGAGCCATTTGAGGTGGGCCACTGGTAAAACTTGGGGATTGTGGATTGGAACAAAAATCTCAATGAAACAGTACAAGAATTATTTAATTTTTTTCAAATTATAATTTGTCAGAACACCTCATCCAAAGGCAATTGTGATTGTTCTGACACAAGCAACGGGAAGCAAGGGAGGTGCCAGCCCAGGGAAAATGTGTATGGAGCAATTGGCAGGACACGCATGGGAAGATAAAAACTAAAAACGCAAGTGAAGTCTTCAGCATATCAGTAGGCAGCAGTGCAACTGATGGCAATAAAGTTCCCACCCTAATACTTTGTAGGAAATGGCACAAATTAATAAAGAACTTATTGAAAAGCACCCAGAGTCAGAGCCTCATCCACATTTAGAGCAACCAAGTTCCAGAGCATGCACGGAGCTGTCATCTGAGCACACTTTTTCCAATAGAAAACTGAAACCAAGGCTAGCTGCACTGGACACTGGGGACTTTTAGGAATGAAGAGTGAGATAGCAAAGCAAACTCCTCAGTTAAACTCAGTGCTCTCAAATCCATTTCATCCCAGAGCAGGGGTGAGAGCTGGTACTGAACTTCACGAGGATTCTGAGCTACCTGGAAATTGCAGATGTGTATGTTTTACAGTAATTGCTATATAAATGATCCTTTCATTTTCTTCCATACATCCTCTTCATACCCTCTGCAGACCCATCAGCATTCACAGGTTATTGTCCCTGACTTGATCCACTTGTATTATAGCACTGGTCTTTGGTATGCGTGAAAGACAATTATTTTATTTTATATTACAGAAACAGGGTCACGCCCACATTTAACGCAAACCTGAAATGTGCACTGCTTCAGAGCCCTTTCGGGTATTATTATTAATGTAAAACCTTCTATTTGGAATATGAAACTTGTTATGTATTTGGTTTTATTTATTCAGTTCCAACTAAATACAGCAGTACATGGTTTTTTTCAAGCTATTATTTCAGAGTAGTTTTTTAAGTGTTATATAAACAGCTAATCAGATGGTTGAGCGAATACTGTGATTCTGTCTATATCGTGTTTTCATTGTTAGAAACACACAACTGTAAACATATTTTTGTTTGACAAAATACACAAACACACAAACAGATAAAGCAAAATAATCTTTATATGAAAGGGCATAGGCTCTCACAACCTCTACCAGAGAATATTGAAATTGTCAGCTGGACGCACAGAATTGTAAAAGGCACAGCAAAGACTCATTTCATTGCCACATTGCCGTGGCTCACCACCAACTGCGCTCCACAGCGGCGCATTATGACGGGGCCAAACGTTTCACAACAGAACAAGGGGCAGACTAACGGAGGGTCGGTTCAGATCACACCGCAGGGCGTTTTCACAGTGACGGTGGTGGAACACCGCGCGAGCTCAGCCAGCGGCGCGCACCCCGCGGGCCGGGCCGGGCCGGGGCTGGGCTGGGACCGGGCTGGGACCGGGCTGGGCCGGGCTGGGCTGGGCCGGGGTGGGCCGGGCTGGGCTGTCCCACCAACCCCGGGCGCCTCTCGGGGCAGAGCCCGTCGGGCACCGCGGCGTTGGTGTGTTTGGAAACTCCTCTGTCAGGACGGGG